>VRYO01002297.1:9023768-9088549 GCA_009812075.1 Sialia sialis
CCAGGCGTTCGCTGCTTCTCCTCCGGCATCTCCAAGTCGCTCACAGAGAGTGCAGGGACGGCACTGGGGAGAGGAATGCTGCTATCCTGCTGCTTCTTGCCACCCTCCTGGGCCTGCCCAAGGCTCTGCGTGGCCGGGGGCTCCTGTGTGCCGGGTGCCCGCAAGCATGGCCCCTCCTGAGCTGTGCTCTCCTCCTGCTGCAGGATGTCCACGACACTGGGGGGCAGGGGGTGTGCAGGGAGAAGGGTAGACACAACACCAACCTGGGACACCACTGTAGGTAGCAGGACATCTGACCTCATCAGTCAACAGCCAAAAATTATTCAGAAAGTCATATGTCCCTACATCCTCTAAAACTCATAGAAATGAGTGTTGCACAAGTAGGCTTGATAAAATCCAAGTACTCTCATGGTCTGTTCCTAACACACAAGGCAGACCACTGCTGGTGTACCAGGCAGAAATTCAATCATATCAGATGGCTCTCAAGACATACAACTTGTTGTTTGGGTTTTGCCTATGGAGAGTTTTGTAAAGGGAAGCCAAGTACTGATGAAATGCCATGGCTTTGCAGGCTCCCTTTTTCCTGATGATTATTTTTTATGAAGTTTAATCTGTCAAACTGATGAGTAGGAGGCAGCAGAATGCCCTACAAAGTGCCATGATTTCTGTACCAGTAGAGTGCGTGCATATATGTAATTCATACTGAAATAACATTTTTCATCCACACACTTTCCCGCGTTGTTTAGGGCACAAAAGTAAACAAAGAGGAGTCCTCTTTGGTTTGATTTTTTTCCAATAGAGTAAGTAGAAAATGTCAGAGTTTACTCATACATAACGCTTTCAAAGGATTCTCTAAGTCAGTTCTCTTCCTATTTAATTTGGTTTTCTATTAGCAGAATTATATTTGCTTGAATGGAATTGCTCTTGATCTAGTCAAGTGTCAAGTGTGAGAACTAAACAATCTAATTCCTTTGTCTTTTCCAAATCAGCATTGTTGTGATACTCCCAGTTCTTTCAATACATCCATGATTTTCAAAAAATATCATGGTACAAAAACTGTCTTCTTTAATTTGCTGTATCTTGGTCAAATTCCAAGCTTCATGTCATTTTTGTTGCTAATATTACCTCATTTCAAAATAAGTCTTTGTACATTTTTTCAGCTCATAACTTTCCTTAATATAATTGCTATAATTGTACTTTAGCTAGAGCACTTGAATGGTTGAGAAAAATACCTTATTAAATCTATAATAAAGTAGAGACTGAGCAATTATGCTGGAAGGGGAAAAAATACACCAGCAACTGCTCATGACAAAGGTTGCAATGTGCCTTGATGATCTGACTGTGGCTTTCTGATTGATGAACAGCAGTAGATATGCATAAAAGAGTGTGGGTGCCTCAAGCATGTCTCTGCCTTCAGAGAAGCCAGAGAAAAGGAAAAACAAAGTGCGTTGCAGAAACCCACTCTCTTGCCTGGACTGATATGCATACAAAATAAAGAATATGCATTAAACATGAGTGAGTGTAATGCAGAAAGTATATGTCCTCATATATACTATGTTTTAGCATATTCATCCAAATAAATCTCCTGTGCTATTTTTGTGTAGCCATTTAACACAGAATAAATGTGGCTTGCTCTTGACTTGTGTTCTGACATGAAGCAAACCAGTGACAACAACTGTGAAAAACTAGGATATCCAGTTCCTTAATCACCTGAAAAGTGGCAGTGTCAGGTGAAAGGGTAGCCAGCCACTCTGTACCCACTTTTTGCCTATATTCTGCTGTTTCATAGAAACTCCATCACAATGAAATTCTGGTGTAGAGGGCTACACTTTACCCACTCATATAGTGATAATTCTCCCAGTTTTCTCTCCTCTTAGAAGGCATCATAATTTTCAGCAACACACAGTTGTTTTCTATAGTTACAACTATGTGTCATACTAATTACATGCTGCATTAATGACAAAAGTCCACTGACTAGAAAACAAAATTCACCGTACAAAAATCCACATTTGTATTGGTAAATAAATAAATATATCCAGTTTTTGCCACTAAATCAATACTATTTCTTGCTACTATATTAGACAGAAATGTCTACAAGCAATTCCTATGTCTTAAAATGTAAACTTTATGATGTCTGAAGAAAATGGAGGATAAGTTTTCACAACTGCTCTATGTCAGCAATGCAAGACCTATTTTTGCCAGTTTTTTGATCAATCTCTTCCCACTACTGTGTCCTTATGAAATTATAGATAAATCCCTGTGCAAAAAAATCCACATTGAATATTGTCCTTTAAGATTTTCACATTTGCAAAGCTGTATAGAAGATTCTTTTCCTTTTTAGCCCAGGCTGTTTCAGTGTTTTATTTTTATCTGACTCAAATATCCCAAAACCTAAAAGTAGCTGTTTTTATCAACACACAGTCATTAAGAAGCATCACACCAAAATAAACAGCACACTTTCTGTTGCATCCTACCTTAAAACTCAAGAGCCAAAGCAACTTTTAGACCATCACAGTTTAGTGGACAACTCTTGTTCTCTTGCACTCTGTACTCCTTAGTTCTTTTGGTATGACCTGGAAGATGTTCCCATGAGAAGTTATCCTAGACCAAGTCAATTGTCATCTAAGGACTTCTACCTGGAACATGGCCCTTTTGTGCATGGACACAGCTCAAAGAGGAGATCAGCACACTGTAGTGCAGCCCTGTCATCCAAGAAGCTCTTCTGTCTGCAATGATATCTAAGGTATCTTGACTTGGGCATTTAGAAATCTAGAGACTGATTAAAATTCTTGAATATTCTGACAACAGCTGCTTTAAGCAGAAG
Organism: Sialia sialis; assembly: GCA_009812075.1. Classification (NCBI taxonomy): domain Eukaryota; kingdom Metazoa; phylum Chordata; class Aves; order Passeriformes; family Turdidae; genus Sialia; species Sialia sialis. The sequence goes on from VRYO01002297.1 coordinate 9,026,593, forward strand.
TTACCAGATGGTAATATTTGTGTGGGTACCACGTCATCTGGCAAGGAACAAGCTAATGATGCACAAAATGCTTTGATGCACAGCCTTCAAGCAGTAAACTTAAAGTGGTATGAGGCCGTACAAGGACTTATCCACACTGCTCTGCAATTCTGTGTGACACAAATAAATTTTACCAATACGAGGGCGCAGGTACGAGGACATGAAGTTATTTTGCACATAATGGCTGTTGGTATTAAAATGAGTGTCATTCCTCAAAATGACTAATATTTGTGAACTTCTGTGCAAATCTGAAGGAAGTTATAGATCATGTTTTAGATATATGCAGTTGGAATGGTGGGTGTTTGGAACATAAAAATCCAGCAGTCACATAGAGATTAAAGCACAGGCCTCTTTCAGTCACATTTTGGAAATGGATCACAATGACAGCATAAAATTCCAAAACCAACCAAGTCTGTCAAGTTTAAGGAAAAGCACTGGAAAACTCAGGTAATACTACTTATATGGGAATATTTTCGACCCAGACAAGACCAGAGTTGTTTCCTGCGAAGAATGACTTTGTATTTCAGGGCAGCTGGTTTCAGAGCTATCTGCTCTATGTATATGTATAAGAGGCTCTGATTCAACTCCTTTGGCATGAATTACATGATTGATAACAGAAAAATGACATAAAGAGTAAGTGAATTTCTTGCACTGGTCTTGCAAGGATGTGTGAAGACTCTGAAGGCTCAATGCAACAATTTCCTGGTGGTTTTTATTTATTGAAGAAATCCACGGAGCATTGTTCATGCAGAAGTAAAAGTATCTGCATCTATTTAACCATGTGCTATTTCAAGAAATACATGGTTGTGGTCTGCATTTCAGTTCTTACTCCAATGTTCACACATCCTATTTTTAACCAACCTGGCTATGGGAAATGCAAAACTAAAAATAGGCCTTCACACGCACCTTGATTGCACTCTTCCATTCAATCCTTGAGCACTTGCACTACAAAAATGAGAACCTTTTTAAAGTATATACTTTTACAGATCAGGGCTCAGTTGGAATCTCTCTGAAAATCATGTTGAACAGGTAGCCTGCTGATTTAAATTGCAGTGTTGAAAGCTTTACAAAAGAACACAAAATAATACTGAGTGATTAGTTCAACATTCTTGTGTGCCTGAAAGCTCTGAATTTGGGGATCTTGTTTATTTTACTGAAAAATATTGCTGGCTTGCTTTGAAATCAATTATTTCTTTCTCAGAAAATACATTTTTCATAAAAGATGAGAAGTCTTTTTCTCAAATAAGACAGATAAACAAAGTTTGACCAAGGTCAGACAGATTATGTTCATGAATATATACCTTTATAAAGCACTGATATGTTACACATTACTATTTATACTTCTCTTAGGACAGACTCCCTTAGATATGCATATGCTGCACAATCAACTGTTTAAAATAAACTAGAGCAAAATTCACTATAGATAGTCTAAGTCTATTACTGGTCTAGGACTCTGGTTGTTATCCTTTGCTCTTCTATCTTGCTATTTAGGACTTCTGAGAAAGTAATTAGAGTGATAATTGTTGTCCTTAGAAATTTAAGACAGAATAATCACATCAAATAATATAAAATTATTTGTGTATTTTCTTATTTGTTCTGCTGGACAATTTCTCCAGGACAACTATTATATTCAATATCCTCAGTGTATTAGCATCCTGCAGTAATGTATTTAGGTTGGGCATGTTTATTATATTTATTAACCAAAGGACAAAAATAACAGAATGAGATGTAATAGAACACATACATCTTCTGCGCAGTTAGCAAGCAATGTATTTAATTGTTTCTCATTCATATTTGTTGATTTAACTGGAAGTCAACAACAAATTCTAAATTCAATACAATTTACTTAGTACAGACCAAATTCTGTTCCAGAGGTTTGAGCAACCCTGAACTTTTAAGTACTGCCATTGCCCTATGAGTTTCTGCAGCAATGGTGAGGAATTCCCACTAAAATGTATCTGGATGTCTGCACTGGGAAGAGAGACATACCCTGCATAGACCCCATGTCCATCAGCAAGGCTATGGTCACATAACATCCTGCCAACCTGCTGTGGGGCTGTGGCACATTAAGAAACGTGGACCATGCTCTCTCTTCATTCTCTCAGCACCTGAGGTGTGAGAGAAGCCCTTGTGCAAGAGTGTAAAGCCAGAATCCAACTGTGCTGTCTTTGGAATGAGCTGGGGAGTAGAAAAGAGTAAGCAAGAGCTAAAAATCACCCAAAATGCCAATGGCACAAGACCAGCAGCTCAGCACCAGGCTACAAGCACCTGAGGGCATCCCTGTTGTCCCTCACTCCTGACGATATCAGGTCAAGAATGTGGAAGAGTAGCATACAGCATTGCCTATTCTCATATGCAGAAGGGAATTGGTGCAACTTCCACATCCACACAGAGTAATGAGACAGTAAGATCAGCACCTGAGCACCTGACTTTGAGAACTGACACAAGTATGCGCACAGAACAGATTACTAGAACAGCATAAACAAAAATCATCTCTCTTGGCAGACCCTCACAGATTTATCACACCGATTTTCTCACAGATTTATCTGTCACCATTTTACCATGACTTACTTCATCAACACTTCTACTTTCCTCAGAGCTGGGACTTCACCAAAAGTTTCACATGCAGCTCTAAATTCCCCTGAATTTTCAGATTAAGAGACATGCCAGAAATTTTATTTTCCCATAACCGAGGAATTATTCTTACAAAACAATAGTTGTCTCCAGTCCAAATACAGTAAGTGGGCACACGCTTGATTCTTCTGCCTGCAAGTGTATAATTATGCTTTTTTTATGCTGTTCATTTGTCATGATTTCACTTTGATGACATATATATACTGAAGTATTCAGCTGATGAAACCACTGGCTTTCTTTTTGAATAGCGGATAATGAGCAATGAAAGTAGAGAAAATCTGCATCTGGCATAATGCTGGAACTCAGATACATGATAAAATACCTCGAATGCGGAAGGATCTTATGGCTTAAGTAGCTGTTTTGTCTCCTGAATCATCACAGGACTAAAAGTGCTGCATGGAGCTGGAGCTGGAGACAACACAAAGAGTCATTTAGAACAGGCATTGCGGTCTTCAAATAAAACGTGGATGAAAGTTGTAGAAACTCTGGAGGTCATTCTACTGTCATTAAAACAAATTGCAAAATTGTTGCAAGGGAGAGGGAGCAGGAGCCAGCTATCTGATAGGTTATTAAATACTGAGTCCTATTTAAAAGTATGTAATTTCTTCAATACTCAGTCTTCAAAGCAATTTGTCATACATGATCTGGTTAACTTTCATATCATAAGAATTGTTTCTACATTTTGAAAGTACAGTAACTATAGGGGAATTAGCAATCCTCTAGCAAAACTGGGGTAACTGTGCCTCAGGAGCTACCTCATTCTTTCTGGCTCTGAGTAAATGTCACTATCAGGATTTAAAAACAGAATTTCTTGGCTTTTCTTCTCAGGACAAGAAGGATCCAAAACACTGTGTCACTTTCTATGCTGCATGAAAACAGACTTAAAATAACACCAGCATTTTCCACCTTGTACTATCTATATCCCTTAATTTTAAAAATATTTCATGTAACTCTATCCAAGCTCAACAAAAAGAACCCATGATCTGAATCTGAACACACCAAGTATAGAACTCCCCAAGGTCACACCCTCTCCAGATTTTTTATACCTGCACTACACTGCCTGCAAAAATAGTTACAGCAATTTCACGATTACAAGCTGCACCTTTTTCATTGAAGAATCCAGCCTACCCCAGTAGTGCGGCTTATATTCAGGTGTGGCTTATCTATGGCAAATCCCAGTGAAATGCCAATCCGGAAGTGAGAGCTGGCCAGGAGGGCGCCTGGGGCTGCCTTTAAAGGCTTCGCTGGTCTATGAAAACTATTGCAACTTGAGCACCTGACACCAAACCCCGTGCTGGTCTGATTCTGTTACTAATTTGTTACTTTGTTACACATGGATCCTCACTTTAAAGGAAAAAAATAAAATTCAATAAAATAAAAAATGTGGCTTATATTCAGGTACGGCTTATATATGGACAAATCCTGTGGTCTACCCAGCTACCGGGACATGTGGCTTATAATTGTGAAATTACTGTACCCTATGGGCTAACTTCTGGAGAAATTCCTGCTATTGCAGATCTATTGTTAGGATACAGCAATATCAAACTCATATAAGGCATGCCAACTGTTTGATCATCACTTTACACCCTGTGGGCAGAAAACAAGTACAATTAATGCAGCTTAATCCCTTAAGTCAAAACTGCAGAGATCCAAGAATTTTGTATTTTGCTAATAGCAATTCTGTCTTTATCTCACAGCACTGTAACATGAATTGAATATAAAGTAGACATAATGCCCTAGTAAATACTCTAGATTAACATTTCAATTACTTTTACTACCTTTGTAACAAAGAAAAAAACCAATAAAATCACCGCAAGATTTAATAATTAATAAATCTAATGTTTCCAGTCTTATTATGACTTGTTCAAACCCATAACTTATACTTACATATGGCAGTTCTCAGAGAAGGCAAATGAAACCTATCTGTATTCAAAAATAACATATTGTAACAGGAAGCACTCCTAGTAATGCACAGGTCCTAACAAAACCAGCAACTGGACAGAACAGAGGCAGTTTGGTCCTAAAAGACATTTAACAAACGGGATTTTCATGTCAATCTGGGCCTGCCATTTTTAATTGCCACCTCCTAACCCTCTGCAAGAATGGGAAAATGGTGTTGGATGCTTCTAGGTTTTTTTTCACACGTGTCTCTTCAGGAGAACATAACCATGTAAATCACATTTTTTCTAGCATGTGAAAATAAAAACATGATCCTCATGGAGTCCATAAAGATGTTCACAGGAGTTTTTATTTTACTTATCTCCATTACTGGATACAAACTCAACTTCAGCATGAAGCTGCTATGACCAATTTAGACAATGACAAGTCTCCTTTGGTTACTTGCTTTATGCACTCTTTACACAAGTAAGTTGTATTAAACCATATCTTTCAAATTGATATATTTCATGTATTGTTTAAATGCTCTGATTCTAATAATTTTGTCCACTTCAAGATCCTTTTATAGCTTCCTGTGTAGGTAAGCACAAAGGAGAGTCCAATTCCAAATATAGATGGTTATGTTTAGCACAGTGTTTGTTACCACATTAATTTCCTGCATTCCTGTTCCAACATGAATATAATTTCCCAGTGCAGAGAAACCTCTGTTGTAGACAGCTTACAGAAATCAGCCTCAGGCCATGAGTACTCTGGAAGAGAAAAGTTATTCTTTCCTTGGAGACTCGTGCCATTTCTGGAACGAAGGCTGATTTGTCAACATACAAACGAGGATGAGTATACTGCTTGGAGCAGGCATACCTGAAATTTTCCCAAGAATAGCAAAGATATTTCCCTGGTACCAGTACTAGAATTATGTACTTTCAGAAGCAAGGGAATGAGGAGTGACACACTTTGCAGAATAATAAATCCTTCTCTTTCCTACTATGACCAGACCCTTTCCCTTCCTCTTGTCAGGCTGAACACTGTCTTCATCCCTCTATTTAAACTCATGAGTGAGGAATGAATATTTTGTTACTGTCATGAAGGAGTGGTTGCACAGGGAGTAGGTAAGGGAACACTAGTACAGGAAAGGAGGTATGTAGTTAGCTTTGGGTTTGGTTCCCTATCTACACAATAGTCCATAAAGATTAATGGCACTGCAGCATTTCATAGCATATATTGCCTTGTGTACAGTTAAATCATTTTTTTTAATTTGGAAACCTAACATTCACCAAGAATGCTGGCTGGCAGTACACAGCAGCTCCTTCATCCAAGGAAGAATTCATATCTCCAAGAAGGATATATTCCTTCTGCTGTCAGTGAGCCATTTTCTACTTTGTGCCAAAGTGTCTGCAGAAGTCTGTCAGTCAAGGCAAAACACATAGACTCAAAACCTTGGCCATGCCATTCCTCACAGTTTGCTACAGACCCAAGAGCAAGCCAGACAGCATCTGGGGAGGGTACAGGAGGGAAGGTGACCTCCAGTTCACCAGCGGGTGTGAACAGATAGGAGAGATGTATTGATTCTGCTATTCTGGGTTTGTCTCACCCCAACACCCACGTTCACACGCATCCATATGAAACATTGCTGAAACCCCCAACACAATGTGGTGCATTGCATCCTTTGCACTTTCATTCAGGACACTCCAAAGATGATGCCTATCCATCCTGCTTGTACAGCATTCTATGCAAGATTGTTCCTCTCTCACACTGCCAACTACACTCACAACTACAGTTCCAGCTTGTCCTCAACCCTCCTGCTTTTCTCAGCCCCTGTATAGATAGCTCTGTATCATTGCAATTGCCCCAAGGCAGCCATTCTTACCTTCTCATCTTGCACCAGGGTTCTTCACCAGCAGCAGCTGACATAGATCTTGTGACTCATGGTCACAAGCCTATGTATATCCTATGTAGTGCTGGTTTGGTTGGGAAGTAGCTTTGGTTGGAAACAGAAGAGCGAAGAGACAAAGATGGACATACCATTCATCTCAGATATGACTGGAGGTACATGTTGCTCCAACAGATTTACAAGCAGACCAACACTTTTTTTCAATTTGTTTTCAGTGTTCAGAGTTATTTTTGGCCAAGAATGCTATTCTTTGAGTGTCTGAGCTTCTCTGGAGGCTTCTTCTTCCTGTGAACCGTGGACTGGTTCACTGAGCAGCCTCCAAGTCCTGTGTGGTAAGCTATCAGTTCCAAGAAGAATGAGTCAAGTGTTTGCCCACATGAAATTCATTCCCTGTTATTTTAGGAAGAAGCAGAGAGGCTCATAACTCATTCTCATCATTGCTGGGAAGCAGTCACCAGGTCTCTTGCACAATGCATTGAACTGTGCTTTCATAGTGATTTAGGCAATATAATGTTACAGCCAAGGTAACACATGACATGGCAATGCCATGGAATGTGCCCTTGTAACAAATGTTAAATATTTCAGCAGATACCCCTACATTTCAACAAGCATCATCCATCTACATCCAGATTAAGATCTGTTGAAAACATTATAAAACAGATTCACCTAATTATTTTTAAAATTGTTAATGAAATAATTTCATTACTAAAAATGACAGTAATAATTTGAATTCTTACTAATACCATTAATTAAATCTCATACATTTCCATCAGCATTTATATTGTTTGTTTTTCCTTTGAATGTGAAGGGCTTGGGATCATTGGATCATGAGGTTTATTTTGGAAAAATGAAGTTCAGTCTGCATACCTATAATTGATCTTGCTTTTTTTAAAAACAGACTGAATCTGTGTTCATCCTTCCTTTCACTGTACAAATGCATCTTCTGCAGTGAACACAGAAAAGCAATACTCAGCAGAGTCCCAGGTGAAGATGTTAACTCCTCCACTCCAAGCCTAACTTGACACATGGCCTCAAGATACTCTCCTTTATCAGACTGAATATTTCTATCTTGAGTGTCACTCCAGACACAGAATTCCTGCAGGGCTCCATATGGCTGGTGGATGGCTTCATCCACGCTGAGGTACTACATCACTGTAATCTGTAATGCCTAATTAGCTCCATGACTTCAGGACGTGTACTATCAACCAGACCTGCCTAAAAAGCCCATAGCAAGAGCTGAAGATACTGATGGTGTGCCCTCCAACAGGCTTAGAGAATTCTTGCACCACTCCCATATCCTGCCTTTTCTTATGGTGCTGCATTCAGCTGTGTAGTTTCCTATGAAGGCTCAAAGCACAGTGTCTGCTCTTTGTTTGATGAACCAGTAAAAAGTAGAGAATAGAATTCCATGCAAAACCAGTGGCAGGTGACCACTGTAGCTGAGACTGAGGTTAAATTTACTTCTAAACCTTCTCTGTCAACAAGTTATTTAAGGCTTGCCTTTATATTTTTATCCTTCCTGCTGGTTTGAGTTTCTGGATCATTACTGCAGATTAATGATAAATATATTAGTAACATAGACTTCCTCCCAGTGGTTGGAAACATGTATTTTAGAAACTTGTTCCTCTACCAGTTTATTTCAGTGAGAATTAAGGTTTCCAAGAAACAAATCAGGCTATTTATATAATAGATGAGGAACAGTAAGGATAGATTTTACTTTTTAAATTTCAGCAAAATACAAGAGTAACTTATAACTGTGCCATTAAGATGTAGTCTGGAGAAAAATGAGCAGATGTAAGTACATTTCTAAGTGCCCATCAGTTTAGCTTGGTGATGAGCGAGATGAGCAGATTTTTTACATCCCATTTAAAAAAAGAAGATGCTGGAATAATCTCAGTAGCATCTCAATTCTGCAGTCTTTATGGTGTGCTTGGAGTTGAAATAAGCACAATTTCCACTGATGTTCACAGGGTAGTATAAGCATTGACAGTTGGTAATTTCTCTGAAGAAGTAAAACCTGTGTTTCAGGGAGCTCCTTAAGAGAATGGTCTCCTCCCGAATAATAATTGTATCTGGTAACCACAATTAATAAATACTTTCCAATTCTAATAATTTGAATCTCACATTGGCTCAAACGTGTCTCTTTGCTAATGTGACCACTTCGCAATGTGAGAGGTATGTTGGTTAAACTCATGTGACTGCAGCTTCCTGGAAAGAAAATTTAGAATAATAAAGTCACAGACAACTGCAGAGAAAACTCCAAACACATCACAGTACACCCAGCTTTTAACAGTATTCACTGAAACAAACACAGAGAGAAAGAAAGCAGAGAACCAAAGGATAACACTAGTTCATATGAAATCCCACAAATGGATTAAGATTGCTGAAGGCTGAGATTATACAGTTATGTCTGACTGTTAGAGTTCTGAAAATTAGGTTCTAAAGCCTCTAAGGAGTTTTTGCAGCATCACTACATTTGAAGTCTTAGACTTGATGGCTTTTTTTCACTCCACAACTGTTCTCCATGTTTGGATTAGCCCTATACACTGAGATGGTGACTAACAAATGTAGTAAGACTGATAGAAAAGCTCTTTAGACCTCTTTTGGGGATTCAGCAAGAGGGAGACTGACATAGATTGGTTTACAATTTAAAATAGAATGACATCACACTTTTGCCTTCCTTACCAATTCTTTCAGATATACCAGGCACAAGTAGGGAAAAATTCTGTGGTGTTGATCTGCTTGTGTTTGTAAGATAGAGGATGGGGGGAGAGGGAATCAGATAGGAGGGAAGGAGGGAGGGAGAAAGGGCAAGCTGGTTAATGTTTTCTTTCAGCTTGTTTTTTATGAGTCACACCACTAAGTATTTGCATTAGCAGGTCTCCTGCTGCTGCTAGATCATTCAACTGTTTGTTTAGTTGCTGTGCCTCTTGAAAAGTCCAGAAACATTGAAATTTTTATACATCTTTCTTGTATTTTATTAATTAATTAAATATTTCAGAAACAAAATGTTCCCATCACTGTTCTTCTACCTGTAGGAGTAGCAGTCCCTCCAGTCTCAGTGTTATTACTCATTCAAACAAAAGGTTATAGAACCAGACCAATATTTTTATTATTACTTCATTTTATGTTGTCTTCTGACCAAATTGTATCAGGAAAAGCGAACATAACAACATAAATGTCATGTCACAATAATCAAGTTTAAAGTTTCAAGCATCTTATTCCCACTTGTGAATTGAAATAAAAAAGTTGCTTAATCTTAAACAACTGCAAACCCAAACACTGAGTATAACTTTGACAAAATCATTTTGAAAGAGTTGTATTTCTTTCTTTAAGTATGAGACAAACATTGTCCAGAAATATACCAAATCAGAAGTTATGTACAGTAAGACTGAGATTGCCTTATTCTTGCAAAATTGGGTCTTCAAAAATATCTTGTTTCTGAGTTTAACAAAAGTAAGGCTGCAAGCAGAACTCTATCATGGTCGGCATGAAGAGAAGCTTCTAAGTCTAATTAAAGGAAGAAAAGAGCAGCTTATTTTTCTTTGTGAGGATAACCAGTAATTTGCTGTTTGATGATCTTTCTTTTTCTTATTCCTCAGGATTCTGATGTTTTTTAATATTTTGCTTTCAACAAACCCTTTTTTTTTTCATTTTCAAGCATGCCAGCATGTGCTAATTAAATACAAACCACAAACCTGCCCAACATGAAAAGGCAATAAAAGCATACAAACTTACCTGTTGACAGAGATGAGTAGTTCAGACTGGAGATCCACTCTGAGAGAGATGGGGTCTCAAGAAGAGTGATTGTAAAGGAAGCTCTTCAACATAGCCCTATATCTTCTGCATAAGATGTTTACTGTGATATTCCTCCTCTTTCATTAAAACAATGACTGATGGGGGAAAAGCAGGTGTTTTATGGATGTAAAAGGCTTATCTTAGTTGTAAAAGAAACAGCACATTAAGAGAAACTTTTCTTCATTGCAGGCAACTACGCAACTTTCTCTTGGTTCAACCCCAAACAGTGACTGTGGATAAATGGTGTCTTCTTACTTATGACATCTGTTCCCTGTGTGAATTCGGACATGCGTGTCCTGACTTCAATAACAAAAATGCTTTTTTTCCTAGCTACTTGTTATTCTTGCTACACCAACGTAACTGAGAGAGTGTGAGCTATAGCTCTTGTCTATCTTCAACAGCACTATAGGGTAATTAAAGGACTACTCAGTTATTTCTATGCAAATTAACTACCTAGGTGAAATTTAAAACATAGCTTGCTCTTCTGAACGTTTCTCACTTGTAGTGAGTGATCTGCTAGAAGACAAGAAGTTAGCATACAAAAATGTTTAGTTGCATGATTTAATTAACCTGGAGACTTTTAGGTAGAGAGTCTGTCTCCCACTTGCCACATGGACATATTTTTTGAAGTGACTGTAAACATTGTACAATTCTTTGAAGCTTGAAGTTTAATCTCCCTCCTGTACAATCACTGCTTCATTCTAGATCCATTCTTGCCCATGCCACTTGGGTTGAAAATGGCTTTCAGAGAGGGGCCTTCTGGGATGACTCTGGAACAGCACGTCATTCTCTACATAAAAAAATGGCAAGGTGCTGCAACAATTTATGTGCTACAACTTATATTCTTTTCTGGAGCATGGTATTGATGTTTAAACCTCTTTAGGTATACACAAGGAGCACCAATGCTCAGTATGTTCTTCTCAGAGTGCCCTTCCTCAACTCTTTCCCCATAGTGGGTGAAGCCCACTGGCTAAAACAAATCTGATCCTCTGCAGTGACTCAGGAACAATAAGTAAGCGTGTATTATAATTGTCTGTTAATTAAAATATTCCTTCAGGGGAAGTGCACTATCTGGGCTCTAAAAATGCTAGATTTTATCCTTGCCAACAATCCTGTCAAGAATTTGCTTCAAATTTACATGAGGCTATACTTTCCTTTCTATAAAGTGTTTGCCTGATCCTATGACGCATATTCTTCCACTGAGGTTTCTTCAGTTCCAGCTCTGCACTGCCACACAGCTTCTCAACAGCTTCTTGGGGAGCTGCATGCTCTGACAGGGAGTGGACAGAGTTCTGGATAAGCACATTTTTTAAAAACTGCAGGAAATATCAGGGTAGTGCTCACATGAGGCTTAATTTATCCTCTGGTCACTTAATGCAGATAATGGAGGCTGGTGATAGAGAGTGCGTGCCCTGGGCTATATGCCGGTTCGTTACACACACGTGGCTCCCTTTAAGTTTAATGTGAATTTAACGTACCAAGGAAAGAGAGGACATACCCTTCAGGGTGAGTGCACACTCTCAAAAAAGCTAATGAACTCCCACAACAGCGCCTGTTTCTAAGATAGCTCCAAACACTGAGTATTGATAACTAAGCACTTTCATGACTGACACCTATGCTTCAAGTGTCCGTCTCACTCAATAGCTCTTTACATCATTAACATCACTCTGAACATAAAATGTGTGGGAAGCATTTCTGCTTCCAGGCCTAGGGTTTTTTTTGTGCCACCTTCCAAGAGAGGCCCAGCTCAGGAAGGCACAGAGGCAGAGCCCTCACAGCGCCTGCTGACCGCCAGTATTGTGCTTCTGCTCACTCTAGCTTTGCTCACACCTCAAATTTTTTGTGCAGGTGCCTCTCTGGGCTTTCCGGAGTCGGCCTGAGGGGCCGAGCACCGTTCCGGAGCCCTGGATGTTTGATGTGCCAGGCGGGGCCTTCCCTGGGTGTCTCTGCTGTGTGGGAGCGCTGCGGGGCCGCGCAGCATCCCAGCCCCGGCTGCCGAGCCAGACCCGCGCTCGCCTCTAAAAATAGCGCTGCTGAGCTAAAAATAGCGGCGCCCGGAGCGGCTCCGAGTGCCCCCGCCAACGCCGCCGCTGCTGCGGCTGCTGCTGAGGGAGGGGAGCCGGGCCCGAGGGAACGGCCCCGAGGGGAAGGGACGGATGGGTGGATGAATGGATGGGTGGATGAATGGATGGGTGGATGGATATTTGGGGAGGGGGCCGCGGCACCTCTGCGGGCTCCCTCCTCCTCCCCTCGCCCCCAGCCTCTCCCGGCCTGCGAGGAGCGCTGCTTCCCGGGAAGAGCCAGGAGCCGAGCCCTTCCAAGGGTGCCAGTGACACCACGACCACGGGCACTCCCTGAGCACCGGGAATCCCTGCCCCTGGGAGCTGACAGCACACGCACAGGTTGCCCAGTGAACTGTCCCTCCTCCTAGGACACACACAAAAGCTGCCCGGACTCTGAGCTCCAGCTCTGGGTGGCCCTGCTTGAGCAGGGGGCTGGACCGAATAACCTCCAGAAGTCCCTTCCCACTTCCAGTGCCTGTGATCCTGTGAAATCTGGGAATAGCAGAACTGAGGATCCTCCTTCACGTAAGGCTTCCAGGACTGTGCTAAAATTCAGTGAGAGCTTTGTAGTCTGGTGTGTTGCTGGTGCTTATGGCTTTGTGGTGGAGAAGGTCTCTCAGGGCAAACTTTGATTGCAGCTAGCAGGCCTCCAGGGGAGAGCTGCTGGTGCCTTAAGAGAGCGAGCAGCAGGGAATAGCATTTAATACCTCCTCCTTTCACTTCTGACGTTCTTTCTGCAAGGAACAGCAGGGCTCTCCTACTATGCTCTATGATCTTGCTCTGTTAACTAATTTCGCCTTGTAACAGGAATGCTCTTGCTCGCACAGTGAAAATAATAATAATAATAATAATATTAATAATAAAGAAATAAAAATCCCGTGTCAGTACAGCCTGTTAGCTTCATGATGCTGTAGTTTTAAAAAACGTTGTTCTCTCCTACTGAATGCTCTGCTTGTTTTCTGATCTAACCTGTGCTTTGTACCATTTCTTCACAATAAGAGCACATAAAAATCAGAAAACTGTCCCACACCACTGTAAGTCATTTACTGAGAAGCACAGCTGAGTCTCCATGATGAAGACAGCCAGTGTTTTGCTGTAGTAGCTTAGTCACTACCACCTTGCAAATGTTCCTGCCTCTGAACATACTCAGACCTCCTTCAGAGGGATTCATTGTCATCAGATACTTTTTTTTTTTTTCCATTCACTGCTAGCAGAAAGTGGCTTTTTTCAGAAAATAAGTTTAGTTGCAAGGGTCCAGTACAGCTGCACATTTTGAAGAGTTCATTTTGTTAAATCTTTAGCACTCAACAAAGCCCCTTTCAGCCAAGCCCTCACGTTATTTGAAGAAACTACTTGAGTACATAGTTTTGGAATACAAGATAGAGGTGTGGCCTCTTTGTTGCTCTCACAAACATGTACATACCTGCCCGTATTTCTTCATACCTTCTGCTTGGAAACACCTGTGAGCTTCTAGAGGATCAAACTGTGACTTTATTGAGGCCAATGTCAACATCATTGTGGACTTTAGTGCGGGCTGGAGTAGGACCCGAATTTACAGTTGTGATTGAAAATCACAAGTGAAATGCACTTGCCCATTAAAATCATTATATATTTTTAAGTGCTTTATTGGGCCAGTTGTAAAGAATAAAAAGGGGAAACGGGTTTTATGGAGTGTTTTGTCTCTCTGTTTTTTAAAAATGAATAGCAAAGAATAAAAATATGCAGAAAAGTGTCCCAATACTTCTGGACTAGCACAGTATGAAAATATTAAGAAATTGCAACAATATAAAGAAGTTCCCATCTAAATAAATGGAATGGGTATGAAGTTACAGAAACATTCATACACAAAGAGCTGTAATGCCCCAAAAATGTAGGGTCCAAAGATCTTTTCTGAGACACACTAAGGAACGTACAAGTACAGCTAGGTAAATAGACCTCAAGGTCTGACTGGTGGTGGCAGGCTGACCCATTAAGATAATGAGAAAGTCTTAACTCTTTTAGTTATTTACAGCTGTTTGGCCCCATTCTGCATGGGAAGTTAATTACTACTGAAAGCTTTTATGTTTGTCACTTAGGAAAGACACATAAAAATATTTTTCTTTTTATCCTGCAATAGCTGGTTAAGCCAAGATCTCACAAACATATGATGATAACTTTACCATGTGTAATTCTCCCAAAATGTTGGTGCTCTCAGCCTTGGCTGAGTTTATTATTAATATCTGATAACATACTTTTCCCTTTCCTACAATTCCCACATAAATTTTGTGACAGTGCATCTTTGGAGAATTTAGCTGTAAATTAGAGATTTAATTTTATCTCAGCACATTTAGACATCAGTGGCTGTCTTTAGTTCTTTAATTTAAAACTTTGAAGTTGTTAATTTGGAGTCATTAGTTGAAGTGTCACAGAATACAGTTCACAGGAGCATTTGGAAAATTTTAAAATGCTGAGTTAATAATACTTGCCACTTCAGAGGAATTGAAATGCTTTCAAGGCAGCTGCTGAAGTGTTTGCTCATACAAAAATGTATTGATAAATACTAAGATCTTGTTTCTCATCCTTTTAATTGCTACTCCATAGCAAATTCTAATAGACTTACTGGGAAAGAATAATTAATCTCTTCCTTTATTCAGAAGGTAACTTCTGGGTGTTAGAAGATGTAGTATGAGGACAAGAACAGATTGAGTTATGTATTCTCTTGCTGAAGGGGTTTTTTCACGTACTTCAAAGGCAGTATCCTGGTGGTAGGATGCTGAACTAGATGGACTGCTGTTCTGGTGCAAAGGAACATTATTTTATTGACATATGTCCCAGAAATCTCAGCTTCTTGAACAGACAGTGCTCGTACCCTGAGTGCCTTGTACTGGCTCTGTAGTTATCCCCTGAATCGTGCTTCATACAGCCTCATATGGGTTTTTTTTCCCTTGGCATTTAGGAACAGAAGAATCACTGTTCCTGCTATCCTTGTGCTAGAGGCTTTATGACTAGATGGAGCAGAGCTGTTTTATTGGCTTTTGGCCACCTGGAGCTTTTTGCCTATTCTGAAGAAATTTCCAGTTTGCTGGAATTTTCAGTGCTCTCCTCTCCCATGTCACTGCTATGGCCACAATTGTGGCTGGTGGTGACTTTGCTTTGTGACACCTGACACTGCTTATGCCTCACCAGGGCCGAAGGTGCTGGACTGAGCTTCCTGGCCACCCTGCAAAGTGCACAGCATGCCCCTGACATGATACAAAGAAAAAAAGAAGTTCCCAGTTTTTTTTTTCTCCTCTTCAGCCATCAGTCTGTTATTTCTATCTGGTGCAGCTGCTGCAGGAAGAGGCTGTATTACCTCTGTGAACTGTGGAAACTTGTAGCTCACTGCTGTGAGCCAGCAGGTTTCAAACGGGAACTGCAGTTCCTTATGAAGATCTTATGTTCAAGATGGTCACCTTTGACCTACCACAAGGCACATCAGTGATGCCTTACAGTTCTGGAGATTGAAAAATGGAAAATAGAAATAATACTATAATACCAAACATCATGATGATTTAAAAGGATGAAATTATTTTCTTGTGGAAATCCTAACAAAATTAATGATAGTCTTGTTCACGTAGTTCATTCATGCAATAGTGTAGTTTCAGCAATTGTTCTGAACACTGGTTTTATATTACTTTATATGCTTTATACTTGACAAAAAGGGGGAAAATTCAGCAATTCCTCCCTGTACAGAACAGAAGTTGGCGTCAAAATTTCTTGCTTTGTCAGGCAATAACATTCCAATGTCATGTCATGTAGAAAAAGTCAAAGCATGTGCATGAGCGGTGGAAATCCTGTCAGGTAACGGAAAAAAAAATCTAAAACTCAAGGGAGAAGAGAGAGCAATTACCAGCTGCTCTAGTTAAATATTCCTTTCTGTGCTCTCTTTCAATCTTTTGGTTTAATTTCTCTTTTTAAGGTACATTCTTAATTCTAAATTAATGTAGATCACACATACCCTGCCATACCTTGGCATGTAAACACTAGGATAAAATCAACAGAATAAGACATGTGAAGGCCTGTTAATTAAGAGCGAATTTGCTCTGTTCTGTGGTGGTTTGGGGTTTTTTCCTACTAGGCATTATTTGCAGTTTCAGCCTTTATAGGCAGGAGGAGATCAAATAGTAAATAAAGCATAAAAGACGGATAGAGTTGGGGTTCCTCCTGTTTGTTGGTCAGGGGCCCTGCTGCAGCCTGTGGCTTTACATTGCTTAAAACAATGGAGATGAGTTGTCAGCTATAATGACAGAAAAAACTGAGTCTGAATAGTTGCCTCTCATTTATAGCTTACATTGTAAATGGTATCATTTATAGGAAGGCTGTAGAGTGGCAAAACACTTTACCACTGGCCCTGCATCTGACTAGAAATTCATTTGGTCAAATATGTCTCCAGTACTGGCTATAAGTAGATGTTTGGGAAAGTCTAAGAACAGGACAAGAACACAATACTTTCCCTTTTCCCTCTCTCAGCTCTTTGGGGAAAATTGGCCTTCAATCTTTGGCTGACCAGTGTGGGGGACACATAAACCTCAGGATTTTCCAACAGCACACATCTCATGTTTCAGTGCTTATTTGTATTTAAATTGTTTCTCGTGACTCACCAGCTGTGCTGGGCTAGTGCTTAAATGTGGCAGATCAAGACTCATTTTCTGAGGCACATGTCTGCACAGAGTGAAGGACAACTATTGCCCTGAGAAACTTTAAATCTGGTTTAACTAGACAAAAACAGATTGGAAGAGGAAAAGGTACACATCATGGTCTTTGATTCTCTAAGGCACTAATTACAAACATATTCCTAAAATCTGACAGATAGTGCACAGTCACTACAGCAGAACCCTTCACAGCAATTTGAAGCTCAAGGAAATTTCCATTGCCACAGCACTCGACCTTCTTCACAGGGAATAGAGAGAAAATGTTTGCTTGCTCTGGGGGAGAGCAGAGCATGCTGATGGAGTAAGCTGCACATCCTTGTCTAGATGCTGCCACAAACCTCCCAGGCAGTAGAGAAAGGGATACTCCAAGGTGTAGAGCACATCCAGGGTGAGTGTTGGGCATGGATAGAAGGGAGAGACTGTATTGCACTTATCCTGTTAAAGAGTCAGTGTTCTCTCTGCTAAGAAGAAAAACAGAGTTTTGGAACAAACAGGGGTAGATGTGATTTCAGGGCTTGAATTTTCAAAGGAGTTTAAAATAATTGAAGTAAAGTGCCAGCTGCAAGCTCATATCCATCAGCAAAGACAGCATAAATTTATTTATATCTTGATTTTACCTGCCCAGGAAGGGGCCATTTTTCTTGTTGATAAATGTGAAGTGTTTCACTTACAGCATGCTTATTTTAGAAACCCAAAAATGTGTTCCTGCATTTATTAAAATAAGTACTTGACTGTGTTGCCCACCGAAATCCATGAGCTTCCACAGCATGGCTGTGTACTTGAGAGGTAGCTAAGTTAGTTTCTTGGGCAATCATGTAATTTGTGCTTCATCAACTACAGTTTATATATTAATGAATAGGCTCCTTGCTGTCAAGTTCTTTCATTTGGATGCTGTGTAAATGGTAACAATTTGCAGATGAGCTCTGGCCCATGAGAAGCCCAATAGGAGTCATTCTTTATCCTGCAGAGCAGGAGTATAGGCTAATCAGTACTTGAGCAGCCCACAGATGTTTAATTGGGATAAAAGGACTGATACAATTAAGGTGCTGTTTCTATTTATTTCAGAATCTTAAAAGTGTTACTAGGAAATTATGTATCTGTCTTGGATGAGAAGAAATAATTGATCTGTATGCAGAAATGACATGCAGGGGTGAAAATGTCTGAGCAGTTATAAAAAGAAAGACATCCTCCTAATATACATCACTAGTTATGCCATGTTCTGTTTTGCTAATGGCAAGAGATAGAAAACAAAGAGTCTTAATTTTTCCACATGGTTGTATGGTTTTCTTATTATTTGTCTCTTGTTCTTACTTTACTGCCTGTATAGACACCCAAACGGTAACACCTCCTTTATACATCAAAGAAATTTGCTGAAGGACTGCCTTGATCTTTCTGCTTTCATCCATTTCTCATTGCTTCTCTGTGTTTTTTGCTGTAACTACAGGTGGATACCACAGCAAAGGCATTTGAAAAGGAGTGTCTTTGCTCAGCTGAGGGGCCTTGCAGCTGACAGGCACACTGCTAAAATTGGATCCCATGATCAGTGGGAGGATGGCCTGGGTTTGGGTTTATCCCCATCTTCACAGGGGCTGGCTAGGGTATCACTTACGTAACTGTAACAGTTGCTTAATTTGCCTCCAGCTCTTAACAGTTAATCACATGGTTTATGATATCAGATAAATAAATACCACAAAATGAAGGTGTCATCCTGTTCATCCCATACAAATATGGTAAGCTTTAGTAGATGCAGTTGAGTGACAGAACGGTTCCACAGGAAGTTCCAAAATTAAAGAGAAGAAATGGTGCCTTATTAGAATGAGTATTAGAACCCCTCTATTTGTGCCTTTACATTCTTTTTTATTTTTGAATCGGCTAAATCTGGAGGGTTCTGTCTTGGTTCCTGGATTCCAGGGCTTGCAAATTTTCACATTCTTTTAGCAGCTTGTACCAGACTGAGTCCCGAGATGCGCAGGGGAGGGTCTCCCAGGGCTTCGAGACTCAGACTGGGCATAAGCTGAGTTCTCAAAGGTCTCCGGTTTCGTGCTGCTCAGCAGAAAAGTCAAAGGTAGTTTTGGGGTTCACGAGAGAGAGCATGGCCCTGCTACTTCCACAAAGCTGGTGGGCCTGAAAACAGCAAGTGTTGGACTGGCTGCAGGCCCAACATAGGGGAGACCATATGGTGTGACTGAGTCTTGGGAGCCTCTGCTCTCCTGCAGCTGGCAGAATTCCTTGCAGACCTTAGTTATGAATTTAGAGAAATCCTGTTCTTTTCTCTGCAAAATATTTCTGTTTTGACAAACCAACAAAACAATGCCAGAGAAATCCTATTTTTCTGAAAATCTTTGGACCAGCTTTAAAGTCCTGCACAAATGGTAATCAAGCTGGGTTTGTTTTAATGTTCTGGATTAAGTTTGTAAGTGCTGCTTCCATAGCTGATGCCTGACAAGGAACCCAACAAGGATCAGATTTCTGCAGGTATTGAAACATGGACCCAGAGTCATTCCAGTCCACAAGGAAATTAATGTGGATTTTAGGATGCTGAAAAATAATGCATGTCTACTATTCAGGTCTGAATGCCAAATGCATTTCTTAGACACTGTAGCTCTGCATTCCTGGGCATAAAGGTCCACTTCTTTTTACCCTAATTTGCTCTATTTCCCCTAAGCCCCTGTTTCAAGCATAAATGCCATTACTTAATAGGTATGATAAATCTGTTTATGTTTCAGAAGTATTCTAAACTTTCCACATTCTCATCAATGGGAATGGCCTCATGTATGCCCAAATTTCTAGCCCACTGTAATATGCGGAGAAAAACCTGAAATTATGACTTTGTGAAAGAGGATATTCTGTCAATAGACAGAATAATAGCACAGGAGACTAGACTGATTTTGGAACCTTCTTATAAACTGCACTTGTCACTAACTTTTGTACTGAGAGCCAAATTTTTCAACACAAAGAGCCCTCAAATCTGGGAGCTGATGCTGCTCAGCAGCTTACTGGAGACAAGTACAAAGCTTCAGACCCAAATCCCTATTTTCAGAGAATGATCCTCTCACAGCAGCAAATGCTTAGTTGTATGTTTGAATCCACATCATTGTAACTCATTTAAAATATTCAGGAAGAGTTGTTCTTTTGGTTTTTTGCGAATACCAATAGCAAGGTCATTTCTTATCTGTGCATTGTAATTATTGAAAATATGAAAAAAGCATCTCCTTTTCCTCTAACTTCCATTCAGGACTTTTACCATCATCTTTTTAGCTGTGCTGTAGTATCTATTGAATAGGTACGATTGCTGTAGAATACAAACCAACAGGTAAAGCATTTTAGCATCTGTCTGTCTATTATAAAAAAGACCTGATTTTTCTCACATGTAATTTACAGTCTGTGTCTCCTGTTGAAAGAACTGTGCATGGATGTAAAATAGCAAAGTATAACACTAACCAATTGAACTGATTTATTGTAATCTAGTAAAATTAAAACAGTTTGGTACAAATGAAATTTACTGCTGCAGTGTTTTTTGTAGGGAAACAGATTCAGGTGTTGCAGAAATGCAGGAAACACAAAGTAATTGGAGACTGTGTTGACAACAAAACAAATCATTAAATAGAAATGAGCCCTTGCTGTATCTGGGTCTTGTTCCCTCACCTAATGACTGCAAAGATCAGAGCATAGTTTATAGTTGGGTAGGTAAGTATTGAGTGTGTGGTATAGATTCCCTACTGTGTCTTACACAGATTTAACAGAACTGGCCATAAATCATGATGGATTAAAAAATTCCTCCATTGTGAAATTATCCCAAAACGCAACAGTTTCTGTTGCTGTACCTGAGTTCAAGCAGAGGTGAGGCAGAAACTTTGCTTTCTCTCTGTTATAGCTCAAATTAAAAACTTCACAAAATTTAGCACCTTTTGAAATGCTGGAGACTACTTGTTTTCATTCTAAGAAAAGGCAGAAATAATAGCATCTGAATCAGTGCTTAGCTATTTTAAAAGCAGTGCTGAGGCATGGTTTTACAAAGTCTGTTTGTAAAGCCCACAGGACTTTAGCTTGTAAGGAACATTGACAAATAACTGCTTTTAAGAGACTGAACTTTTCGCCTTCAGAAACTCTACTAGACAGTTCCTTGTTACACTATCAGACATTTTGCTCTGGAAAAGGGTGTTCTTCTTTCAAGGCCTAGTCTTGCAGTTAGCTGGAGGATGTTTCCAGTGGCATCACTTTGCCTACACTCCGTCTCCATGCGTGGTGTTGATCACCCCAAAGAATCTTCAGAACTTGAACTATCATCTGATTAGTTTTCAAAATACTTCTTGCCAAAATAATTTCCATTTCTTATGGTTTTCCATGGAGTAACACACCATTCCTGGGAGATTGTAGGGCTCTGTAAATCAAACACGGCTGCAGCTACAAAATCTCTGCAGTGTTTCTTCTCATTAGAATGAAAATTCTGCATATTCCAACAAAGTTAAAAGTAAATGTCCTGGGGTCTATTCACAGGTCTGATATGGAGAAAATAAAGTTGCATTTCTTGCCATTAAATCTTTTCATCTCATTACAATGAACAAAGCCAGCTTTTTCAGTCTCCACAGCAAGGACAATACTTTTTCTTCCCTCTAACTGCTATTTATCTGGTTTGTAAACTTCTTGGGTCTGTTTGTACAGAGCCTGGGACAGTGATCTGATTGAGACTTCAGGAAGTCACCAGAGTTCAAACAACAGCAGCAATATTCTGGCATGAGTCAACTGCTGAAAATGCTCCTGTAAGGGACTGGTTAATTAAAGATCTGCCATTACAGTGACTTTGTTCCATCACAACAACTGTTTAGTGCCAGCGTCATGGGTTACGTGTAGCATGCACTTATTAAATTAAATGTGCTTTTGCCAAAGAATTACAATTTTTGATACGGGCTTCTTCCATTTTATCTGTCCTCTCTCAGAGCAGTTTCCCACTGATGTTTTTCTACTTCAGAGAATCATAGGGTAATTGTTGAGCTGAAATGGTAGGATTGGAACAAGAAGATAAAGAATTACTCTATCCTAAAGTTGCACATGGTTAAGATCTCTTTTCAATATAATATCTTTCTGTCTTTCATGCCGTCCATTCAAAGATGTTTGACATTAAAAAGAAAGCCAAAAGAAGCAAAGATTAAGCCAGAGATAATTTCTATTTCAAAATAAAAATCAAAATTATTATTAGTAATATATAAGATGTAGCTAGACTAATTTGTTTTTAAATCTTTAGCCAGTATATATGAAGCTATGATTAAGTTCCACTATTTTCCAAAACATTACTAAAAATGCTTAAGGAATACAACTAAATAAATAGCATTTAAAAAATAACCAAATATTTTGATGTGTTACCTTGGATTTGAGAGCAGTAACTTCCTTTGCCCATATCCTGTTGTGACTACAGGAGGATGTTTTTAAAAGACCAAAAAAAAAAAAAAGGCTGACCTTTTGATGATTTTATTAACTTAGGGATCCATGACAATTAGAAATATGAGCACATAGGAAAAGTAATAAAGTTTACTCTGCTCCCATTTATTTAAGAGCATTTTTATTCTACATCTAAGGTGATAGAGAACCTAAAATTAAAAAAAAAATTAGCATTGCTCATAATTTTTGCAGCCTTTGTTTTCTCAGAACACTGCCTAATCCTTTCTGTTACCTGCGTCCTTTTATCTTTAAGAAGGCCATTCCAAACAGGTATTTTGTTAAAAACTAAGCTCCCAACGTGAGGCCTGAATTTCAGAACCAGTTAAAGTGACCTCTCTGAAAGAAACAGCCTCTTTTTCAGGTGTCATCAAATGAAGGTCTAAAACCTGACTTAAGTTCTCTGCCCTTAGATTTTGCTTAAAGATGTAAACATATGGTTTGTGAACTTGCAGCAATGCCTTTGAAACCAAAAGCTATTCTGAACTATGTGTATGAGGACAAAATAAAAGGTTTCACGGTTTAAGGGACAGACACTCCTGGTTCCTTCTGCAAATTACAATGTTGCCTTGAAACCAAATAAAGAATTGTATTGATTTTTTTCAGTTCTGATGATACTTGGTATGTCCTTTGACATTCTGGATCATCTCTAAGGAGATATTTCCTTTACAACTGTCAAATCAAATCAGGAAAATCCAAGTTCACAATTAAGCAACTTCTGCTGCCAGACAGCCCTTTGGAGTATAAAGCTACTGAGCGCTAGGTTCCTCTATGCCAGTTGACTTATCTGCTTAAGAAGCATGGAATTTTATGTGTGGGTTTAAAGTGATAAGATTTATCTGGTGGAGAAGATTATGTATGCACATTGCAGTGCTACTGGCTTGCTTCACATTAGCAAGGAGTAGGTTTAAGATGAATCAAAATCAGTCTTTAAACTGAAGACCGTCTATTTAAATTACAGTTAAAATTATTGCTGGAACTTTTGCATAAAGACAAATAGTTTCACTAAGATGAAAGTAAGTTTAAAATGAGGACTGAAGTTTAGCCTCCATGATCAGACTTACAAATTAAGATACCAGCTTTTCCTTGATTTTAGTGGTAGTCAGGAACATGATTGGGTTGAAAACCATACCACTGGACAGGTAGGGACTGAAATATTCTGAATTTCCAATGAGTCTGTGTCAGTCTGACTCCTGTGAACTTATGTGGCTTTGAAAATTGGGACTTGGCCCTTTCAGCTGTTAAATTTTGCCTGTTAACTGTAAAATTTACCCTGTTACTTGTCTGAGATAAATTCATCTGCCAGCAGTGCAACATTTCTTCATAAAATAGGTAGGATTCTGTGTATGTGGAATTTGTCTTCTTGCAACCTCCCCTTAATTCAAAATGGGTGGGGACCTGTTTGCCTTCTTGCTGTGTTGGGTCTGGCTCTTCCAGGTCTGACTTCTGTGATGTGAGCCTATACTCATTTGTTGAGTATCTTTAGAAAATCTTTAATGCTGTGCTTTTTTCCCCATAGCTTCCCTTGGGCACATGCAGCACAGTAACAGACGAGCTGCTCCTTCTTTTGCCTCAAAGATGTTTAGCAGAGATGGCCTTTCAGATTGCAAAATATGTGACCTTTGCACAATGCCATGGCTCATTTTTGTGGCCTGTAGAAAATTGCCCTGCTAATGCTGTTGTAATAGAGAATTTTCTCTCAAAGTATCTGGTCTAAAGGGTTCTATTAACTGAGAGATTAAACCAAACAGAAGGAATCTGGCAGGAAAAGTAAATTCCAAAGTTCCAGCCTTTCCATACCTGTATCAATTTTAATGTGGCATTCTGGTCAGGAGACAATTCTTCAGTAATTCCCACAAGGACCTGCAGACAGATAATCATAATTCTTAATGTTTTCATTAATACATAACCAGTAGATTTTCCGTCCTTGCTACAGGTCTCAGATAACCATGGTACCTACACACTCCTTGACGGGACCTTTCAGAGGACACATGAGTCTCAAAAGTAGCCGTAAGTATTCGCATTATTACTTGAAAAGTTACTAAGTGCTCCAATTTTGGAATAACAGCTTAAATATTGCGACACTACTAAAAATACATATTTTATTATTGGAACAATTTAAAGTAGATAAGTCCTTCTATATCTTACTGTCTTAATTTAGACAAACAGCATTCCTGTTCAGGATCTTTGCCAAGCACCTGTGGAAGAACTGCTGGAAAGCTGTTCTGCCTTAAACTTCCCTTCTCAGAAATGCTGTTAAAGTGTACCTTCTCCAAGCCCATATACCCACTTGTAGGAATTAGCAGTTAGCAGTGGTATAAACTCTTTTCAGTATAGTGGTTCTGCAGCTATATTAGACTTTAAAGAGTAAAGTAATTGACATGTTACAGACTTTTACTCCAGTAAGAGGCAAAAAGCAGTGGCTTTGAATCAGCACTCTGGTAAGAAGCAAAGTCACCTCCTGTGTTTTTCAAAAACATATTTTTGTTTTCAGCTACATGGAAAAGGCATGTTTTATCATTGTCATTGTGTATCAGTCAAGCTTTAGTACTGCTGTGACTGGATTAATGTGTGACATTATACCTCTAGACATGATATATTCTCCAGACATGATGTGCAGAGGTAATCTCTTGAAATTCAATCAGTGGAAACTAGGCAAATTAGTCATCACACAAGTACACATTCAGGACTATAATAAATTGCTAGGAAAGTCATTATAAAGTTGGAAATAAAAAAGAGTTACTGTTGAGAGGGTTGTCGCTGTTCTTTATTATTAGTTCTTGGGTCCTGGTTTCCTGGAGATCTTTCCTCATGTATAGAAACAAAATGTAAATGTATTGGAAGTACAATAGTTCTCAGAGTTTGGAAAAATTTTCAAAAGCAGGAAACTTTCTGTAGATAGATCTGTGCTCATCTATAGAAAACATTGAAACTCTGAAACACTGAAAACTTAGATCAAGCAATTTGCTGAATGTTGCAGCAAATGAGATCTGTGTAAGGCAGCAGAAAAAACAGAATTTGGATTCTGTTCAAGAATGGGCTTAAGAACATTGCCTGTCTTTGCAGTTCACAAAAGGGCTGTTTCAATTTGACTTGACGTGTGTTTGCACCATCAACAGAGCCTCTTAACAGGACTACTTAAAATTCCCAGTAGATTTCTATTTCCCATTTCCTTCAATTTGAAGTTGCTCAAAGAAAACATAAGAAAAATTGTTTGAAAGTGTGAACTTCCAGTGAGCTCAAATAAGATGGCCCTCTGTAATGGTGGGAAAAACTTAGTTGGACATCCCCTAGGTCTCTCCATTTCATTGTTTTTGCCCTTAAAGCCTTTTCTTTGAGAAAGGGATGTGCTTTTTCATGTCCTCTGTTCAGAGAGATTGAGACACAAAAACACAGAATAACTTGCCAAAGTTCAACAGAAAGTCTCTGGCTAAGAAAGGAATTTGCTTTTTTTTTCCTTTCCTTACATAGGAATAACCACAATGTTGCTTATTGCACAATGTCAGTAATTTTCTGGACACAGCATAGAGTTAGATTTTATGAAAGACAAAAATTAGATTAAACTACTAGTGCTGTGTATATCTTTAGCATTTCAAATTTGGGGCAGTTATTCATTTTGAAAAGAATGTTCTTTTTATAAATGGATTTTCCCTCCCTTTTTAATATTTGGATATTTTTTAGATCATCACTTCATTCTTTTGCCATGCTTTTTCACTGCATATATTGAAATCAGCTTGTCTCTGCCAATCAGGGAAAGATTTGGGCAATTTACTGAAATACTTTTTTCTTTCCTTTAGAACCTATAGATGCTGTGATTTAGGGCTTTGCCATTCCTTGAACTCAGGAGAGCCACCCCACTTTAAACCAGCTAGGGATGGTGCTGGATGTTACTGAAGAGCTTGTTCCAATTGTTTTTGCCAGCAGGAAGTTACAGCACAACTGGCAAAATTGATGAAAAAGATTATTTTTAGAAGTTTTGGAGTGAACAACTACTGCACATAAGAGCTTTAAAATAGAATAGTACTGATTTTAACTATTTTATTTCTTTATTATGGCATTGACACTCATGAGGGGTTTCCCTGAATAAAACTGGATGTGTAAAGGCTCATGATTAAAAAGTTTGTCAGCTTTGTATTTGTCTGCTTCAGGTACCAGATTTCATTGTAGTGCCTGTACTATTCATGCTCAATTTAATTGAGACAAGAGGTAAATGCAGTTTGCTCAAAATACTGCACCAAGTTCTCCATTCTTCATAGCAAACATGGAGTCACCATTTCTGCTGATGTCTCTGCTGCTGCCTGTGTGCTGGTGGAGGCTCTCTAGCTGTGCCTGTGTGTTCCATGCATGATCAGAATGGGTGGCCCTGGAGCTGAACAGCATCTTTCTTCAGCTGGTCATGTTGGGATGTGCTGCTGCTCCTGGACCAGCTGTTGACATCAAGTTTTCATGTCAATGTCCCTCTGGCAGACTTAGAATCACTTGCAGGAATACACCAGGGAAGAATACTAAGTGAAGCAACAAATCCAGCATCAGGTGTTCTGTCCTGCTTTTTTTTATGGTCCTGGTTCAAAAGGTGACAGCATAAATTGAATAAATTCAAGCTCCTTGGCAGTTAAAAGCAGTTTGTATCACTGGCTCATTTTGGTAGGCAAGAGATAAGAAAAAGCAAGACAGTAAGGGTGCAGCCAAACTGAGATTAGAAGGATTGATTCCCAGACTCTCAACTCGAGGTCTCCTATTCTTTCAAAACACAATAAAAGCTATGAAACAAAGTTATTAGCTTAAATTGTACGTTGGGGACATGAACAATGAAAGAATCATTTATTTTGTTGGCTCAGAAAACCAAATCTGGATAGGGTTGGATGGGCTG
The DNA here is from genome assembly GCA_009812075.1 of Sialia sialis. NCBI lineage: Eukaryota > Metazoa > Chordata > Aves > Passeriformes > Turdidae > Sialia > Sialia sialis. The sequence goes on from VRYO01002297.1 coordinate 9,053,884, forward strand.
ATTATCTCAGTATAAGGGTCATTCTGGGTCTGTGGATGGAAAGTCAGCTACATTAGACTTCTAATTTCCAGGTTTTGGTTGATTTTTTAATACTATGTGCTAGTAACTTTCCGTCTACAAATCCTGTGGTTAGAAAATTAGAGGATTTTAAGAAAGAAACAGTATTTTTGTCTGGAAGCAGATCGAAAGAGAATGATCTATCTTAGCCACAGTGACAGGTTAAAATTACAAAAAGTAAATGTTTATCTGGTTTTTAACTTCTTTTTCTGGGTTAATGAACTTAGGTCAGACACAGAGACAAATTTTTCTGAATCTGGGAAGTCTGGCAAATTAGAGATTCGGAGGGGTGTCATGGTCAGTGTAACACAATTCAGTTCCATGATCTGTTGCCTCTTCTGGCTCTACTTCTGTCTTTGTATTCAGTCCACTTACCTAACTCGTGTGCTCGACTTAGGTCTGGCATCATCAAGAGGTGGCATATTAACATGCATTTTTTAGCACATTGTAATATTATCTAATAAAACTATTAGCATTAATAATAGCATTAACACTCTCTACTGTTATTTAATACTCTCTCATATTAAATCTTTCAGAAGGCAAATGCTTTTTATTATATCAGATATTAAACAGTGAGATGCTCTCTTATTCTCCAGAGTTCAACAATATCAAAGGCTCACACATTACTTATTGCAAGCTATAATTCTCAGGTACTCAGAAACATGGAAATTGGGAATAATATGTCACTTGTTCATGTTACATTCTATGCTATTCTTACTTTTTTAAACAAAAGAATGAATACTGACTTGATGTTATTGCAAGCAGGAGACGTTAAATATTACAGTATTTTAAGAACTGTTATTACCTGAGACATTGCTTGTCCCACTGAATAAACCCATTTTTTTCCCTCTTGCAGCTTTTTCTCATGGACATTCCTGCAAACTCTCCAATCAGTACATCATTCAAGACCACATGGCTGCTCATTTCAAGAAACTGATGTCTGCCAAAGGTGTGTACAGTTCTATGACAATATCTGTGTAGGTAAAAGGTGAAATCAGAGTCAAGGATATGTTGATTCCCCTATTTTTGGCTGGTTGCTGAATTTCTTCCCTTTTCTTTCCTCCCTCTCTCTGTCACTAACTCAACAGGAGTAGGAGGCATAAAATGATGTGCCCTAAGAGATATGTAGAACACTCAGTTGCAACTGTAACCTTGTCTTGGGAGAAGCTTGGGAGAATTCCGACTGTTGAAAGCTGTAAAATCTATGGAGAGGAACTGTTCCACGAAATGACAAGTTAATATTAGGAAGAGGAATATTATCTAAGTCCGCTGTATTATTTTACTCATAGTTTCTGTTTAGATGTATATGGCAATAGACTAACAGAAAAGGTAAAATGACAGCTAGGGCAGATATTTGTTTAATTGGGAGAAACCACTGGAGAGTAACAGTGGGGTTGCAGCTTTTGATGTTTAGAAAGTTACAGTGTAAGTCCTAAGTAACCTGAGGGGAAGTTCCACTAACCACATGTGGTCACATTCCTGAGGGCTCTTCAAATGCTCTCCCTCCTGCAAATAGCCACAAATACAAGAAAGAAAACTCAGAATTAAAAAAAAAAAAAAAGTCCTCTGTCAGTTGTCTGGAGCTGTGTAAATTTCCAGGTGCTTCAGGTGCAGATGAAACAGGTGGAGTTGAATGGCCATAGCTGTAATTAAATTCCTACAAGACTTCCAGCCCTTGGGCTCCAAAGGCTTTCTGACCAAAATATTCACTGATCACGTGCAGTGAGCTTTACAATAACACAGAACTGTTGAACAGTAGATGAGATTGCTGCTGTGGGGGTTTTTTTGGCCAGATGACCAATCCTTTTGTCAATTTGCAGTGCCAAATGCTTTGTCTTAAACTGCCTTGTTCAAATACAGTGCATCTTTTCATTGTGGTGTGAGAATCACTCCATGAAAGCTACATGACCTCCACCATGCTACAGTTCACGACCATCCGGTTCATATTAGGAGCCAGAAGCTGGATTGCTGCTGTGTGCTTTCGTAGTCAAAGTGACTTTTGCTTTTTCATGGCTAATGTCACAGAAAAAGTGAACTCTAGGAACTGTAGAATTTACATCCTAGAGTTTTACTTATAAATATACAGAAGCATCAGTACTAATTCAGAGCAGCTAACACTGCCATATATAATTGAAATTTTATTCTCAAGTGGTGAAGTCTAAATGAGGGAGTGAAGGTCAAAAAATAAAAGGGAAGTAACAGGTGTTTTGCAGTCTTTTTGTCAATTTTATTCTTACAGCTCAGAAGAACTACACAAAAGATATTCTTAGTATAAAATGAGCCAAGTGCTTTGTTCCCAAGAAGGTATCAATTCTTTTTTCAAATGTCAGTCCTGCTCCTCTGCAGCAGAATTCAGTCAATCTGGAAAGAGCTTCTCAGAGTAGGTGCTAATCAAAATTTCCAGTGGCTAAAATTTCTAATCTTAGGTGTTTCACGATTTGAATTTACAATTCTCAAAGGTGAGATTTGGAACCTTTAATCTTAAAACACTTACTTTACTTATTATAGTGCTTTATCATTCACACAGATTTTGTAGAGCTAACTTTTGCATACATATCAAAAACTGCAATATTGCAAGGATATCAAGGTTCTCTTCTGTACATACCTGCTGCTGTGAAATTCTGATTTGCCACCTGTTCTGTACAGCTTTACAAGAGATTACAGAATTTTATGCCTCTGAAAAATCTGCTCAGGGTATAAAGGCCTTCTCCGGTATCCTTCCAAATATTCTCCAATCTTTTTGAGATGCATCTGCTTTTTAAACTACAACCTGTTTGTCCTCATTCCAGACAGTGGCCAGCCCTGCATGTCCAAAACTTCGGAGCACTGGTACAAACTACAATTTGCTTTGACATTTGGCAGTAATCACAGAAGTAAAAGATGGAAATGAAGTCAGTGTCTTTCAAATGCAACTGGAATATTGAGCTTCTAGGTGATTGCTTTTCCCTCTGCAGTCAAAAATACTATTTCCTTATGTACCTCACTTAAATCCAGGGATATGCAATCTAACACAGAGCTCCATTGCCATCCTTAATATCTCCTGTATGGACACAGGACGTAATGAAGGCTGAGAAATGCTTCCTCAAAACTTACTCCGTTTAATCTTTTACCATGAGAGCCAAATGACCAAATAACAGAAAATGTGGTGTGCAGAACTGGCTGTAATCGCTTAATGAAATAGCTCCTTTTGCTAGGAAGATGATGAGAAACTGATTACCTTGAGCCTCAGGACATCTTGAATCACGTCTTGGAGTATCAGTTGGAAATTCCCCCTCTCTGATAGCAGCTGTATACTCATTCCATGAAATATAAACTTTTTGGGTAGTAGTAAATGCCAGTATGAAATTAGTACAGCTTTTCTTAAATTATAAAATTCAAATGAAGTTCAACAAATGTAGCCGTACTGGCTCTAATTTCTATACCTGAGTAGACATGGGTGAAAGCCACAAAAATTAGATCCAGATTTGATACTGAACCAGTAACAGGATTATTGAGGCACTCATGCATTTATGTGGATAGAGACAAGGGGTCAAATTCTCTAATAACCTGCATTATTAATAATGCTAATGTTATGCAGTCTGGTACTATATTCCCCTAGGGAATTCACCACCTTAGGATTATCAGTTTCGTCTCTACCCATTTTGCTATGATTATTTGTGATGTCAGTGTTTCATTGGACTGAACCTACTTTTGTTAATACAGCTGCTGTTGATTCATCTGCACCAAAGAGTTTGCATACCAGTGTTAAATGTGAGTAGTTTTATTTTGGTTTGTTTCGAAGCTAGGTCTCACTCCATTTGTTTGATTTGGACACACTTGTCTTCTTTTAAGATAAAGGTGTTCTGAAAAGGCATGTACATGCTGAAAATATGTATTGTCACGATAATAGTTAAGATAATAGTATCTGGCATCTAATGTAGTATCTAACTTAATTGTATCCAGCACTTGGTTGCTGTTTGCACACATACAACCTGCAGTGGGGATTTGCTGGAACACCTGCAAGCAAGGCTGTTGGAGTCCTAAATTGCTTTAGTTTTCCAGTCTAAATTCAGCCCACTGGCCCTATGAATTCCTTGCTATTTCACGCTGTATTTTTTATTTCCGTAATGTCTCCGTGTGTCTCTGGACATCAGGCGCCGCTGAAACAGGTTCTGAGTAATAAATGGGGGTTTTGTAAGAGAATTTTGCGCTGCGCCTCAACGCCACCTCTTGGCTGAAGCCTGCAGGACCCAACATCAAGGCAGAGTCTCTCCTGCCCTTCCCTTTTGGATAGGAAGGAAGATTGATGAAAAGGAACCCGTTCATACTTTTCTGTGGAAACGAAGCCTTCACTTTTGAATGTCTTTGGTTTCCCTCATTCAGCAGGTTGGGAGGCATATTCTTCTTATCTTTATTCTATCTCTCTGATAGTTACATACATGGTAGCACACACACTTCCTACACAGACACCTCCTGTATTAAAATAAAATTCAAAAATCTGGGGAAATGGAAGCTCCTGTTTTTCCACAGTGCATGCATAGTGGGAATCATGTATCCGAGACCTGCAGAGGGCTGTTGCTCTGAGCAGGGCATAATGCACATGGAAGCAAAGATAGCTCAGAGGCAATGGTGAGATGCAGTTGTTCCAGCAAGATATACACAAGTCTAGAAGGCAAACATAACCCTTGCCCACAATGACAAAAAATGTATCATATGAGATCTTCATTAGAGAGGAGCAAAAGAACAAGTTCAAGATCATAGCACATTGCAATCAAAACTCTCTTGACTTTGTTTTTTAACTCCTCATGCTCAACAAGGTTTTCCTTTTTTTTTCAGAGCTGTCTTTTATATAATATTTTTAAGATTAGTATTTTGTATTAATCACTTTAATAGTGATTAAACAGTGTTCTAAATAATAGAGAGAAATGCCATGAAAAGTTTTATGAGAACATCAGTTTGACAGAGAGATGATCCTGATATAGAAATGCATGAGGAGTAGAATCTCACCTCCTTGAGAGTATCAAGAGGACAAAGTTTGTTCAGCTGGGTTTGCCACAATAACAAGTGTTCCTAGAGGATATATCAGAGGGAAACATTATCTGTGTTTCTTAAAATGCTTTCTTAGGAAGATACTCATCTTACAGAGCTAAGCAGAGCTGAACTGCTTTGTGCAGTTTCTGTACAAGGTGCCTGGTGGTCACAAAAGCAATAACGTGATACTCCCAGTCAGAGGAAGTGAGGACCCAATACAATTTTTGTCAGTAGCCCACTGGGGAAATGCAAATCACCTTTGTAATTTAATACTTATCTTCACTAAAAGATACGATATATATGCTAAGTTCTTTTTCTGGCTAGTTAGCTCCAGAAATGTCTGCCTTGGCAAAAGAAATTTTATGCCTCAAAGAATGAATCTCAAAATTTAGAAGTTGCTGTGCAAATGTGCATCAAAACTTTGGTGTTCTGAGGTATTAAGTAGGGCAGTAGCACAATGGAAGTACAGTTGCTCTTGTTGGGGTTGATGTGCAAATCATTAAAGCAGTATAAAATTACTTTGTGCCTACAAAAATAGGTTTCTGTTTATTATTTGCATAATCAAATATCATTTGCATAAACAAAATTAATTAAGTCTGTTTTGCCAGCCTACTAGAATAATGGAAGGGCAAAACTAATTTTCTGCTTAGTTCAAGATTACAGCTTTTTTTTCATGTACACTTTTCTCCCACAACCATCTCCCACTATTACTTTTGCTAGTTACTAAATGTAGAATGCTTTTAAAGCCTTGACATTTATTAGAACTTTGACAGGTACACATTCTGAAGCCATATATTTTCTTATCTGTTCTCAATCCGTACACTCAGTTAGGTATAACCTTGTTTTCCAAATGTGTGAACTGTGTTGGATTTTTCCAAATGTGTGATCTGTGTTGGATACCACACGTTTCAGTGGTAGGCTGAAGAGAAAATTCAGGTCACTTTGTAGTGATGGAGACATGCAAAAACCTGTAAAATTAAAGAGAAAGATTCAAACAGCTACAAAGATTAGTTCTGAGAAGTCAGAAGAAAATGCAAGGCTCAATGCTTTGTTTCATTTTAAGAATTAATGTGTAGCAGATAAAACACTGTAAAGAATTTGCTAATATTTCCTATGAATACACTGCACTGTTTCACAGGGCATCTGTAGTGTTGCACTGCAGATTCAGAACTGTACAGAAAAAGTGTGAGATGTGCACTGCATAGGACTTTCTCCTGAATTTCTTCAGGTATATTTTGGATTTTCAGTTCTAAGCTTTAGAAGGATGCTGTTTAAATTTATTGCTTCATTTGGCTTTCTGCACTTCTAGATTTCATGATGTTATTAATGTTGCAGTGGGTAAGATACTATTGAATTAGCTGATTTTTTTCACATGAATTTTTTTTCTAACAACCTTTAAGCATGGTTTGTAATAAATAGCAAGTGCCAGCTTTCTTCAATTTGTAAGAATGGAATGGAGTGGAATGGAATGGAATGGAGTGGAGTGGAGTGGAATGGAATAGAATAGAATAGAATAGAATAGAATAGAATAGAATAGAATAGAATAGAATAGAATAGAATAGAATAGAATAGAATGTTCAGCTGGAAGGGACCTACAATGATCATCCAGTCCAACTGTCTGACCAATTCAGGACTGACCAAAAGTTAAAACCTGTTAATAAGAGATTGCTTAAATGCCTCTTAAACACTGATGAGCTTGGAGCCTCAATCACCTCTCTGGGAAGTGTGTTCCAGTGTTTGACCGCCTTCTTGGGAAAAAAATGCTTCTTGATGTCCAGTCTGATCCTCCTCTGGCAAAGCTTTGAGCCATTCCCACAATTTGTATCACTGGATTAAATAGTAGAGAAATAATGGTGAAATAATAGTTGTATCTGTAATGCCAAATTATCATTTGAAATGCTCTTGAAATTGCACAAACTTTTAGAATAAGCTAGGGATAAACAGTTAAGATAAAGTTTCCTGAGCAGTCACTTCTTTCCAACACAGGGCTGACTTTGTTGTAGCTGTAAAACTGCATCTCCAGTGTTCTTATGCTAAAAATCATGGGCCATTTTTCAGCGTCCATTAAAGAATAGAAAAACGTGTCTGTCCCATGCCTTAAGAACAGGTATACTAGCTGGAGATGCAGCAGAGTTCAGGAATATGAGAGATACAGTTCATCATCACAAGTGTTCTTGTGGAGATAAAATTATACAGAGGTGTTTTAGGAGTCACGAGAACAGCATGATTTATGAAAGTCTTGTGAAAACAGGAATTCCTTGGCCATTCCAAGTGTCTGTGTAGGAGGATGTTTACATTTCTTGCTCTCACCAGAAGGCACACTTCCTAGAAAGAGCCTTTAATGAATATGGAAAGAGGATAAGGTGTGCTGCTGAAGGCACCATGACAAGGTTTCAGAAGCGTGTCTCAGGGATTAAAAAGAATTCATGTTCCAAGGGAAATATGAAAATTCTGGGGCAAAAAAAATGTTATGAGGCATTGTTTTTATCTGAACAAATGAGAAAATTCTGTGTAATTTTGTTTGAAATCAGTACTTTATTTATTTATACAGCACTGAGCCTTGAGACTTAAACTCAGCTGTAGCATCCAGAAGGTCCTTTAAATTTCTCAGTTATTAGGGATTAATAATTAACAACTAATATTAAGCAGTTGAATCACATTTTTGGACCTTGAAAGCATAAGACAGCTCTAGAAGTCTCTTCTAACCATTATTTTCATGTTACAATGATGTTCTGCCCCAGATTCAAAGAGCCCAAGTTTGAATCAAATCTCCTGAGGCTGATCAGCTCAGTAAGAGGAGCAGAAACCTCGGCTGATGTACATATGACACCATCCCAGATGAGCTAAAACACTCATGAAAGATTAATCAAAGCAGCCCTAAACAGGAGATCCATAAATGTAACCCACAACTTATACAGGAGGATGAGCCATCCAAATCACTAGTTAATCCTGCAGTTCTGAAAATCTCTTGCTAAATCTCAGCCCTTTGACTCTACCGAGTCCATCAGTACAGGGAAGTGAAGTGGTCCAAGGCACCCTACCCTAATTCTCTTCCTACTCTCCCATTCCAGGAATGAGAATGTGTCCACCAAGGGCTGCTCTCGTGTATTATTTTTTTGTCCTAGTTTTGCAGTATCTGCTCTGCTTCCATTAGAAGCTGGGTATGAGTCCAGCAAAACACACACACCAGCATGATGAAGCTGTGCTAGGAAGTGTTCAGGTCACTCTACCCAAGCTAAAGAATCTCCTGAAGGAAGACCCAAAGTTAATCTGCCTCTCTGAGCACACTCTCAGGTGTCACAACCTTGGTCTTACGACAAAGCCATTACTTCTCCTCTCTGTTGAGCTACAATTTGATTACCGAGTCAAGGCCAACTACCAACAATGGCAAGATGAGCTTTGCAGACCACTACCTACATTACACAATTCCTTAGAGTACAGGATATACATTTACCGAAAAGGAATTACAAGTAATATTTTATTTAGGTACATGAAGCCATGTGACTGTTTCTTGTTCACTTTTTGGGAAATGTTGATCATATAATTGATTCATATGCTGTGACTCATTTTTATAAATATGAAACCCAAACACACAAACAAATGTGTGCAGAAACATACGCTTTAGTAATTGGAAAAAGGAATAATGGCTTCCTTTTGCAGGAATTTTGTTTTTCCGTGTACCAGCAGAGTATTTAAGTGGTTAGATGTGGCACATAGTGGTCTTTTTATAATCTGTGTTTTTCCCTTTATAATTCTCTGCATGAGACAGACATTAGTCAAAATAACAATTTTCATTCAGGTTTTAGCCAGTTGAAAATTAAGATGTTTTGTGATTTTCAAGCCCATAACACCTGTGAAAAAGAACAAGCTGTTTCTCCTGACAGTTCAAAGACATACAAAATCCTAGAATTTTCTCCACAGTTTCTGTGAACAGAATATACAGTCAATTATATAAACATAATTTTACCCTTACAGATGAGGAATCTTAGTTATCATGAATCTTGGGCAATTGAACAAATCCCTTGGCAATCAGTGAAAATGAATGTGTTTATATAGGCGAACATCAATTTTCTATTGTTGCAGGTTTATGGAGCGTTAGTGAGCTGGTTTTTAATAAAAAGTTTTGTAGTCTGTAAAAAAATAAATGCTTATACCACCCTCACAAGAGAGCTGCAATGAAGGGACTATCAAATGTATGACTGTTGCATCATTCAGCTCTTATCCATGGTTAAACAACTTGTCTAGTTCATAAATTCTTCTTGTTGCACTACAAATCCTGTCCTATGCAGGCAACTCCATTTGGGATCTGAGTTCCTTCACAGTACCGCTGCACATTTCTAGATCATCTTCTAGGAGTATCTGCTCAAAATGATGCACCAGCTAGAGCAGAGTAGATGAGTGTTATCCTCATTTACAGGGAACAAATTAAGACACCAGTGATTAATTAACATACCTGTGATCACTCTGGAGCTGGGAATTAAGGGATAGTTTTTCAAGCCTTACTATAGTGTTTTAATCACCAAACCATCTTTCTCATCAATTTCAGAGTCCGTGCTGTTGAAAGGAGTATTTTTTAAAAGGCAGAAGGCGTGTAGAGGGAGCTATTGGAGGATGTAGAGAACAGGAGTCTTGTCACAGCTATTGTGCACTGACTTTGCTTTTGGCTGCCAAAGCAAAAATTAGCAATCAGTCAGTACTTTAAACAGGGGAGAAGCATCTTGGCATTTCTCCTGTACACGACATTCTGGAATTCTTTACTTATACCCACTAAAAGATTTTAAAAACACATTTTCTCTACGTAAGTAAAAACAAATGTCTTCTTTGCTCAAATAAGAGAAGACAGTGTGTTCTCTCCTAATGTTGGTGAGATCTACACAGGAATTGTGTCACATACTGTCAGCTCCATAGAGTGCCATGCATGTGTTAGTAAGGCAGAACCAGTCAGAGCTGATGTGGGTTATGGCCAAAGGTTTCAATATCAGAAATGCTGGAATGGGTGGTCTGTTGTGGAGAGATGATTGCTTTTTACCTTTCTCCTGGGGAAATTCCTTTTAATGTCAACATGAGCACTCACAGTAGTAAAAGGTGCAGAATTTGGCACATGCTTAGAAAACAATGTGGAACAGGCAGTGTTTCCTTACTTTAGCTGGTGTTTCAGAGATGTTTCCTCTGTTTTAAAATTGTTTTTATCCACTCACCTGATAGCATTGCAGAATTTAAATATTGCTGAAAACAAATCATGCTGAACCAAATCTTGGGGCTTAAAAAACACCCATGTCCTGTAGCTTTATGTGCCAACAGGCTTTTTGTAAGGACAGCTAGCATAGAAAAGAGCCTCTGAAATAAAATCTAAGCATTTGAACCTCACTTACCACTGGTTTCTGCTGAATAAAGTCTTCTTTGCACTGAAATGCCAAAATAAGCAGTTCCCCCACCAAATTCTTAGCAGTGCACCTGGCCCATAGATGTGAACTTAATGAGTAACTCTCCCCTGTGTATTGCACTGACCAAAAATCTAATATTACATCAATTAAAAATAGCAGCAAAAATTGAGAAAAACCTGATGTTTTGGAGAAGTTGATAGGTAATCTATGATGACTGACACAAATCTCTGAGTTTCACAAGCACAGCAAGAATAAACTGCTGTGGTTATATAGCCTGTTTTTTCCCTACATCTGCTCTGCATTCATTGTTATTTCTGAGAGTTGTGGGGAAAGGGTTCAGATATCCAAACCTTGTTTATTTACATCCCACTTCTCATTAAAGTGTTCCAAAGGCTAACTTACCTTGCAGAGTGTAACATATATCTCTCCTTTAGGATGCTTTTCTATTGCTTAATTTCTGTTCTGTCTATAGGTGGTCCTAAGCAGGAATAAAATTACTTCTTAACCATCCTTTTAAACACATTCAGCTCCTTAAATATGACTCTTTGGACAGTGTTTTACAGAGTTCATCATACTTACGATCTCCTCTGTATCCTTCCCAATTTGTAAATGCTTCTTGAGTAGCAAAGTTTTAAAGTAGGATGTATACTTCCAGCAGAAACTGAGGAAGCAGAAGTAAAGGCTCCCTGTAGTCACACTTGAGGTTTCCACTCTTTATGGGCAGTGGTATTACACTAATTTTGACTCCACTGTTGCTGTGGAAAATTATAGGCAGTTTTTTATCTAGAAGAAGGTATGGATGCTTTTTTAGTGACTCTGATTCCCAGAGAAGACTCTTCTTTAGGTGAGAGCCTGCCTTTTCACAGCAGAGGTGTTCCATTATCCATGCTGAAAAGTAGGCTGCTCCCCTACATCTGAGCAATGCACATCACTTTGTTACAGTAAGCCAACTCTTTATTATTTATGAGTTCCCAAACTGTAGTTATTAAGCTTTATGAGAAATGATTTTATGTTTTCTTTCAGGTAAATGAAAGAAATAATTTAATATTACAATATCAAAAGTGATCCTTGCTTTAGGAACACCTGCTAATTCTATTTTCAGATCACCCAGTTCAGCATTTTGTAAACCTATAATATTGTTCCAATTTCTTAGTCAAAATGCCATGCAGAACATACAGAACAAACCCAGGGAGCTTACAGAAGTTTTTTTAACAAACACATTTCTCTCATGCAACCACAATCAAAATCTCCTTTTTTCTAGTTAGCATGGTTCTGTGTTTAACCTTTTTGACTGGTACTGCTCACATTACTTACTTCAAATGAGTCTTGTAAGAGCCTTTCAGTTGTTATGCTCAGGACTGATACTAGCCTGGAGTTCATTTACCACTTTTGCTCTTCTCTTTTCCCCACAGTCCTTTGAAACTTCCTTGCTGTTTCAAAAGTCATCAGGAATTAAACATCAGCCAACTGTTTTTAAAATCTTGGTAGGAATTAAATAAGAACTCCCACTCTGAGTCAAGAATGAAAGCATGAGCCAAGGTGTGGATTCTATTTCTAACTGTAATCACTGAGTTTTGTAACATCTGGTAAACAACTTAATGGAAGCCTTTTCTGATTTTATATCCCATGTTCATACTTGGGCCATAATGTTCTGCCTTAGACCCAAAAATAACCTTGCCTTTTAGGAGGCAGCTGTGCATGCAATCTGAGGTGTTTAACGACCCTTCTTCCTACATAAGATAAAGATAAGTAGAACTAAAAGGCACTGGATTTTAAAAAACTCCCAGATGTATTTTGTTTCCTTCAGATCAACCAATATTATCAGCTAAGCTGATTCTGTTAGATTGGGTAAGTTTGTGCCCACTCATTTTGAACACAGGACTTCCACATAGCAGCAAAGGAAAGACAAGGTGTTTTATCAAACGGGAAGCAACAAGAATTGCCAGGAAAACAGAGTGGGAGCTGTAATATCTGATCTTCCTGTGGTTTACAAGATTACAACCAAATCCCTTTTATTTTCTCTTCTTTTGTCACATTGACAAGTATAGATACCGGTACAAGTACCAGTGAAACTGTACTCCTGCACTGATAAATTAATGTCTGCCACAGTAGGCAGGACAAGAAATTAGCAAGCAGATGAGCTCAAGAGAAAGGCTGTTGAATACATTTGTCAAAATTACTCCTGCACTGGCCATACTACATGATTCTATTTCCTGGGAAGCAGTTCAGCCAGTTCTAAACTCTTCAGATAAGACATGAGTTCAGAGGGCGAGGCAGGGTTAATATTTGCTTTTCTAAAAGAAAAAGGAAAAACCCCAAGCATCATACAAAGTTTGCATGCTATTTTCTGTTTTGTTCTTGGACATTGCTGTTTTTAAAAAGCATTTGAAGAAAGGCATTATGGGCCTTTCTCCAAATGCTTTTTGTTGTTTTTCCTTTGTTTTCTCCTACAGAGAAACTAGGGAGCAGGGCTGGAAAGTGTTAGGCAAACAAATCCCTCAGCAGACATATCAGCAAACCAGGAACTGCTGCAGGACCCCTCAGTCAGCCTCACCTGGCTGTAGAACACACAAAACCAGCACGTGAAACTATCAGGAAAGGGGAGGGAGAGTTGCTATGAGACATTCTGCCCAGGAGCTTTTGCTAACTCCTCAAAACCTAAAACTATAATGCACTGGAATAGGATGTATTTGAATAGGCTTGCTGCCATGTGGCATGTTTATAACCCATATTTATAGTCAAAATATCAGTGAAACTCTAGACAAAAGCTGTTTAAAAGCTGTGGCTCTTTGACCTGGAACATTTTATTTTCTTGCCCTTGGCAAGGCTTGCTGAAGGCTCAGTTGTCCTGCCTCACCTGTGCCCAGACAGAAGGGAGGAGTTGCATGGATGTCACCTTTTCCTGAGGCCTCCCAAGCCATTGGCACAGTCCTGAAAGAAACCTGGTACCCTGACTGGTGGCACTGTTGCACAGACACCACACAAGCTGCCTTGCCTGCTATTTCTCATATGATGGCAGAATGCAAAGTCTTTAATCAGAATGGGGGGAGGTTCCTTTGATTGGGCCCCGTGAAAACCGAGATAAATGGGGAAGGTATTAATCTCTGCACGAGCATGATTGAGCAACTACATTTTGTTATTTGTTCCAGTGAGTTGTATAATCCTGCTTCCCAGTCATCCAAATAGGCTTTAGCATTGTCAACATGTTTTTCTTAATAGGATGATGCTATCAATTCATGTGTATGCAAGACTGGAAAGCCAGATTACATGCCTCGGGAGACTATATATTGGTTTTAGCTGTCAGTGAAATCTGTTTATTTCAATGAAAAGGACACAGCCATGAAGCCATTTTAGACTCTGTGATATTGTGCCCCATATAACACCCCTCACAAACTTTGGAGGAGGCACCCACTTAGACCAGTATATAAGTGTTTTGTTTTGTTTTTAAAAAGTTTTGGATGTTTCTTTTCCAAAAGAATTAGTACTCCAGTAACACCCTGTTAATTCAGAAATTTGCAATACTAAATACATGTTGCTGCATCTCCCCCATCAAAAAAAAATAAAAAATCTTTAGTAACTGTTGCTTTTGCCAGGTTTCAGGTGTTATTCTGTGACAATATTAGTGAGATGGCCTCAATTATACCCCTTCAGGGGAGGAGCTGGTGCTTCTCATTAGCAAACAATTTGCAACATACTGTGAGGGCGAGTTTTAGTCTCTTGCCACAGTAGCACTGTAGGGGGACCCTGGGCTGATCATGAGTCAGTTGTGAATTTTGACAGGAATAAGACATTATTAATCAAAGCATCATCACACTACAGAAGTCACATTTCACCAGCTCTCCTGAGGCCTTTCTAGCTCTCTAGAATGACATCTTTGCCTAGCATCTGCAGCTGCAACCAAGGGAGGGAGCAAACACATTTCTTTTCTGGCCTGCCTGGCAGTACTGGCATGTGCTACCATGTGCTAGAGCTCCATAGGATGAGGAAATTCTGACAGACCTGCATTTTCAATTCAGCAAACCCCACTTTACTGATATTTTGTGTGAGTCTCTCATTTCAGCTAGAATTAGATGGGGGGAGGGTATTTTTTAAATATCTCTAAAAAATAAATATGTTCTTGCCCATCAACATTACTTTCTATCAGAGCTGTGCATGGAACAAACACAGCAAGTAAAAAGAGTTGAAAATTTTGGTCAGACATCATTCCTGTTAGCATTGTTGAAAGTAAGATTCTGACAAAGGACAATGAATTGTGAGAAGCTTTGCATTACACGTAAATATGCCCCTCTGGGTTTCTATCACCTCAGGTAACTCATATCTGCCTCCTATCCCTGTATTTTCTTATTATTATTTTATAATACTTAACATATCATATATTACATATGAAATTCTATAATATGCTATATAGCAATAATGATTGTAAGAATAAATGTTCTTATTTCTACCCTCACTTGCATATTTTCAGGAAGACCAGGTGGTCATGAAATCGTTGGATGGTTTGGGTTGAAGGGGATCTTAAAAATCATCTGGTTCCAATCCCCCTGCCATTGGCAAGGATGCCTTGCATTAGGTCAGATTGCTCAGAGCCCCACCCAACCTTGCCTTGGACACTTCAGGATGGGGCCATCCACAGCTTCTGTTCCAGTGCCAAAGGGCTGAGTCTGTTCGTTTTGTATGTGAGGGACTAACAAAAGGATCACCCTACTCTTCTCAGCCTGAGTTTGTGCAGTGCAGAATGAGGACTTTCTTGGGATTGTGGCCTAGACACACCATAGTGGCAGCCTGACTTTGGTCACCCAACTCTTAGTATGTAGACTTGAATCCTTACTCAACTGCCTCAGCTCTTCTGTTTTGACCTGTCTCGGCTCCTGTCTGGGATAGGGGAAAGGATGCACAGGGTGGCAACAAAATGTTACCATGCTCTTTTATCCCTCCAGTAGCTCATTACTTGTTGTGTGAGTGATGTAAAGGAGTGCTGGTTCATAGTAACTTCAAATTCAGATGTGTGCTGAGCACAGAAGCAGCAAGAGCTACCTGCAAAAGGTAGAATGATTGCCTTCCCTGTTTGCTACTTGATATTAAGACAGAATAGTCTTTAGCATCCAAAAAGAAGAATGAAGTTTGATACTCTATGACCTGATCATTGGTTTAACAGGAACAGACTGTATTTTCATATTTACATGTACAGACAAGGACCAGCAGAAAAGAGACAGACTAATTCAAACCCTTGAGAAATACAAGAAGGATCTTGTACGTGGTCTTCCTGCCTCAGCAGTCAAGTGCAGAAGTATTTCTCCACACCAGCAGAAGGTATGTGATGTTCTGACAGCATAAGTCCTGTCACACAGGTGGCATTGAGCCATGTGAAAAAGCTCATTTTCCCCTTACTGTGCTTTGTAGTGTGGGGAGTGCCTGTAGCACAGCAGTTACGTGCAGGTTTGTTCAGTGTGGCTTTTTATAGTCTAGTCAAGCAGAGATAATATTTGACTCTCAGTTTTGCCACCTGGCACCTGTCCTCCCACTGAACCATTTCTGTCCCTACATGGCCTACAGTGACAGGTACCCATGTTATGTCTGTGTGTATGTGACTAAAATGTGTTCAAGAGAACAGAGTGTTTTCAAGAGAATGAAATTTCAATATTTTCTCTGTATTCCCACACTTTGAGATTTTTTGTAGTATTCCTTTAATTCTAGAACATCACTAATTGGCAAAACCAAGAACCTAAAGTAATTAATCATATTTCTACATATTCTGCCAGATAACAGAAACTGGAAAACCACATATTAATGTGAGTAGACTTTTTCTTTAACAAATTCTGCCAGTGGACCTCACCTCAACAAATTCTTGCAAAACATTTCATCCTACCATAGTCTAGTGTCTCTTTCAGACAAAAACTCCTCAGCAGACTATATTTAGACTGCAAGACTTTCTGTAATTCAAGAATCATAGTGGGTTTACCACTAGATTTCCAATTACATTGTTTGCAAACATCATGCAGTTGAAACATGCATTATTTTGTTTTTCATAAGCTTTTCTCCCAGAATAGCAAAACAATAGATCAGAATTTCCCCTGTGGTATTTGTGAGAAAAGCAGTGGCTCTGACTTCAAACTCATGAGATGGTACCGTGCTCACACCGGCGCAGGCACACAAGCAGAGAGAACAGAAGATATCCTTGAAGGAGGACTGTGAGACTGTCACTGAGTTATCAATTCCATAGGCAATAATACACAATGTCCAAGGAAGAAAACAGTCTCCTGTCCTCCCTCTGTCAGCCCTGGCAAGGAAAATGGGATTTCTGTAATTTCCCAAGACTACTACTTGTTATTAGAAACCTCAGCTTAGTAAAGAGAAGGAAGGAAAAGGAAACTAGGTAAAGGACTGGTTAATTAGCTCAAGCACAGTGGCAGGATGCCTTTACTAACTAACCACTAACTGTGGTTCCCAGAACTGACCAAGACTATTAGACCTCTTAAAACCAATTAAGCCAGTTTGAAAACAGTTTCTTAAAATTCCTCCTGTGTGAACTGCTTTGTAGGAAGAAGTGTGTCTAGTGAATTCTTGTGTATTTTTTCCTGTCAGTTTTGTTCTTTAACTTACAGACAAACTGGGCACTGTTGGAAAATGGTCACCCTCTGTCTGGTCAGAGCAGCTATCCCAGGACAAAGAGGGAGCAGCCTCTCTCTGTATCATGTCAGAAGTTCACTTCAAGGACTCTTATGCTGGCTCCTGCTGCAAGAAAGACTATCCCAAATACTGCTCTGTGTGCTTTGTCTCAGATGCCAGTTCACAGTGCTAGTGCCCACAGATCATCTGCTTCACCCCTCCTGCAGCCTCACACGCCTGTGGGCAGTAACAACAGAAAGAAGGCATTTCAAAACTCTGGTCATAAAACCTACTCTGGGGACCTCCTTGACAAACATGCAATTTACTTTACAGAAAAGAAGCAGTGCTTTACCCCTCAGATTTTGAAGACATCGCATCAACCTTTTCTTGTAAAATACAAGTATTATAATCCTCCTTCCAGAAAAAGTTGCTCCTCCCCAGGCAGGCCATCAATTAAATCAGCAGGCATCAACAACAAAAAGAGACACGGCTTGCACAGGTACTGACATCAGTGCTAAAAATTACACAATTTTGTTTTCAAACACATCATTTCAATCATAACTGTTTCACACTGTGCTTTTAATCTTTCAGATTTTTAGAGGATGCACATATGAGACCACATTCTGCTCACTTTACTCAGCAGCCAGTTGAGGTTAGTGTACCCAGTGAGTTACAAAGAAAAAAGGGCAGAAAACACTGCTCAAACACAAAAGTTGTCCTGGTTACATGGAAATGAAATGGATAATGTATTCAGTGGCTTTGGGGAATCTTTGTTAAGAGCAAAACCAAAATATTCAACTATCTTATGAGAAGTGGCTAAGGTTGTAAATCCAGCCTGCAGGGCTAGATAGGGTCAACAGGTATCAGTGAATAAAACAGGGACAGCTAAAGAAACTAGTCTCTCTGAGAAACATAAATGAGACACTATGTGATGTGGAAAACTGTATCCCAGCACAAATCTGCTCTTCTGTAAACAGAGTTCTTTCCTACTTGACTGAACTCTTGCTTTTTGGTTGCTTTACAGCCTTTCATTCCATCCAAATAATAACTTGGAGCCCAGAAATGTCCAAAGTGCTATTCACTCTGTCTACGATCAGTACTGTTGAATGCCTTGCAAGATTTGGTCTGGAGGTTGCCCTCCATTAGTCATCTGGATTTTCTAGATTAATGGCGAATTGATTAAGGAAATTTTAGTGCACTTAAAAATAAGGGCTGTTTAATAATAGCCAAAGCCACGCATGATAGAGGAGTTTTGTATAATTCCTTGGCCCACATGCCCCTTTACAGAAGCCCTGTTGAATTTCTACATAGCTCAGCCAAGGAACCACAGGCATGATTTGTGATAGCCTTGTGCTTGACGGTACTATTTCAGCCCTTGTTCCAACCACCAAAATCTTCATTTAGCAGTATTAGCATGAGAAGCTCCTACTCTTATTTGATGACCTGATCTAATCTTCTAAGCCCTCTTTCAAATGGATTTTGCATGTCCTTCTAAAGAAAATGCTGTTGTATTTGTGTGGAATCTGTAAAGATTTTTAAATTTGACAGAAATTCTGATTTTCTTTATATTTGCATCATTTCTCTCAGGATATATAAGCTGATTTCCATTTCTGCTAACATGAACCTCCCAATAATAATACTTGCTCATTATTCACATGAGTGATTGACACCCAAGACGTTTCTTTCACATGAGCTGGAATGTGATAGAGTTGTGGTTTTGATATGTTGTGGAATCAGATGATTTCCCTGGCACTCTGAATGGAAATAAATAATGATAATACAAAGGCAATTTTAAAAATTATTTACTTTTTTCTCCATTTCATTTCTGTGGCAGAACCGTGAATTCTGGAGTCATGATTCTGATATGTCACTTCCTCCAGGATTACAACTTGAAGAACTGTAAGTCAAATGTTTGTCCCTTTTAAGTATTTCTAAGTTTCATACCAAAATATTAAAGTAGGAATTTAGTGGAAAATTGAAAACGTGACACAAGAGCCTATTACCAGTGGCTATATGCAGGGAGTAGATGGATTCTATTTGGAATAAAGGATTCAGCTACTTGCTTGGGAAATGTGGGATGAGAAAGTTGGAAGAGCTTTTCTGGGTCATGCCATCCCTCTTACTGTAGGCAAGCTTAATATGTTAAGACTGATTAATAAATAAACAATGTTAAAATTATCTTCTGGTACCCTTCACTTTGTTCACTGGAACAATTTTTAACAGATTATTCAAAAAAGACGTAGATCTTTTAGGTTAATGAAATTAATGGATTAGAATATTTTGGGAGATGATCAACAGAATTGTCTAAATCAGTAATTTTAAAACTCATAAGCCTGATTAGTAAAAAATGCAGACTAGTAAATAGATTAAGCACTTTTGTTTAATTACTGTAAAACTACTGCCTCTTCAGTTGGTATTATAAACCTTATTTGTACTCTTTGTGTGTTAAGGAAAGACACTGAGAGTTTGTGTGTTTTTATAGAGAAGAAGAGTACCTTTGTTTTCTCCAGGATCTCACAAATGATATTTTGATTAGAAATTGTTACCAAAAAGAGTAAGTGCTTCACCTTTAATATTTATTCTTTTTAGAAACAAAATTCTGACAAATCAGTGTAAAGAATTGGTGGTTTTAATGACTGCAAAGTGCAACACAGATTCAGTTTAATTGGATGAATGCTTTTGTCACTGCACTGTATGGGAGTCATGATCTAAACTGAGTAGCTGAACAGAAAATACACTCAGCCAGCCTCGTATTCCTGCTGACATCTAGTAGAAACATGGAAATACCATATTCACTAACCCTGTTCTCAAGCTCATTCCTTTATACAGGATGGTGATTGATATTATTGTTACAACTGTCTCATTCCAGTTCCCAGCCAAAGTTGAGCTAGCAACCCATGGAGTCTTCCCTACAAAGTTTATCAGAGCAAGAATCTGTGTTTAGAGTTCTTCCTCCCTCCTATCAAAGCAAAATAAATAAATGCGATGATTGCTTTCTTTAGGATATGTGCAGTCTCAAGTTAATGATCCACACATAAAGGTTAGAGCCAAACACACCTCATGCTGCTGGTGTCTAAATGCAGCTGTGATAAACCACAGAGCTGTTTATAGCACTGCTAAAAGTGACAAAACTGGGTGCCCCTTTCCTAAGCAATTTCTTGCCTGCATCTTAACTGGAAGAAACTCTCATTTGATAGAGGATTTTATCTTAGTGTATAAGTGCTTTGATGCTAGAGAGGTGCCAACCCCCCAAAATCAATCCAGCTCAACCTGACACTGAGGTATTTCTCTTTCAGTTTAGAGGATTTGAATTAGAACCCTTAAGCCCCTTAAAAAAAAAAAAAAAGGTGTCCATTCACACAAGTCATTAATTTTTCTGATTAATCAGTTAAAACTAAGAGTCCCCCTCCTTCCTTCTAGGTTATTTTAGTTTTCAGACAAACATAAGGTCCAAATTAGAAGTGAATTTTCTGGATACAGTGGGAGGACACTAGCATATTTGAAATACACCTATTCATTTACATTGAAAAGGTTACAAAAGATGGGGCCAGCCCATACACACAATAAAAGAAAGTCGAGGGCCTGTGTGTTTGCGTCACTGCTCTGGTCTGCGGGGTGAGAGGACTACTCTGCTGGCTCTAGAGGGAGGTAGTTTAGATCCTGTGTACTTCTCCCTCAAAAATAAAGTTTACTGAAATTATGTGAAAAAGCATCCATTGTGTTCTTGGCTCATCTCTGATAACAGAACTTACTTGCTCTGCAGAAGAAAAGTGAACAGTCAATAAATATCCTTTCATTTTAAAGCACAAGATGAATATATATATATGTATATATTATAGATGCATTTTAAAGTTTCCATTTATTTAGGCCAGTATTCTAGAGAGAAAATCATGAATGCCTTCTCAATTCTAATATACAGTATAATACCAAACCAGGTCTGCTGAGCCCACCTGCTCATTGCAGACATTGCTGAAAATGCAACCATTGGGTTAGATTTAATTATGATTGTAGAACCTGGTGTCGTAACTTCCTTGGTCAGATAGATCTTGATTTTTACCAATTCACACATCTTTTGCTTATAGCTGATCATGGCTCTAAAAATGTTATTGAGAGAACTTTCTGAAGTCATCTCCCTTTCCCTAGTACACTTATTAAGCAAACTATGAGCACGAAAGTCCAACCTTCAGTGTTTCCCTAAGAAATTACTGAAAATGAGACCCAAGGACAAAGAGATCATGCAAATGACCTTCAGTCTGAAAATCGATGGCTAAAGGCCAAAGCCCTCTTTCAGGACAAAGGAAAAAGAGCTATAAATGAAGCTAGGAGGCTGCTTGCAGTACTGCCCAGCACTCCAGTACCCCCAGCAGTTTCACTCAGTCAGTGTGGTGGGACAGAGGTTGCCAGAAGCAAGAGAGACTTAGGCCCAAGCAAAACACAGAGGGGGACTACTAAATTGTGATGGTAAGCACCAGTACTCCTATATTTTTATTAAAAGTGGAAGAAGAAATTAGAATTATGTACATGAAAGTCTTTTCTTAACACAGCTCCTGCCAAACAGCATGCACTTGGAATGAGAATATCCAACAGCCTTAAAATGTTTAAGATTTCAGTTTTTAAGTCCATTTACAGGCAGATAGGGAGGGGATGGAGCAAAAGTGGAAGGTTGGGATGTATTTGAAGTGATCTGAAAAACAGGCTGAGTAGTTATTTTTCATTTTGAAAGTATATGGACCTTGAAGAGTAGAGTTTTTTTTCACTGATGTTCCTTTTTCTTTTTTTTAAGGGCATTAGAAGATGTATTTCGAATACACATTAAAAGTAAGAGGCGTAACCTTGATGAGGTGAGCAAAAAACATCTAATATTAAATATTCTGTCACCTCCAGTAGAAATGTTGTACATCAATGCTGAGCAACAATTTATGGCAGATCTACTACTACGCAATTTTAATAAAAAGCAAGGAGAAATTCCCCTTACTAAAGCAGCAGTAGCGGTGTTTTCCATAGAGGGCTGGTAAAGAGAGATTTTTCTGTACATTTTTGTGTATTGCTCTGATAATGTTCCTAAAAGACAGATACCGTAGTTAGTATGTGGAATTACTTTAATTACATAAAACCTGTACATAAAGAACATTGGCTGCTGCACTTTTTTGCTGTGACTGCCATTTTCTGGAGTAGACCAGCAAAATGGGCTTGACTAGATGCAGGAAGAAGACTGCAATTTAATAGCTTGAATTTAGGAGTTTGGTTACCAGAGCAGAATGTAAAATACTAAATCCAACATTAAGACTCCCCATGTGGTGCCTGCTGAGAATTATACATCTCAAAATGCTTGTCTGGACATCTCCCATCCTGAGAGGGAGGAGGCCTGTGGAGAAACAATAGGAAATGCCAGACAAAAATGCGCAGCCACAGTCCTGTCTCTCCTGTCTGCAAGTCTGGCACCTTATTTAGGATGAGCAAAAGCACATTTGCCTGTGATAATCCAGGATTTGGACCCCACTCCTGAGAGCAGGGTTTATACCTGCCCTTTGAAAATATTGGAAAGAAGACATTTAATTCCTTTTAACAAACATTCCTTTAAGAAGGCATTCGCAGAGGAAGTGTCATTGGTGGCATTGCCATTGTCTTTGCTGTTATCCCAGTTTGAAGAACTTGCCCATGAAAGGGGGAAGGCAGACTCCAAAGGTTGAAAAGACCAAAAGCCAGTGCCTCATGAGCAGATGGCTCAGCCGGGTTTTTGAACTAATTTCTCTAGGTTAGACTTTAGGAGCAAAACAGGGGACACGAGCACTGCAAACTGAAGCTGTAGCACTCATTTAAAAGGAACTAGGTTTCTCTGCTTCCCAATAACTGATAATATAAATTCCTTCTTCTTTAAAAACTCTTAATTAAAGGGAAAAAAAGAGATAAAAACACATTCCCAAGGGCCTCCACAGAGGGTACAGAAGTTCATTCACAGCCTTCCTTGCATTGCCTGCCAGCTGCTATTTGGAGGGGCTCTGCCCAGTGCACAGAACTTGGGGCATGGGGCTTTTTCATCCCATGCTTCTCCCAGGTCCTACAGGGACTGAGCCTGCTAATTCTGGCCTTGAGAGGGTTTTTAGGCTTGAGTTCCCCTCTAGATCTTACTTTAAAGGCATCTGCGCAAAAAGACATTTCATTGGGTCTGATGATCCAAAGGTTTCATAGTCAAGGACTTGGAGACTGCATTCCAAAGCTCATATTGCTGCAGCAGGCTCAGGTTTCTGAGAAACTATCAGAGTGAGGCTTTTAAACAAGCTATCTTGGCTTATTTTTTTCTGCAAATTTGTAATTGTATTGTATTCTGCAAATTTAGAATTATACTTCCTTCAACAGTAGGCATGTGGGAGATGCACATATGATTTGCACATTGAATAAACAACAATTAAAGGAATTATAAAATAATTAGAATGCAGAATGTTATTTTGTCTTTCAAAAGTGCTACAATTAGAGGAGAGGTGGTGTTTTGGTAACTGTTTAGTTGCTGGACTGACAGGCAGTAGGTGGAAAAAGTGTTTAGGGAATGTCTGATTTGAAATTAGTGAAATTTAAGTTGGTTTTGTGGGAAAAAAATCAGCAGCTGCACTTCAGTTTGAGAGGATATGTATTTTACATCTGAGTAGAAGATGCTGAGCATATTTGTAAGGTCAACTGTTGCCTTAGAGATAGAGCTGAGAAACTTTAAGAGGAAACTGAAGGTACATGATTGCTTCCAGAAAGATGAGTTTGTAAGCAGTAGCAGATTTCTGCTATGTCCCCCTGCAACATGTTTGATATCTAGGAACACATTGTTCTGCACCTGAGTTGAGCTTAAGCCTGGTGGCTTCCCCTTCAAAAATACAGACTAAATATTTTAAAGAAACTCAGAAAAGAGGAATAAAATTGGCCGAGAACTGATGTAAAGATTATTGTTAATCACATATTTGCATGTTTAGCCATGCATCAATGAAAGGAAAAAGAACCAAACTTCCTCTGTATAATAGAAGAACACAGCACACACAGGAGCAAGAAGTGTTCTTTGGAAAGGTTAAGAAGTGTAAACATAACTTACACCACAAGAAGCTTCTGAGCAGTGACATTTATTAGACCAGGCACAGTTCCCACAAGAAAAGTAATGGAAGCTGAATCACTTTGTGGCTTTTAAAAGTGACTTGGCCAGTGGATGGAAATGAATTTCATGTTGAGTGGACTTTTGTCCTATAAAAATACATTTTTCTCTTTTATTTTGTAGTCTTCAAACCAAACTCTTTTTATTTCCTATCACTGCTTTCTGGACCAGACAGATAAAATAAGAAGATGGAAACATGTCAAGGTCTTTGCAATGTCTTATTTTTTACCCACACTGGATGCCTGCCAAATTTTTATTTGGGTACTTTTTTTTCTGGGCTGTGCTGTTCTGTGTACTTGCTCTCCAAAAGCAACACTCCCATCTCCAAGTTCCTGCTTGCATTTACTCCAGCACAGTGTCTGAGATCTGTTCCCTGAAACAACCTCCACATTGATCTACTGCCTGTTAAAGATCATGAGAGTGCTTAAGCCTACCCAAGTGTGTTGCCTGACCCACCACTTATGTTTGTCCACATAGCACCCAAGTAATCCTCAGCACTTACTTGGGAATTCACTGCTCTAGTACTTACAGCCTCTTCTCCAGCTTTGAGAAAGAGAGTAGCACCGTGCTTTTCCAGGGAAGTGGTCACACACTCAATGGGATACTACATTGTCCTGGTTTAGGGTACAGGTGTTGCCAGAAAAAGGCAGGAGCTTTTCCTAAAATGGAGAATGAAAATCTCCTCCTTCTCAGTTTA
Source organism: Sialia sialis (assembly GCA_009812075.1). NCBI lineage: Eukaryota > Metazoa > Chordata > Aves > Passeriformes > Turdidae > Sialia > Sialia sialis. The sequence continues at coordinate 9,078,767 of VRYO01002297.1, forward strand.
CTATAATTTGGAAATCAAGGAGCTCTCAGGCAGAAAAAGTATGGGTTTAGGAATAACAATTCTTTACTGATATATCTACAAGCCGAAAAAGAACAGCAGCTATAAAAGAAACAGTCATAAGACAGAACAAAACTCAGTCTTTTTCCCAGTCACAGACACTCTCTTCCATGTGGTCCTGGTGAGGAGCAGGGCGGGTCCCTCACAGCAGCAGCACGGCAGGAGCAGGGAGGCGAGGCAGGGCCGTGTCCCAGATGGGAGAGAGAAGGTTTCGCTCACCGTTTCTGGGTTCTGGTGCATAGTGCTGTTCTCAAAAGCAGGAGGTGGTAGCAGTGCAGGGGCATGCAGGCAAAATCCGAACCGAAGAGAAGAAAAAGAACCTCTCTCTTCCGTGTTCGAGCCAGCCAGTGTCTCCCCAGGGAGGATAAAAAACAACTAAACCCCCCAACTACCCTGACTCCTCAAACTACTCTCTTCTACCAGCAATCAAAGCCAGCCAGCCCCCATCCACATCCTTTGTCTTGAGCAATTAACAACTTCAGCGCCACCCTGCTAGGCCTTTAACATGATAATGGGAAAAATTCTCACCTTTTTTTACCAAGGGAAAGAGTAGATCCACCCTGCCAACCCCCAACATACATTGGGACTGAAGGAAAGAAGAATGCAATTAGTTCCTAATTCAATTAGGAAACAGATAACATTTTTTTGCTTTAGAACATACAATCTCAAACAGCATGCCCAGGAGGAAGCATGCACCAGCCCTTCCAGCAAAATTTATTTCTGCTGTTCACACTGTTTCACTCCCTCTGCAGATTGCATTCAATAGTCTGCTTAGAAGTCTTCAGCTGAGGGCTCTTTTCACCTGGCCAGCTCTGGATATTCAAGCATTCTTTATGATTGAGTACAGCAAGTTTTTTTTTCCTACCACACAAATAAGAAATTGATAAGATTTTCCAACAAATTTTCACAAATGAAAAAGATTCTCCCATTTTCTGGAGTTCTCCACTCAAGAAAGCTTGTAAAAATTGGGTTTTTTCCTCTAGCCACTTGCTCAAATCCACCATCAGACAGTTTTATACCTTTAGAAGTGCAAGGATGACATATCTGCTGCAGAACCTGATCCATACTCAGATACATTTTGAGAAGCTATCAATTCCATAAAAAATATTTCCTTAAAAAGAAAAAAATGCTGGTTCTGGCTAAGAGATACAAGTAAAAGGGTAGCTCTTCTAATCCAGTAAAGTAGAAAAGATATCTTCTGGGCTTGAAATAGCCACTGAAATGGGTCTGTAAGTGCATCATTCCAGGAAACTGATGGGAAAGTAACACAGCACCTGCAGGGTTGAGGGATCCAGTGCCCATCAGTCTTCCAAACTGCTCCAAGTAACTTGTTTCTGGGAATTTTATCCTATGAAAGCTTCTAAAGACACAAAGTAATGTGTTATACTTGTTTTATGCCTTTGCTTTTAGGAGTATCATAAAGTGTTCATTTTCAAAAAAATACAGTGTAATGACACCAAAAGTTTTATCTCAGGTGAGGGGAAGATGGAAGACATCTGGTAAATGGCACCCTGCAGTGTTACCAAACATTTCAGGACAGGTACATAGAGCAGCACAGGCACCTGAACATCACAGTGGTGTGGAAGCTGAAAAGCCCCTTTATTCAACCAAACAAAATAATTTCCTCTGATTACTGTGCAAGTATGGCCTCAGTGATAAGACCTGGCAGAATGTGTCATAGGGTCTTTCACAGCCATTAGTGAAAAGGTCAATTCCTTAGAAATTCTTACATTTCTAAGGGAAAAAAAAACCTCTTTCTGGTATACCACACCTAGGCACGATCTTGCATCACACTGAAGCAGACACAGGAGAAAGCAACCTCTGCTTAATCCCTGGCAATATCTCCTACACATTCTTGGCCATTTCCCTTCTCAGAGTGTCATACCCTTTCTACTTAGCCCATCGTGCCTCATGGGATTGCCTAAGGAGGAGACACAACACAAAAGACTGCGGTTTGGGATGCTAATGCAATAATTAGCAACTTAATCATCAAAGTGAATAAGCAACTTGCCAACAGTCCCTTTCAGCCCTGTGCACTGTTACCATTTAAATACAGCATTTGGTAATGGACCATAATTAGACACTGCACATGGGAAAGTTTTAAAAGTAAACCAGTAAAAATGAAAATGACTGCTCTGAGATGAGCACAGGACCCAAGCTTATTCTTCTCACAACAGAAAATGTCAGTGATCTGGTATGTGGAAACTTTCGTCCAAACCAGTACTGAGCCAGTGGCCCCATCACAGGCAGAAGGAAATGTCCTGTGAAACAAGTTCTCTTACCCATGCGACTTACAGTAGGAATATTCTATCTTGGCAAAACTTTAGAAATTCCAGCATGAATAGTTTAATTTCAAGTTCTTAAGTTTCTTCTGAAGTTTCAACTGGATGTACTAATTTCACTGCCTACTCTAGTCATTTATACAGCAGAGCTCATCCCATTTCAAATGCACATTCAGTGGTGTTCTGCAGGGGCAAACATCCTTTTCTTCAAGCTGCCTATATAAACCAGAGCTTCCAAACATGAAGTCAACTGGAAAACTGGACAAGTACCATGCAAACATGAACCACCTCACTACCAGAGGACATGTGCAGGACACCTGCATTGGTTACTTTGGCCACTGAAACCAAGCCTAATCCAGACCATGATTTAGTTACAACTCGCTAAGCTTTAAAATGAGGTTAGAAAACTCTCATAGGTAAAACACACTTCACTCACCTAGTTATTCACAAGATATAATCTGTTAGTTCAGCACTGTGCAGGCCTGGCCACAAACTTTCACACTTCCCAGCCCTGTGAAGCTTGGCTGCTATACTGGATTTTTCCCTTTTGTTGAACGTTCACTTTAGCAGTCAAGGTAGCAAAACAGAACACAGAAGATGTAAAATTAACTTATAGTATTTACAAAGAGCAGCCTTGCAGATAGGTTTGAATAACTTTTATATTTGTTCAGAAATTTTTGTGAAAATTTCTTTAGAGTCATGGCAGAGATTTTAAAGTTGTTCTTTTCACTTTCTTGGGTATTTCTAAATGTCTATCATAAGACATTAACGACATAAACTTTTCAAAAGAAAAAAATGCTGATGGCTGCAAATCCCATCAGGCAGTTTGACAAAGCATGTGCATGGAGAAATCCATTGGATCCCTATCATAAGGAGTTTGTTTCATATTTTCTAAACACGAAAATATTCTGAGTTATAAAATGACTTCTTTTGAAGCACTGGACATTTTCTGTTTCCAGCTCATGGAGAATGTCCTTTATCTTGAACATGTTTCAACAGAACAACTACATTTCTATTAAAGTGGTCAAGATTGAATGCTTGTTGTAATGACCGTCAAATTGAACCAGAGTTATAAAATTTTCCCAGTAAGCCACTCAGAGTCTACTCATTTTTTTCCCTTTCTGTGTAACAGCTTCCAGACTTCATTCCATGCCATGAATACACAGAGGTCTTCCTCCACAGACCAAAGAGGCCATCATGATTGTCATCTCTTAATAAAGCAAAGTTCAGTGAGGGTGCTCGAGGAATCCTAAATGACTGAACTGCAATCCACTTTCCCCTTGATTCATTCTGACAGTGATACTAATAACTTTCTCAGTCTTAGCAAGTCAAACCACACTGGTCAGGGGCTCTCAGTCCATCCTGCAATCATGTGTCATTCAGAATCTTCTCTTGTACTTTCCAAGATAGGTGAACTGTTCGCTTGCGTACTAACTACCTGCAATCCAGACTGCTGACTGCGTATTTCATCACCATTTTCCGTTCTCCTAGTACAATTATACTGGATCACTGATTTTTTTTTTAATTCCAATGGTCTTGGTTCTTTGTAAGGCTGAGATAGAGAAACACATGGGGTCAAAACAAAATAAGAAAAAGCACTTGTTTTGCTCAAATGAATTTTGGATGTGGTGTCTTACCTATAAGGAACCTGGAGTATATAGTAGGAATGACCCTTGGGCTAACATGCAGTCCCAAGCCATGATGTAGCAATCTTCCATATTATTCTCACACAGAAAAGATTGATTTACTGCTACTTTGTGCTGTGTGTTCCATGGAGCACTACTCCATGGGAGCTTATTGTAGACAGGCACTTCCCATAGCACAAAAGAAGATGGATAAAGGCCAGTTACCTGCAGTTACCAGTTTCTTGCAGCTACCGGCACTGTAGGTGCCTAAGACACCCTGTATAGGCACAGAAGTACCACAGATGATGCTCAAGCACTGCTCATGCTGCAACAGCTGTGACCTGGAAAAGAGGTGCTTGTTTCCAGCCTTTTCTGGTTTTTAATGTAGATGGGAACTGCATCTTCCAGAGTGGGATTTTCCAGGAGAATTTAGCTAAAAGATAGATAATCTAGACTGCAAAATTCCTTGCAAATGGAAGACAAAGTCTCTGAGACCTGAGTGAGCTAGAAGAAATAAATGAATGAGGTAGTGGGGACAGAAGTGAAACACCTACTTAACTGAAACCTCATTTCAGTAGTTTTCTCCAGTTAATTAAGTATTGAGGAAAATGGATGCAGAAAGTACATTTTAAAGCAATCAAGTACTGCCAGAAATCAAACCAGCAATTTGAAAAGAGAACAACACTGCTCTCTGGCATCTGACAAAATAAGATATTTGACAGGGAACAATATGTGCAGTACTGGTTAATTGGGAGGCGAGGAGAAGAATAATCATAGCTGCATTACTGAATTTATAGAAGTGTCTCCAGTGTACCACAGGGACGATGCAAATTTGTGGAATCCTCCTGCCTGCTACAGCAAGCCAGCAGTCACTTACATTCCCATCAACATTTTTTTCAATGTACCCTAGACAGCAATGCAGAAATAGCAACTGTGGTGGCTGAGCCCAGGAGAATTGCCTTTAAAATGACTGTAAAATCCTCCACTTTCCCCTGCTGATGAGGAGTTATTGGATAAGAAACAAGTGGGGAAAAATTAACACTTGATCTCCGACGTTAAAACTCATCAGAGCAGGGCACAACCCTTTCCCAGTTATCCGAGTAGGGAATATGGCTATTCCAGCACCAATTCTACAACAGGTTAGTTTGACTGTGTGTTTTTGCAAAGCATCAGCTTTAGAACAAAGACAAGACTTTAGTTCCCCCATCTTTTACTTCCAAGCTGTAGCCAAACACCATGGGAACTCAAGCCATAAACTCAGCTACATTTTGAAAGCTCTGGCAGTGCATTCAAGGCTATATTGTCTTCTCTGCAGCAGGTTCACTGACCTTATGTTTTTTAACATATAATTTTAAGCACATTAAAATGATGCTTTCAACACAAGAGTGCCGCTTTGTCAAAGAAGTCAGCAATGGGGATGGATACACCTGAACAAACCATTTGGTACCCTTCCCACTCATACTTTCAGTGTAAGGGGATGTGCACCTCCTGGGAGATTTTAATTTAGATTCTTTGATATAAACTAATACTTTCATGTGTAACTGCCTGTCTCAACAGTAGATTTGCTGGCTTGAAGATAATATTAGGAGCCAGATACCAAACACTTAGGTAAAAAGAGAAGTAAAAGAGCAGCTAACCAAGTTAAACAAGCAGTTAAGCAAGTACAGGATCTGGGAATCACAAAATAATTCTTTCCTCTGTAATTGCTCACAAGAAATGAAGAGGAAAACAAAATCTCATAGGATGAAGCATCAGTCTTCTCCATTACTACTTTTAGCTTCCATGATCAGAATTGAAGGTAATTATGTTAGTCCAAAATTAGATTAATCCAAACTATGCTCCTCTCAGAAGAACTAAAATCTTTAATCCCTCAGTGCCAGGCAGTGCCTAAAACCACACATAAGCTTAAATATCAACAACAGTGCCTAAACCAGAGTATTTTTCAACTTGAGGTCAAAAGAATACAGAACACTTCCCTTTCTCTATACTGAAAAAAAAAAAGAATTGAAGCAATCCCCAATCACAATTAATAACTTCTAACTTCCCATTTTGCCTCTAAAAGAAAAAATTAGTAGTCAGATGTGGATACACAGTCTTCATGAAAAAGTCAATCTTTCTTCACAAGATCAAATGTATTTACACTGTATTTTATGTGGTACTCAGCAGGCCACTTAAATAAAGGAGCCTTGAAATAAAGGAACCTCTGTATCCAGTACAGAGCAGATTCTCACTAAGCTTCCATCTGTTTAATTTATGAAGCACAGTAGCAGAAAAGCAAAATACAAAGAGCTGCTGATTTTTCTATGCACCCATCAGACCTTTCACTGAAGTATTTCAACAGCTGTATTGTCACTAGAGATCATGATTTGTCTGCTGTTAAAAAAGCTTCCAGGAATAAAACCATGCAAAAAGCCAAACAGATTTAGCTGTTTTATAGCTACATCCTGTTTTTCTATGTTCTGTAGAGTTTCTGAACTCTACACTGAAATAAGTGTTTGGGTGTGCATATAAGTATTTCAGAGAACATGCACACACACAAATACATAATATCTATTATATATATAATACTTACTTTATACATACATACATATATATATTTCCAGAGATCATATTCTATCTCCTATCCCTGGAACTACAGATTGAAGGTCCATATATCAAGCAAATCCACAACATTGCCTTTGAATCCTGCTTTTGCAATCTGCTTCCACTCACAGTCCACCTTGCATCCAGTTGTCAATATCATTAAGTTCAAACAGCTGTTTTCAATTGGTTTTTTCCTGCAGAAAATTGCTGGCAGCATTTTGTAATTTGTGGCTATTTAGGATAAGCTAGCCAAAGCAGAGGGAGATGGAATCATTTTGAGAGTTAGAGAGCTGAAATCTCAAACAGCAAGAACACAGCACCTGTAACTAGTTCTGGGACAAATCTGGAGTGTTCTCCAGCACTTGGGCTACAGAGTGGCACTGGTTTTGTTTTTTCCTACAGTGTTTACATTGCTCAGCAGTGTTACCCTGTGTAGAGGGAATTTGTTTGTCATGAATTTGCTTCTGTACAAAGAAGTTCCCCATTAGGTGTGTGTTGCAGTTTTCTCTGTCATCACCTTCAAGGTTTTAGGACACTATTTGCTTTGTTGTCCAATTCACACTTCTGAGACCAGGCACATTTGGATTTCTTATTGCTCCCCCTGGTATTTTTCTTTCTGTTTGAAAGTGTATTAATTTGCATCAACTATAGGGCACACCAACAACATTAGCTGGATATTGAGAGTGTGATTCTTCTTTCAGCTCCAGCTCTCCCTTCCACTGTCTGTCACTGGATGAGTAGACTCTTCCAAGTGGTATCAGTGAGCCAACTAATGTAGGAATGGCAGCACTGTTCCCAAGGGTGGAACTGCAGGGCAGTGCAGAGAACTTATCATCACCCCTGCAGACAAGTAGGCTCCACAAGTCAGGACAGGACCTGACATTTTAAACTTTTTTAATTCTGGGAACATTTAAAATTCTGACACCTGAGAAATCAGTTCTATCATTGGCCCCTAATAGTGAGAATCCAGGAAGAGCAGCCCACAAACAAATTTCCTTTTATGTTTTTCTTTCATTTCTAGGTAAAAATGAGAACAATAGTTCAAAGTCTGAAGAAAGAGCTGAATATCACAAACCACCCAGACTCTTCCATCAGCTGTGGGGGAACATGCCAGAAGGATGCCAGCATTCCTGCAACATGTTTTTAATGTACAGCTCTGGGCATTTCAGGAAGCATGCAAAACCACTTGGGACAACAAACTAGATTTTACACCAATTACTATGTAAACCTTGGGTAAAGAGGAAAGTGAAGAGATCCAGCTAATGCATCTTCCTGTGATGTAACACAGTATCACTATAGCAACAAGCAGGTTAGCATGCTAAGAAGGATAGCAGAGCATCAAAGATATTTTTATAGGGACTTTCACAGTCACGATAGAAAGCCACATGCAAGTATCCTTTCACTCATTACAGAGAGATGACAAAACACATCCTATGCAATCCTACTAGGAATCCTGATGAGGCACTCTGATTTTTTTGCTCTGCGTGCTTGATATACAGATAGGTTGGAAATTATGTTCTTGATAGAACTTCCCTACGCAGATTAAGACCAGAAGTTTCATCAGTTTGCAATGGAATAAAGAAACCCCACTTTCAATAGATTTAGGCATTAATCTAAGACCTCTTTAAAATCTTAACCTACATCAAAAAGCTAGGACTACCCCGTACTCTGATACATACTAGTTGCTAAAAAACCCCAGACATTGTAACCTTTCAAAATGCAAACATTTCACACTTAATGAAATCTAAGGGCTTATACAATACAAATGCAGCCAAGTAGGAAAATATGTAACAACTAAAGTCTCAATGTTTTCTGATAATAGTAATTTCTTTCTTTATACCATAGTTCAATTTTGTCTGGTTAAGATTAGACAGCTTTCTAAAGATAGATGTTTTTTCCACACTCTTTTCCAAGTGGGACACTTTTCAAGGCATCAGATTAAAATAGAAAAACAATGATTTGGATAAATAAAATACACCAGTTTTGTTTGGGTTTTTTCTATTATCAGCTTCCAAAGCTTCCTCATATCCATGCTTCTACGTCGAGACACTTATTTTTTTTTTAAATTGGTGTAATTCCACAGATGATCCCTAAATTATTTCAATATACAAAACTTGATCTGAAATAATTTAGCTTTTATGAGCTTTGACAGTATCCTGACATAAGATGAGGCAATAAAATGCATCCTTTAAGGTGGGCCCCTTTCAGTCTTTCTGGAAGATGTCTTTGGGCATAGTGCCACAAAGATTGTTTCAATTACCTGAGTTAACAAACAATTTGAGACGTTTAAGAAAAAGCCACGAAATCTACTACTCTGACCCCAAGCACGGATATATCTATTTACTGAAGGATAGCTTGTATGGCAAGATTTTGATCTTTTCAACAATGAAAAATATTTTCATTTTCCTGACTCTGTTACACATTTGATACAAATACTGAACTTCTTTAAAGATTTTTTGCTTAGACTGATGAGTAGATATTTTTTTTCTCCTAAATTGACTGCATTCTGATAGACAACACTGTAAGAAAGGCAGAATAATGGAGATATGTACATGTAAAAAGAGAAAACCACTGCTTTGAGGGTAAAACTAAGCTTGAAGTAGAAGGTATCACTATACTTTGAAAGCTCAACTTGAAACAAAAGTATTGTCTCTTATTTTAAGGAAGCTTTTTCAAGGAGTAGAAAACATCATTACACACTTTTGTTGAAAGAAGAAACAACATCTTTCTGATAAGAGTAGCAATAACAATGTGAAATCACCTCTCTGCTGTGCATCTTGGAGCTTTAGGGCACTACTGCTCATGTTCAGGAGCTTGATTTCCCCAATATATAGCCAGGCCAGGTGAATATAATAGGAATCATCAGAAAGTACAGTAATTTCATGAATATAAGCCGCACCTTTTTTCATTGAAGAATCCAGCCTACCCCAGTGGTGCGGCTTATATTCAGGTGCTGCTTATCTATGGACAAATCCCAGTGAAATGCCAACCCGGAAGTGAGAGCCAGCCAAGCGGAGAGCTGCCACAGAGCAGCGGCTGGGCAGGTGGGGAGCGGGCTTTGCCGAGCGGTGCGGGCTTGCCGGTGGCAGAGCTGCCAAGGAGCCAGGCGGGCTGGCGGCGGGGTTGCCGGGGAGTGGGACGAGCTGGCCAGCAGCGGGGTCGCCACCACTGCCAGGCGGGATGAGCCGGGAGGGCTGGCGGCGAGGTTGCCGCTGCTGCCAGGAGGGGTGGGGCAG
>VRYO01002297.1:9089456-9119943 GCA_009812075.1 Sialia sialis
ATGAACTTGGTAGAGTTATTTCTCTTGTACTGATGATACCAGAATCTTAAATGCTATTTGAATGAAAAGGGAGGTAACCTAGGGCATTCCATACAGGTATTAATTGACATCTGACCATTTCCCAACACATCCCCTCTCATTACATCAGACACAGATCTTCAACGATTTTCACAGAGATTTGAGGTTAAGCATCGTCAAGGTGAAAGGTGACCTGCAGAGAACCAGCAGACAGCCATTGCTGGTAGAACAAAAACAAATCTCTGGCCTGGTGCAAAGTGCTCACCCTAGTAGTGGGTGAGGCCATTTGGCAGATGTGAAGATCAACATATAACCTTCAGCTAGGGAAGTACGTTGTAAGATGCTTCATTTCAGGGAAACAATTCTCCTTGGCATTGTTTGAATCTTCTCTCACCCCATTCTGCAGAGTAATATTCCTTCAGGAAGAAGGGATATCAAGACACAGGACACTAGACCTGCACTGAATGTGCACTTTCTCGCTAGTTCTTTATTTTTGTCTTGCACTTCAAAAGTAAGTTACTGTTTCATTTTGAATCATCCAATAGTGTTTGCCATATTTTTCCTGGAAACTAGTATTTTTAGATACTTGAGTCTATTTTCCATTTGTAGTTCAACCATTAGTACACAGTAAAAAAGAAAACAATTAACTACATGGCAACAGGTGGCCACTTCTCTGGTTTATTTTTTTAACAGATTTATGAAGTATTTACATAAAATTCTACAATCATAATTCTACAATTACATCTATAAGGAAATTGCAGCCAAGTGGGGGCTGGTCTCTTCTCAACCAGCAATAGGACAAGAGGACACAGACTCAAGTTGCACCAGGGAAGGTTTAGGCTGGACATTAGGAAGAAGTTATTCACAAAAAGAGTGATTGGGCATTGGAATGGGCAGCCCAGAGGGGTAGTAGAATCACCATTCCTGAAGGTATTTAAGAATAAAGACTGGATGTGGCACTCAGTGCCAGGGTCTGGTTGACAAAGTGATGTTAGGTCATAGGTTGGACTCAATGACCTCAAAGGTCTTTTCCAACCTAATGTATTCTGTGACTCTATAAAAAGATCAATTATATCTGTTCACTATTATTTCACAAGTTTGAGTGACTACTGGTATTAGTAAATATTCACAAAAGCTCTGCAGAAGCTATACATCGTTATTCGTTAGAGAAGAGAAGAGAAGAGAAGAGAAGAGAAGAGAAGAGAAGAGAAGAGAAGAGAAGAGAAGAGAAGAGAAGAGAAGAGAAGAGAAGATGGTGCCCTCTATATAGTTCCGATATTTATTTTACAAACTGGTTTTGATCACCAGTTATTCTGAGTAGTGAGTAAATCAGATTTACTGCACCTTACAGTTTTCTTTTTGCTCATCTTGCTTAGATAGTCCTGGTTCATTTAGGGAATTTTTTGCTTTGTGCATCTTAAGACTCTCTCCAGTATTATTAGAGAGAGGTTTTGGGGATTGTTTATGCAGGCAAAGCGGTGACCTTGATGTAGAATTCATTGGTGGAGAAGCTTGGAACTGCTGCTCATCATTTTCCTGTAACACAAACAAAAACATCCTTGTTTACTGGTAATGGAAAACCATATTAGCTTTCTGCCTTGGGTCAAAAGCCTTACTGCAAAAGACGAAATATTGGGAATTTTTAAAAGACAGACATATTGAAAGCAGAAAAACATTTTTAAGGCACTTATCATTCTGAATACACAACACAGTGAGGCTTGATAACTCTTGCCTTGTTGTGGTATGAGATGAAATATCTGCTACACTGCTGGCAAGCTATTTTCCAGGAGCAGAAAAAAGCTACACAAGGTACAGACAGTACTCTTAAGCTGTTTACTAAAGTACCTGGTAGTGTGTACCAAGAACTGTTTTTAACTTTTTCTGTACATATTCTGCAAACATAAATCATGGATGTCACTTTTTTTGCTGACATCTGGGCAGAAACCACTGCTTCACATTTTGACCAATGTGCAATCAAAGCACTCAATTTAAATCCTACATTAAATTCACATAGAGAAGTGAATAAATTTGCATATGAACATGACAGGCACTTTTTAAACACCTTGAGAAATTTGCAATAGTTTGAAACCGGGTATTTGAAATAAAGTAGATACAAGTACCTGTCAAAGAGAAGGAAACAAGGTTTATTTCACTTTTAAAACAAGGCACATCATTTACTGTATTAATATAAAGCATGAAATCTTTTTCCTGTTTCATCCTTCCCAACAATGAAACAACATGTTTTAATGGTTTCGACAAATGATGAACCAATATGAGCAATTCCTCCAGAATCTTGAAATAAAACCAACACATACATCTAGCAGTATCCAAGAGAGAAGAGCACAAATTCTTGGAACCGATGACTTTTGCATATTTACACTTGGGGGCAACAAAACCAACACTGAAATCTTAATTACTGCCATCTCGTTGAAGGTGAGGAGTAGCCTGTCCTTGGACCTAGACAATACAAGTTTAGACAAAGAGGAGCAATGTTTGGGAAATCCCTCCACCAGTTACATTAGAAAATGTTATTACTGATTGTTATTTGCAATGTAGCCCTGACTATGATCAGCAAGAGTCTACAACAAGCTCAGACCATGCTGGCAAGGTGATTACTATACAACTTTCTGTGAACGAGGCTTCCTTTCTTTTTTCCACAGCTCAGATTCTTTGCAAGCAAAACTGTTTGTTTCTAAGGTTATAGGGAAGCAGATATAAAGGAGTATAAATAAAATTTATTGGCATCACTTAATGAAACAGTAATAAAACACAGACCTCCAAGCAATGTCTGTAAGAAGCAACAACTCTTGGCAAGTGGGATAATTATCCCTTGAAACAATATACACAAATTCAGTGGATTCACTCCCACTGCAAAACACCAATTTCCTATTGCTGTAGCTCCAAAGAATTACGGGTCTGATCTGATTTGTCTTCCCAATGTTTTCTGGCCTCAAAAGCTATACATCCATTAAACTATGTGGCATTTGCCTTTACTTACTTTTGGCATCCTGTCAGCATATTTTATGTGCTAATACAAAATAAATGGATTTTTTTAAAAAAGAAAAAAAGAGAAAAAACCCAAAAAGCTATGTGTAAGATTATGCTGATTGTCAAGAGCATACTTATTTGTAACCTGGCAAGCTGGAAGGATTTTTATCTACTGACTTATTTCTGTGTAGCCCTCATACAAAGAGCTACCAATAACTATTCTCTTACTGCTCGACTTGAACTAACAGTTACAAACTTTGGAGGTGATTTTAGACAACAAAAGGTTTATTTCTGTCCTAAAGTTGGAACAATTTTGTATAACCTGCAAAGCATTTGCATCACCTTAGAAAGGACAGTTGCTCTGATGTACTGTAAAACATTCTGCAATGTGTGTATTACTGAAAACAAAGCTAATGTAAACTTCAGTTACTAGACTTTTTTTAATAACAATCCACTTTCAAGACCTAACTATGTGGTATTTATTTGTTTTGATAACAAAGTCTGGTAAGCATGAGCAAACTGGTCTTGTGGAAGGTGTCCCTGTCTGTGGCAGGAAGGTTGGAATTAGCTGATCTTTAATGTCCCTTCCAACACAACCCATTCGTTATCATCCAAATGTTCCCTATTTACATGTTTAATAGCCTCTCAAATATCTGTAGTTCTATAAATTCCAAGAAAAGCTGTTTGCAGAAAACTTCTAGGTCAAATTCCCAGAGGTTAGTCTTTTTGGTACTTACTTTCTCTGCAACCTAAGAAGCCACAGTAAAAACAATATTTGCTCTTTAATATCCATTACAAGAAATTGAAAATATACCCATATTGAATTTAGATTTTGTCACTGGTTGGTCCTCTGAGCTCACAAATAACAGCACATGAACTGTTTTCAGATTGATACTATGGTCAAGACTTACATCATGTTTCAGTTATTCAGTATTTATGATCTTCTCTCCACTCTATTGTTGAGGAACAAAGAATGTAATGTCCTCAATTTTACTTGGAAAGATGAATGTATTTAGTGAATGCATTAAGTCTTCCACATGACTTTCATACCCAAATAAAATTTTTCCAAGTTACCTTTTGTGGTTTGCTGCCACCAGGTGTCAAACAGCAGTGCTCACCAAGATGGTCTGGTCTGCACTTCTGTGTGTCCTGTGTAGGCAAAGGCCTTTTCTCACTTGAAGTCAGATGGGGACTGGATCTGAGGTGCAGCGTTGTTCTACGTAAGATATAAGGGCTGACCTTGCCACTGGGGATATCAGCAAAACCTGAAAAATAAACAGCTTCTATAAAAAAAATCAGCTAAAGTAATCACATTTCCTCAAATGGAGTTCTTTTTTCACAGTAAGAGTAAAATAGCTGATTGAAAATAATTTGTTCCGTTGGAGAAAATGGAACAAAAATTACTGAATAGATCTTGCATATTCTAAAATTCAAATGCAAAACTTGGCTATCACAGAACAACCTTTGAATTACAAGAGTAATTCTACAGGAAAAAAAAAAATCTAACAAGTATTTGGTCTTTTTCTTCACAGGTACATTATGGAGTACTGTGGAGAGCAGTTTCAAACTGAAAGCCAGTACTGGTTAATTCATAGTACTGTGATATGATGCTGTTGATTTTTAATACTTTTCTCTGTGTATAATTATTTATAGACTATTATTTCTCTATCTAGCCTAAAAGTCAAACATGAACTGGCAACTATGTCCTCCGAACAGGGCTATTTTTAAAAGATATAGTAATACTGGTAAGAAAGTGAAATGTAAATCATGTTTAGCTTCAGAAATCCTGACATCTAGGAGTGACCATCAAAATTGAGGGTATTCATTATCCCTATGGTTTGTCCTTTAATAATGGCAATGACATTAATTATAAAGAGTAACTTAATAAGTAGTTGAACTTACAAGATATTTTTCAAGCCCTGATTTGTGCAGTCTTCTCAGTTACCCTCTGCTGCAGTGAACCTTTATACAGAATACCAGGGTGCCTAATTTCATGGCATTCATAGCAGATGGAAAGTGAACCCTCATGAAGATATTAATGCCTTACTGCTGCGAGCAAGTCAGTTTCAACTCAGGGAATTTTAGTCAATTTAATGTTTCGCAAATTAACATGCTGTTAATTACTGCTATGGAAAGAAACAAAAGCACACAAATAAGCAAACAGTTGGGCGACACACCTGGGCTTCCCTCCAGACACCACTCCACTCCAGTTTCTGCTCCCCAGTTGCCTCACTGCACACTATATCTGTGAGTGAGGTGATGAGAGCACAGGAGACTGCCACGACCATTTAACTCTTTGCAGAATAGGAGTTATTCATCCAACAGAAATGGGTTCTGCTTGTCTATTACCAGTGCCCCACAAAAGCTAATTTGGCCACTTCTCTCATTGGCTCTTTTCATCTTCCATCACTGTCACCAAAAGTGTTTGCATAATCACCAACTCAGAGTAAAAGCCATTCAACAAAATAAAAGAGAAAAGCACACCTGATGTGCTCAGAGAACGTTTGCCTTTACAAGACACATAAATACCTTTTTGCACTATTTCTGGAAGCCCATCCAGCTCACAGTCAGTGTTGTCCCGACCCTGCAGATTTTGAGACATATCACACTTCCTTTTCTTTTTCAATGAAGTCTCTGGAGCAGGAGATCTTGGTTCTCCATTGCCTTTCCTGCTGTCTCCACATCTCTGCCTTTTACTTGAAAGCTTAGTGGTATCTTCGTGTGACCTTCTGTCTTTGACAGAGTGTTTGCTCCTCTGTGTTAATGTCTTCTCTGAATTCAGTAAAGGAGTGCTGACAGCATCACTTGCTTGCTGTTTCAGCTGAGTACTCAACAAACTGACTTGTGTTTTTAGCATCTCATTTGCCTCCTCTAGTTTATGATATTTAATGATCAGAGAGCAGTATTTCTCCAAGTTCTCATTTGCTTCTCTGGTCTTCACTTCTGTAGATTCCTGCAATTCTTCCAATTTTAACTTAATTTCTTCTGTAATACCATTATCATCAGCATCTTTAAAAGAAAAACATGATTATTCAAATAACTGACATAATAAAAGAAACACACATGAGAATTTATGGTCACATCTTTTAATTACATGTGTTCTGTAACAGTGCAACTATAAAAAAATGACTGGAAAATAAATTCAGTAATATGATAGACATAATAATGTCCCTGTTAAATAGAGAACAAATACACAAATTATAAAAAGAATCCTTGATCAGTGCATAGGGAAACATTTTCCCTCTCATTTTGTAATTTCTGAATACTTCATTTGCACCCTTAACTTGCTTTAAGTATCATTTACAATACAAGTGCATCTCATGAGGTGAGCTAAAATAGGAACAAAGCATGAGAATCAGAGGGAAAAGCTTGCGGGAAAATGATAAAAAATTGCACACAAAACTTATTTAAAAACATCCCTTCCCTAAGTCACTTTTAACACCAAAAATGTAACATTTAATATATTTATTCAGAACCTGGTGTTGTTTCTGAGAAGAGAAACAAATTTAAGAGAAAAAAGATTAACTAGATTTTGAAAATGTTTGACATTTGCACTTGTAATTTTTTATCCTAATTAAGAATCATGCTCTCTACTAGAGCTGCATATGCAAATGGACATTTTAGGGAACAAGAAAGTTTTACATATTAATGCACTACTAAGAATGCATTAAGACAATCTAGATTTCGTTACCTTCTTTATTATGCTTTGCCATAGTCAGATTTTCCTTCTTTAGCAGCTCATCATGTTCAGAGAGTTGTTTCTGCAACACTTCCTTTTCCTGTTCCAGCTGCTTACAGGATTTCATCCACATCTGCACTTTACTGTGGGCATATTCATTTTCCTTCCTCAGCTGAATTATAATGTTACTATTATCAGCCTAAAAAATAGGAAATTTAGTTATTTCACCAGAAACATAATTCCTCCTTTTAAACATGATAATATCAAATGGAGTAATATAATCACTGACATTGGAAAAGACCTCCAAGATCACTGAGACCAATCTTTGACCAAACATCACCATACCAATTAATTCATGGCATTAAGGAACCTTGAATTCAGGGGTGGTGACTCCACCACTTCCCTGGGCAGCCCCTTCCAATGCTTTTCACTGTTATTCCTAGAGCAAAGAAATTCTCCACTGTGTCCAACATGAACCTTTTACCATCCCATTGGTCTGGTACCAACCTGTGTGCAAATACCACACAGAAAGCACAGCTAGGAGCCTTCTCTGCTACATTGACACCACCATGGGTACTGTTTTCTGGCACACATCCCACAGAACTATCCTTGGACTGCTCTTATTAACCAAAACACTGTTTCTTCAAGTGTGCATTTAGAGAGACACTAATTCCTGAAGTGTGAGTATAGAGTTTGAGCCAGAAATCAGACAGAAGCAGTATTAAAAAAAAAAAAAAAAACAAACAAACAAAAAAAACCCCAAAAAAACCCAAAACCACACAACCAAAACCACCCATAAAACAAGAAAAATGCAGGGATAGGATTATTGGTACAGAACTTCAATATACAGACAGTGAAGCTTCACCTGTGCTACTAAAAAGCAAACCAAGGACATGAACAACTGCTCCCAGTAATCAGTAGCTTACCATATGTGGAGCTTATATTCCAGCATCCCTGAGCACAATTATGTCAGAGAATTACACTAGTTAATAGCTATAATGAGAATTCTATATAAAAAGGAACTCAAAAAGCTGAATCAAGAGCAACCTATCCAGACTAATGCTTAGGGATGGACCATAATACATTTTGCTATCAAAGTAATTCACACACAGAAAATAGAGGCACTGCAGTATCTGAGTGAATTTAGCTCAGCTGCAATGTTCACCATAGTCAATACACTGCTGCATTTAGGGTCACAGAAACCAATTCTAGGTGATCTCAGTCATGGCACACAGAACAGAATTTTTCTAATGCACATCAATAGTAACCATGTTTTCTCCAGGCTCTATGTCCTCTAGCAAAACAAAGGCTAGACCAAAGTCGAAGCCAGAGTTCCGGAGCACTGCTTTCCAATCCTACGTTTATTTTATTGCACAGTGTCTGGAATCTCATGGAATTGGTCATACTTAGGGGTTTTTCTTACCTGAGTTTTTAGGAGTTCTCCTAAGGCTTGGTTAGCTTCTTTAAGGGAATTATTTAGCTGCTCTTTATTTGACTTCAAATGCTCAATTTCCAGTCTTTGTGAGTTGATTAAGTGCTCCAGTGAACTAATCTTCTCATGACAGGCCTCAATTTCCACTTCATTCTAGAGAAAGAATTGGTTAATTACTGTGACACCAAAAAGAACACCAAGTTGTTTTTTCAAGATGAACCCACAGGAATTCCACAGCAAATTTAATAACTATGTTTTGAGGAATTTAAAATTGAGAAGGCAATTTTTCCCAAGTATATATTTTGAATACTAGCATCTTGCCTCTAGGAAGTCTGTCAGAAGAAAGAGCAGGTTATAGTAAATTATAAAGACTTACATCTACTTTATATGAATAAGAATGAAAACTATTAACAAACAATTATAGTAAGTTATTTGCCTGTGTTCTACTGACCTCAAGTTCAGACATTTCTGCAGAAAAGTTGACAGCTCTTGGCATATAGCACATATGACAGATTTATTTCCAACAAATTTGTCCTCATACCCTAAACTGGTTAAACCTTCTTCCCTCTTCCTACCAAAACAACCATTTCCTGAATTAAACATACTGTTGCTTTCCCTTTTTCAAGGTTATAGTCCAAGTGAATTTTTATATAGATTAAATGCTTATTGAGTTGTGAATAAATTCACTTTGTAAAGCTTGTTACACAGAAAAAAGGTAAGAAAAAATTGAGTTCAAAGGTAAACATATGTAGATTCTGGAAATATTGTATCAAAGAAATTCTTTTGAAATAGGATCAGCAAAAGTTTGTGAAATACATAGAATTGAATTAAAAACTCCCAGCACTACTCTTCCTATTTTCTGATTTACCTTTTGGTTTGCTTCTGTTAGAGCATCCTGATGGTCTTTCTCTGCTTGAAGTAGTCTGTCTTTGTATTCTGATATTTCTCTTTTAATTTCACTTTCTTTTTCTTGTAGTTGATTCTGGACAATCTCCAAACTCCTGGCCAGTTCATTTTTTTCTGAAGTTGTTAGATGCAGCTGAATCTGTAAATAGTAATAGTATATTCTTTGGTATTTGGAATTACCTCAATGGAGAAACAGTTGACCCATTTAACTCTTTAAATCTGAAGCATCTTTGAATTTTCAAAAACAACTTGGTAAGAAAAAGATATTTAACAATGGCTAAACATATTGTAATCAAAATATCAAAAGGTAGGACAGGAGGCAAAGGAAGGTTCTCTTAAAAGAAAAGAAATGCAAATTTGCCAACAGTGTTAAATCAAGCAGCACTGCCAAAATCAAAGCTTAACCTCTCTAAATGTTGTTTCATGATTTCAGAGGTTAAGAGTCACTTCCTCATCCTCTTTAAGATGACAAAACTTCTAAGCATTTTCATCCACTTTTTAAACTACTTTTTGGACAGGTAGTCTGTGTTTCCATTTAGGATTTCTGAAAGTTGCAGAAATATCTGTTCTTTTCCCATCCCACAGAAATTCCTCAGTGCCACAATAGAAACAACTCCTGGTTATAGAATTTTGTAAATAAAGTTAATAAGTCAGATACGACAAACTGGTTTAAAGACATACTGTTCACAAGTAAGACCTAAGGTTGCCTAAAAACAAGGGCTTCAAAACTGTTTCTTCCTTTACTATGTCCTGAATTAAATTAGCACCGTTGAAACACTGAAAGTAGTTCTGAGAAATGTTGCATTTTTTATCTGACCTTCTCGATCTGATGATTGAAAGCCTATAGTAGAGAATTTTTTAACACTGAAAAATGTCTAGATAACCAGCAGTGGCCTTTACACAAAGAAAACTTGGTTTGGATGGAAGGAAGATGGAGAAAATTATCAAGTAATCATTTTATCTCAGAAGAGAACATTGGATTCTTTGAAATTTGGAAGCAATAACCTCTAATATTGTACATTTTCACAGACACACTTGACCAGCCTCCACACAGGTTCTGTACTTGAACATCTGGCTTTGAACACAGAAATAATGCAGATAGAATAATTTACTTTGTTCTTTTCTGAATGTTCTTGAACACATTGCATTTCTTCAGCAAGCTTCTTTCTTTCTTCCTGCAATTTGGCAATCTTCTGTTCAGTATTATTTAGCTTGACTTGAAGCTCAGTTCGACTTTCAACCAATTCATTTACCTGAAATAGAATTTTCCAGAATTATTTTTAATACCTCCAAAGAATGCACTTATATGTAAAAAGCAGTTTTTAAGATTGATTATTTTGTTCCCATAGTTGGTCAAGTTTTAAGCAAGAGTCACAACCGGTTAATGATGTTTTCAAATGGCAAATGCACTATTAGTGTTCCACTTTCTTTGGAGCTTCCAAAATATTTATTCTTGACACAAAAGCTCAGTCACCCAATACCAATTTGTTCTTCCTCCTTCTCTTCTACAGGAAAGAGGAAACTATCCTGCATTATTTGATTGCTTAAAGTTCTATGTCTACTTTCAAGCTACCTTCTCATTCATCCTATGCAAAACAATGCCCTGATTTACAGCTCTGTAACTTCGATGAAGATTTATGATTGTCTGGAAAACGTATTTTTAAAAATAGGATGTTTCCAGCAAAAGTCTGAGGTTAAAATTATTTTAATTTAATTAAGGAAGTGGTAAACCCAGAGGATACTTTATCTTCAGTACTACAAAGGGAAATCTACCCTAATGGAAATTATATTACCTTTCTATATAGAGTGTTCTTTTCACAAACTGTAGATTCCAGTTCCTTCTCAAGGTCCTTATAAGACATTTTTAGAATATTCAGGATATCTAGAGAGGTTTCATCATCAGTAAAATGTTTCTCATTCAGCTTCAACTCAGCAATCAAGTTCTGCAGCCTCTCTTTTTCCTGGTGCCAACATTCAAGTTCATGCCGCATGTGAGTCAGCTGCGAAGATAGAGCTTCTGTTTCTTTCACCTGCTTTTCAAGAGCACGATTTTCCTGCACCTTTTCATCGAGTTTTTGTTTACAATCCATCAATTCTTGAACAAGTACTTCCCTTGCTTGATCCAATCTGATGTTTTCACTTTTTATTTCCTGACATTCCTGTAATAGCATTATGTTATCTTGCTCAAGACGATCCACCTGATTAATCAAGATGTGCTCTTTTGCTCTAGCATCTGCTTCCTCCTTGCATGAAAACTCCAATTTCTCACTCATATCTTTGAGCTCAGATCTCAGCAATGCCACAGTATTTTCAAACTCATCTTTGGCTTGTATCTTTTCTTCCTCCTTTTCTTTCAACTGTTTTGCTGTAGTCAAATTGGAAGATTCTAGTTCAAGGAATCTTTCTTGCATTTCTTTTAAATCTTTAGCCAAACACTCTTTTTGTGAGGTGAGGACATCAATTTGTAAGTTTGAACATTTCAGCTTTTCAGTCATCTCTTCCATCTCTGTTGCTAATGTTTCTGCCTCTGCTTTGGCAGTCTCCAACTCAATAATTGCATCTTCTAGATTTTTCTCTGACATCTCCAATTCCCTTTCAAGCTTCTCTATTTTATCCTGAAGAGAGTCAGCTTTCCGTTCATTATCTCTCAGCTTTTCAGCAATGTGACGTTTTTTCTTCTCATCAGACTCAATTTTTACTTTCAGCTTCTCAGTTCCACATCGCAGTTGATCTGCTTCTTTCTGTGCTGAGCTGAGTCTTTCTGCAAGTTCTCCTTTTTCCATTAACAAGCCTTCCAAAGATTTGGAAAGCTTTGAATTTTCCATTTCTGATGAACCTAATTTATGCTGCATCGTTCCCAACTCTCTTGCAATCAGCTCTTTTTCATTCTTTGAATCTGCTGCTTCATTCTGGAATTTTTCTTTTTCTAAGGTGAAAGATACAGCATCATTTTCTAAACTTTGCAGCTTCTGAAGAAGACGGTCTTTTTCATTGGATAATTGATTTGCATCAGATTTTGCAGCCTCAAGGAGATTTGCTTGTGCCCTCACTTCGTCCTCTAGCCTTCTAATGAGTCCAGTAGAATCAATTTTAGTTAACTCTAACTCTTTTAATTTCTCTTGTAGCTTTTGATAGTTCTGATCCAGTTTTTTTTTGCTTTCAGACAAAATGCTCAGTTCTTGGCCAATATAGTTTCTCTCAGCTGTGACTGAAACAAGGTGCTCTTGAAAACTAGAAATAGTTTTCAGATGAACTTCCCTCTCCCTTTCTAATTGCTGACATTTTGCCCAAAGCATTTCAATGTCACACTCTGTGAACAAGGCATGGTTCTCAATATTAACTTGCTCAGATTTTGGACTCCCCTGTTCATTTTCAGCTGCAAGAAATTGTTTCTGACCCGCTCTCTTAGTCATTGCTACATCAAACATGTCTGCTGCATTAGGAGATCTAACTTTACATATCTCTAGCTCAGACTTTAGGTTCTCAGGTTCTTTTTCTAATGCGACTACTCGAAGAGGTAATTCCTGCTTATTGACAGAAATTGATGTGTGTTCTTCCTTTATGCCACAGTTTTCTTCCTTAACAGCTTCCTCCAGTTCTGCAAAAGCTGAGCTATTTGAAATTATTTGTGCCTCCTGGAAGCTCATCTCTGAGTTTGACTGCTCAACTTTTATTTTTAAATCAACGTGGTTTGGGTATTTTTCTATCTCATAGATCAGCTTCAAATCTTCAGCAGTCTGTTGTTTTGCCTCTTCCTGAAGCATTTCAGTGGTTATTTGATTTTCACAGAAATACTCAGCGCTGAAAACCCTACCATTGGAAAATGACAATGCACTGGCATGGTCTGAGGGGCTAGTTATTTTTCCTGACATATTTTTATACTCATGTTCTCCAGAAATCTTCTCAGTGTAATCTTCAGCAGTCTCAGTTTCATTTTCACACAGAGAGGCATCTCCTGCAGCTCTTTTCTCAATGGGGATAATTTTAAGATTGTTTTTCAGAGCTGAGTTTTCAACAGGCACTCTCAATTTATAAGGGCTATTGTTTTCTTGTTCTGTGTTCTGCAAGGGACAAGAAAAAAAACAAACAGAGGAGGGGAAGAATACACATAAGAAAAAATGGTAAGTTTTAGAACTTTTCTTAAACGAATAAATTTCCAGGTATTATCTGAAAAATACATCTTTCCCAACTTCACAGTCTCCTTTCTTCCAGAAATGATTGACATTTATTTATACACACATCTTGAGCCAAAAGATTTTAAAGGTATTGCGGGAGAAATTGCAGATGAATTTGCTGAAAAACTATGTGCAAAGATACCATATCCTTCTGTATTTTGGGAAAATAGGTGTCTACATGACAAAGTGAACTACTATTAGCATTACTAAAGGGTTAAAGATTACTGCCCAAGTATTGATTATTTTTCTTCTTTTTCCAAAAAATAGTACTGCTACTGTGGGGCACAATTTTAAATAGATTTTACTGCAAAAATTCTATTTGGGTGACCACAAATCCAAGTATTTACATAAAACTTGTTTGCATGACAACATTACTTACATTTTCAATATCTGTGTGCAGCAATGAATGAGAACTTAAATCAAGAACCTGTAGTTGGAGTCTTGCTGCTTCCAGCTCCAAAGAGAGATTCTCAGTTTGTTTTCTTTCCGCTGCCAATTTGTACTCCATGTCCATAGTCATATTTTTCAGCTTCTGCTGCCATTCTTCCTTTTCAGACAGATTTTGCTGTTTGAGATTATCTATTTCTTTCCTCTCAGAAAGTATAATTTCTTTCAGCTCTTGTATTTCCTTATTTTTCATATTCTCTTGAACATGAAACTGATCTTCAAGCACCCTGATGGCCTTCTCATATGTCTGACAGAGCATCTGAAGTTCTTCCATTCTATTTTCAAGGTTAGATTTTCTTGGAGTAATACTCCTGACCTCTCTAACAGAGTCCAAATTGTCATCATTATGACACTTTTCAACCAAAACTTCTGCTGCATCTTCTGAAATTACTTCAACAGAACTGTCTGTCTGATTCATTTCCTCTGTCCATTTGCATGAGCCGCTGTTATGAGAATCAACCACCTCACTTACTTCTAACAAACAGGAATTTACAGAAAGGAATGAGGAAGAATCTGTGGCCTTAGTTTCATCCAATTTAGGCAGCGTGTCATCTTGGCTGGATGACAGTGACACTTGCACAGAATCTAAATGAGTACTGCTCTGATTTGTCAACAGTGAAGAATTTTCTGCTTTCAGTATTTCAATACAAGACTGCAGCTCACATATCTTTGAGCTCATATTACAGTGCTGTTCATATAATTTTAGGTGTTCATTCTGGAAAATCAAAAGCTTCTCTCTTACTTCCGCAAAGTGTATCTTAACTTCTTTGCTGGACAATTTTAAATCTTCGTAGTCAGAAGAACTGCATTCTTTAAGTGTGAATGACATTTCCTTATCAGAACACATTCTCAGATCACTGTTATCACTTTGATCCATAAGTTCATCAGGAAGAACAGCTTTCTCAGCTTTTAAATTGCTATCTGCATTCATTATATCATCTTTCTCCTCTTCCACTTTATTAGTACCTGTGGTACCATTGGTTTTTGCATCTTTGAATCCAGAGGCTAATGCAGTGTTTTCACTCTGCAACCTCTCACACATTTTCTCAAGCTCACTCAGCTGGTCTATCGTTACCTGCAGAGAGCATGCCAGCAACACTGATGAAGGACTTTCATCTATTCCTCTTCTGCCACAATCCTGGGAAATGTTACCGTGATTATACTCCAGTGAGTGGCCATCTTCCTCTAACACTCTAACCGAAGAATCAGCAGTTTTCAGTTCTTTAACAGATAGTAGTTCTTGCTGCAGTCTCTCTTTCTCTCTCACACTTTTCTCAAGTTCTACTTCCACACTTTTTAAAGCAGTCTCCAGCTGCATCATTTCTAACCTGCAGTTCTCCAGAGAGAGTTCGCTATCCTCAAAATCCATTTGAAGAAGCTCAAGTTTAACCTGGTATTTATTCAGCTCAATGTCCTTTTCTTCCAAGGACTTTCTCAACTGTTCTGAGCAGAGTCTCTGCTCACAATTAATATTGCACAATAGAGGTTCATTTTGTGTTGGTAGCTCCTTCCCCAGTTGCTCCTTTTCTTGAAACACAAGGCCACATTTCTCTTGCTCTGTATTTTGCAAAGTCCCAACATTTAACCTTTCCTGGCTTAAACAGTCAAGGTCCAAAGAAGGCACATGCTGGATGTTGGAAAATTCTGACTGCAGTTGCTGAAGTTCATGAACCAAACCCTTTTTTATTTCTTCTGAGGCTATTAGTTTATGCAAGATATCTTTGTTCTCACTAAGTACCTGTTTCTCTTGTTCTAATTTCGCTTTTTTTCCATCTAATTCAATTGTCTGCTCTCTCAGAATGCTCATAATTTTTACATTTTCTTCTTCTAATAATTTATGCTTTGCCTGCAAAACTTCAAGCTCTGTTTTGATTTCTTCAGTTCTTGATTCAATACACTGTCTTTCCTCCTCATGTTTTCCAGACATTTCAGAAATTATTTCTTCTCTTTCCTTTAAGATATCATAAATATTTTTATTTGCCTCCAGTAAAGTTAATTGTTCTTGCTTTAAAGCACTGCTTAAATCCCTAAGGGCTGTATTTTCTTCAGTAAGTTCATCAATTTTTTTACTGTATGAGCAAATCATTGAAGACATGTCCTTCTTCTCTGAATCCCATGTTTCAGACATGAGCTTCAGCTGTCTTAGAGAATCATCAAGCAATTTATTATTGATCTTTAAATCCTGAAGCTCAACTTGTTGATTTTCTAACCTATCATTCAGAGTCTGTAGCTGCATGTCCTTTTCCTCAAGAATAGCTGAAGTTTTTTCAACTAATTCCTGACGTGCTGAAATATCCTCTTGCAAGTTACTGATGTGCTGCTTGGTTTCTGTCATGAAACCATTGTACATCTGCTCTAATGCAAATAAGCTTTGTTCTGTTTCACTCTTTATTTGCAGTAGGTCTTCATACTGCTGCTGCTGATTTGAATTCAGCTGCTTTTGAGCCACTAAAGAACTCTCAAGAAAAGAGATCTGCTCTTGTAAATTGGCCAGATCCTTTGTTTTTCCCACTTCTAGAAGAGGTCTTGCATGATCCTCAGTGCTGGAGTCAGTTGCTGCAAATTGCATATTATCTGAAGGAGTCTTATCCTGTCTGCTTTGTAACTTAACTTCTCCCTCTCCTGCCATTTCTGAAGTATCTTTTGCTTTAACAAGACAACAGATGTTTTCATATTTACCAAGGAGGTCATGATAGCACTGCTCCCTTTGCAGTCCTTGACTTGCTACCAACTGTAACTTTTCTTCTGCTTCAGCAACTTGGTTGGTGAGCTGGAATATTTTACAGGACATATTTTCTATCTCTTTGCAGTATTTTCTATCAGAACATTCTGCTTTCTGCTTAAGTTCATCGAAAGCTTTTTTTTGTTCTTCTAATTCTGCACTTTTACCTTCCAGCATATCTTTAAGTTCTCTAATCTCCATGGATTTCCTGTCACTTTCAGTTTGCATCATTCTAAGTTTCTCACTATGCTCATGATTTTTACTTTGCTGACTTTGAAGGGAACTCTCCAAGTCATTAATATGAGCCAGCATTCCTTCCTTTTCAGACTTAAGTTTATTTATAAGATTATCAGTTTCATTTTTCCATTGAGAAAAAACAGTAGCCTCTTTTTGCAATTCTTCACATTCTCTCTGCTTTAATCCAAGGAGTCTCTGCAAAGTTTCTGATTCTCCCTCCATCTTACTTATTTTACAGTCTTGTTCTTTAATATGATTATCTTTTTCCTTGAGGAGACCTCGGGTAGACTCTTGTTGCTTCTCCATGTCAGCTATTTTCAGGTTCTCCAGTGAAAGTGAGCTCTCTTGCCTTTTAAATTTCTCTTCCAGTAACTTCAGCTCCACTTCCTGAACAGCATTCTTATCTGTGGAAGAAAATACCATAAATCTTTGCCAGTCAATACTGGCAAGCCTACTGATAACTTTCTAGATGAGGTGTTACTATTTACTTTTACTATTTTCAATTCTCATTCTACTGCCAAGTATTACTCTTACATTATATCACTGGATGGAGGATGTTATATTACTTTAGGCTGTCAGGCACTACATACAGACAGCTTTCCATAAAGGAACTGTAACATAGAAGTTTTCTATTAAAATAGATTCTATGAAAACAAACTTGCTGATAAGTTCAATACACTTTGATTATTTTAAAAACCGTACACGTTTACAGACAAAAAACTCCTTTTTGTCAGCAACAAACTCAATGTTCTTAAAAAACACTAATCATGTCCCCCAGCAAAAACTTTTTACTTAAACTTACACATTGCAGGAAACATCCAGAAAGAATTCTGTAAATTTAAAGCCATAACTCACTTTTCATCTCTGCTGCAAAATTTTGGCTTTGCTTTAGAGATTGCTTGATCGCATTTAGTTCTTCCTCAAGCTGGTGAATCTCTTGCAATTTCTTTTCAAGTTGACAGTTGAGAAGATTTTTCTCCTGCTTCACTTCCTAAACCAAAACCAAATAAGGCCATATTTAATGTAAATTGATAAGGATATCAATGGACTCAGCTCATTTAAATCAAAGTAAAGATATTCCATTGGTCCTGTTAAGATTTTGGACATCTATGCTTGGGTTTCTAAGCACTGCTTAGAAACATAAGCGGAATTTTTTATTCTCACCAAATTGACAGCATCTGAGAGATGCTACCAGTTGATGCAGTCAGTGTTCTCCTCGTCAGCATAGAACAAACAGCCCCACATTACTTCACAGAAGGAGATGGCAGAGGAAGGACTCTACTAAACCTGAGCTGATGAAGTCAGGCTACTTTCCCAAAGCAGCTCGGTAAAGAAACCCCTGCCATGGCATCAAAATTAACATGAAATGTGTAGATAAGATTTCACCTGTCATCTCATGTAGAGACAAGCTCCCTTTCCACTGCACATCAACAACATGGCAACACTGGTCAAATTTTATTTAGAAGTGCTTATGCTTTCAGACAGTTGCTTTGCAATTAGCAGCATTTTCTTTCCAATAAATGGATTTTGAAAAACGCCAAACAAGCAAATAAAGTGCACTATCACCACCACCAAAAAATATTATAACGACACTGCACCCAGGAAACTAAATAAAAGTTCTTTTAAAGGAGACTCATCTTTGTTCTCCATACTACTGTGCTTTGGACAACAGACAGCACAGAACGGATATGGCTCGAATGTAAACAGACAGTCTATTATTCATGTGTTTACTATTAGCAGATGAACATCAATTCACAAAAGCCAAGTGCAAGAAATTGAAAGATCTGAATGAAAAAAAATTAAAAGCTTGCTAGTATGGCAGGGTTGTTTTTGCAGCAACATAAATAAATGACCCTCAGAACACGATTAAAATTGTCACTGTACCTAACCATTGCCTTCCTTACCCACAGTTTAAAAAAAAATCCAGTCACATATAAATTTCAATGAATAAGTTTTCTAGCAAATCTCAATAAATTTCCAAAGAAATCCAAGCATCTAAACCCCCTGCATTCAAAGCTGCATGCACAGATGCAATACAAACACACAAACTAAATAATTCATTAGAAAACCTAGGGTGATCTGTGGAAAGCAAAACAAACAAGTTTAAGGAATTAAAATAGCTGAAAGGTCTAATTATTTCAATTTGGGGCAAATAGTCCCAATACCCATAGAATCATACACTTAGTTGGAAGGGACCTTAAAGGTCATCTAGTTCCAACCTCCCTGCCATTGGCAGGGACCTCTCCTAGACTGGGTATAGAATTTTTTTTCTGTCAGTTTGAAGCCATTTCCCCTTGTCCTGTCACTACATGCTTTTGTAAATAGTCTCTCTCCATCTTTCTTGCAAGTTCCCTCCGGGGACTGCAAGACCAAAATTAGGTCACCCCAAAGCCTTTTCTTCTCCAGACTAGATAAGCCCAATTCTCTCAGCCTTTCCTTGTAGGAGAGGTCTTCATGCTCCTGCTCAGCCCCTTGGGGGTCCCCTCTCGACTTGCTCAACAAGTCAATGTATGAGAGAGCCAGTAAGCTGGGCGAAAACCATGCAAAGTGCTGTTCTACAGCAGTCACATTCCAATAGATGGGAATCTTCTCAGACATTGCAGTCTACCAATAAGAAGCATACCTAAATTTTCGCAATATTCTAAATCTGTTCAAATACTTGAGATGATCTGAACAAAATCCACTATTTTACTTAAGACTTTTGCAGAGAATTTTAAAGGTAATTTTTTGGCACAGACTACCCCAGGTTATTTTGTATCTGCTGATAACAACTGGCAACAAGCAAAATGAGAGTGTTTATCAAAACCAAACTGTGACATGGATTAAATAGGTACCATTTTTCCTACTTCCTGCAGATTCTTCAAATAAAAGGATAAAATTTGCATTGGGAGGTCTCTAGTGGCAAAACTGTAACAATTCAAGTGTAACTTCTCTGGTTGCCACCAAAGCAAAACAATGTAACTGAGAAGACAGGAGAGTCTAAAGTGGAAAGGGTTCTGCAGGTGTGAGTACTGTAGTTTGGCAGCATACAGAAACTTCTCTGAATTTACTTTCATTTGGGAGAAAGTTTCTCCAACACTGTACATTTATTGGACTGTCTTATTCTAAGAGAGATGCCTTTATTCTTTTTAAGAGAGATGCCTTTATTCTTTTTAAGAGGATACAGCATTTGTACAAAATCACTGATATTAACAGAATGAATCAAAGTGCAAAAGTCAATTATTCTAGAATTTAGAGTAATTTCATGACTATAAGGCGCACTTTTTTTTTGCAGCAAGGATCGGCATGCAACAAAGTAACAAATTAGTAACGGAATCACACGATCAAGGGGTTTACTCTTGCTCAATTTGCAAACGTTTTTCACTGATTGGCGTAGCCTTTAAAACGCAGCCTTAAAAGAATCAAAAATTAAATTGTCGGCTCCATTCTCGCCCAGGTGAGGGGAGGGCACGGGCAGCGGGGCCAGGCAAGCCGGGGACCTGCTGCCCCGGGCTGAGGGAGGCAGTGGGGTCCGCAGCTGGGAGAGTTTCCTGGCGAGTGGCAGAGCCCCCCGAGCGCCATGCCAGCCCGCCCCGGTGCTGGGCTGCTCGCAGCTCAGCGCTGCTCAGCTCGCTGCTTGCACTTCTGGGTTGTCAGCAAATTTCCAAACTTTGTCCATATATAAGGCGCACTGGTTTATAAGGTGCACTTCTGGGTTTCGATCAAAATTTTAGGCTTTAAAGTGTGCCTTATAGTCAGGAAATTACTGCACTTTCAAAATTAAACACACACTTTATTCAATTTTATATCAGAACCAAAAGCAAGAATCTCTTGAAACACAACATATTTTTTTAAATAAGTCCAACATGAACTAGAGCCATATCAAAAGCATTACAGCAATGAAACCTAACCACACAGCTAACTCCAGAAAATGCACTAATTTCCACAATGTTAGGGAAAGCCTCATTTTTTGTTACAACTAGGATGAGTTAAGATAGCCCACAAAACTTTCTATGGGAAAAAGCACTGTTGTGAGCAAATGCTCTAAAGTGTTTACCAACTGCTAACTTATGGTATTAATTCTGCCAAATACTCCTCAGCATTGCTCACCTGAAACCTTCTTGTCAGATCAGCTTCCTTAGACTGGGCTGCTGATAGAGCCTGCTCCACTCTGCACAGCTTCTGGGTGAGATCACTGGTGTCATGTTCCAAGCGTTGTTTTGCTGCCATTACCTGAAAAACCAACATTGTAATCACAGGCACAACTTCTTTCTTTTAACTCCCTTGCTTGAACTCAACATCCTGTTACTAAATGAAACAACATTATTTTAGTTCACCATGAACCCAAGGGCTGCTTTACTGTTATTTAGAGAAAAGTTGCTTATTATCTTTCCACTCTTTTGTTTCTGACCAAAACAATAGGATGTCTAAAATACATTTCTAGACTGTCTAAAATAAGATTAATTCATCCAACTTGCAGCTACATCACCACAAAGATATCTGTAGGTTGGAATACAATTGCCTTTTTTCTAAGCTGTGTGAATCAGAAAATTAGCAATTCCTGCTCTGCTGGCACAGATTTTATAAAAATGAACAGGTTAACTCTTTCAAATGAGTCCTAAAATGCTCCAGACTAAAAAGGAAGGAAATTACACTAGTGGGTAAAAAAAAAAGTCTATTAAAGGTCATCAAGTAATGAATTATCTTTAAGAAAGTAGTAAAAGGCACTTATTGTTCTCACAGTTAAATCAATTTCTCAATAAGCATATATGAAAGAGTACACATATAATAAAGAAGCTTCCAGTAAAAACTTTTGACTGAATGTAGTCCTACAGCTATAGTTGTAAAATAAAACAAGCCTGAAAGAAAGCTGTTGGCAGTTTCAGAAATGATGTTTCCGTTCAGGCTGCCTGCAAATGGGGCTTCTCAACACAACTTTCAAGAACTTTTGGCCCTTTTCAGAAAATCTGTTAGCTCTGCTGCTTAAGAAATGCTCTCAAGGGTTTTTGGAGGCT
This sequence comes from Sialia sialis, assembly GCA_009812075.1. Lineage (NCBI taxonomy): Eukaryota > Metazoa > Chordata > Aves > Passeriformes > Turdidae > Sialia > Sialia sialis. The sequence goes on from VRYO01002297.1 coordinate 9,111,055, forward strand.
TGTAAACATTCTTCTTTTCTGGTCACCCACTCCTGAGGCTTGTGCTGCTTTCTAACCTACTTTAAGTTGGGAGTTTATGACAACTGATGTTTTTTAATAGCTAGCTGCTGCCAAATCTGTGGAAGAGCTCCTTCATACTGACCTTCTTCCTTACACAAGCCATGATGCTCATCTGATTTTGAGGGGAACCAGCTCAGGGAATTAAACTGATAGCAAACACTTGGTTCTGTATACATATATGCCAATTTAAATGTAATTTTTTTTTCTCTTATCTCCTCTATCAGGTCTCTCTGTGATCACATGAGGAGTACATGGCTAGGGTATATGAAAATGGGACTGTTTTTCCAAAGGGTGACAACCTGTTGATCAGTAGCTCTGTTGTCAAACTACACCTCTTCACCTTTGTCTTCTTTTTATTCATAAAGTGTCTTGTGATCAGCCTTAGCGGCTCCTTTCTCAGATTTATTTTATCTTCACTGTCTGCATTTACATCTCCATCCCTGTGAGAAGGGGACTTGCCACAAACTTAAAAGCCTATAATTCACATTTAAATGCATATTATTTTCGTAATAAATACCAAATGATAAGTACAAAACATCTAATACATACTGTAAAAACATTAATACAAGATGCCACATTATTTTTTTTTTTTTGCTTTATGTGTAACTAAGGCAGTGCTGTTGAGACAACTAAATACCATTCTAGTAGAGAATTTTACTTCTAAAGAAAAGCCTACTTTGTCAAATTCTGCCTGCAGAACATTGAAGTCAGTTTTGGCTTGCTGTAGCTCCTGATTCAGTTTGCCTCTTATCTGGCTGCACTGCTGATCCAGTGCTTGCAAGGAACGCTGCTGACAAGAGAGCTCCTAGAAAACAGTGGCAGAAAAGCAAAGAAATTAACACATGACCACAGCAAGTCTCTATTTTGGTTACTGCAGAAATAACAACTGATTTTTATCAGCAGGTACTGCCTGCTCAGGGACACTTGCCTTACACTGCAGACAACAGTTTAAAGCCAGCTTTGATTTATCAAGCAAATGCCACATAGGCAAGAATGACATTAACACAACTTATGTCATCTGCTTAAGAACTTAATTACTGTAACATTCCTGTCATAGAAAGGGTAAAAAGTGAATCTAAAACTAATGAAAGCAGTAGTGTTAAAATTTTTCCAACTAAAGCTAAATTTCACATAAGAATTACACTATAGTACAAGTAGGCGGGCTCATCTCTGGTCTTACTTACTGTACTATAAGGTTGTTTTTTTCCCAAGTTTTGTTGCAAGAAGATGTAGTACAGAAGCTTTAAACAGGACTTGAAGACTATTATAAATAAATGAACATTAAACAAATATTTTAAGAACTTTTAACAGCTCACAGAATCTAACCATTGCAGGACAGGACAGTTCTCAACTAATGGCATTGCTGAACAACTTAGACCGGCAGTTAGTGGGCTTACATATTAATCTGAGTGACTTTTTTAGCAAAGTGAAAAAAGGAAAAACCAGTCCAGAAGGTTCATAGGCCTTCAATCCATCTTTTAACACAGTGATGCCACAACTATCCAAATACAAAGATCAGTTTTTCCAATTTACCAATTCTAGACAAGATTCAGAATCAACTTGAGATCCTGAGGTAGCATCTAGACTAATAGACTTTGTAAAATCACTTTTTCACTCAAGAGTACTGGTAGTAGCACTGTTTATTGGTTACCCCTCCAGAACTCCTCTGCCAATTATTTTATCTATCTGGACATACCTTAGAGGAAAGGTTTCAGGTTTAACATTTGACACAACAAGCAGTCTTCCTCAAGGCAATCCCCTTATATTCAATCCATAAAGCAAAGTTAAAGTATTCATCTGAAATAGCACTATGACTTCAGAATCTGTGTCTTGGATTTCCTAACACTGATTACATTACTAAGCTTTAAAAGAAAAATACAAAGAGTTTAGCCCTAATCTAAATCAATGTTAATGCTGTTAATACTAAATATAACTTCATTCCACAAAAACATCCTGGGATAGTGCTACAGTTTTTCTCTCTACAAGAGCTGGCATGAAGGAAATTAAAGACACTCATGCTAATTGGCTACATTAACATCATCTGAGCATGAACCAAAATTAGAGTAATAGAGATACAATCCTAAAGAAATTATTTTCTTCTGTGTGAAATGCATGCAAAATTAACTCAAATTCCACAGAAATAATTGAGTTGGTTGCTAAGTTTGAGCTCATATATACATAATTTTATGAAAAATGGAGCCTAGTTTCTCATGGATTCACATTACATTCCATCTCTCAAAAGACATTCTCTATTATCCTATGAATACCAACATAATCCAGCACCTCTCCCACAGCCTTTTTCGCACTATTGCAGTGTTTGTTTTCTATTTTTACAACTACATTTGCAACTTCTCCGTCTCTGTAAAATATGATTGCAACTAACAGAAAATCAGATACAGAACATCAGCCAATTGATTTCATCTCCTCAGGAAGTCAAAGTTAACAAGTTCTTCTTGCCTTACCTGTTGGTATTCCTTTTCCTTTGCCTTTATTTTCTGTTCTAAAGACTGACGAGTGCTCTCAGCATTTTGCCTTTGGCAATTCAGTTCTTCTGATAATCGCTTCACCTTTTGCTCCAACATTTGGACCTATAATAATTTAGTTATCACAAGTGATTTTTTATTTAAATATATTTAAATATATAAGCCTTCACATAAAAAAACCACTGCTGTCAGCTACTACAATTGTTCTAGCACTCATATAACCACAGTAACTGTAGCTAGTACCATAGAAATTCTTAGCTATCTAAAGTGCAAAACTCATTCATTCTCCCTTAGGTTAGTGAGAAAACACATGTACATAGCAAGAATATATGTACTTCTATATACATGTATTAGGCATGTACGTGTATATCTGAGTGTATAGGCACACAATAAAATAAAAACATCTTTAGATTATATATATTATCTAAATATATATATAAAGATATAGATAATATAATAAGATAATATATATCTATATATATTATCTATATATATATAGATAATATAATAAGAATATCAACGTTTTTGATTGAAAGTCTGCAGATAGGTGCTACATCTGGCACTAAGAATAGATTGCATTTTCAGTACCTCAGGATGCTAACAAGTAAAGAATGACTACCTGCTAAGCAATTCCATGTTTAGACTGAAAATAAATGGATATTCCAAATTTCAGTGATTCAGCAAGTTGGTTTGGACAGAAAAAAAGCAGCAACTATCTTAGTTTATTATAACAGTATTTTTAAACTTTAATTTAAAAAGAAGATCAGCAGGCTATGTCTAGGTTCACCTCCTTCACCTTCCTTGAACTCAGTTGATAATGCCAATATTATGTCACCCAAGAGAGTGAAGCATTGTTCACCTAACTTCCTGAACAAAAAAATATAAGTTTGTATTCCAGATCAAATCTACTAATGCTGAATATGTACTCTTTTGGCCCCAGAAAGTAAGAAAAATAGCCAAGGGTGACCTTTTCTTCAGCAACAAGAGCTGTTTATTGAGTAATGAAACAGTAGAAGTAAGAGAATAAGAAGCAGGTAGTTGTATTGGGATGTCAGGTTATTAGGCAGAGACTGCAGGGATTTTGAACTCTTGTACAATAACATGGAAAGGTGATTGCAGAAAGGCTGCAGATCTCACAAGGAGTGAAAATACTTGATAACACAGAGGTGCTGTGCTTGAGGTCTGTGAATAGTACCAGTGACAGAGGAGTGCACAAGTGGGGTTGCCAGGATTAAATCCAGGCTACAAGACACGAACTAAAATCAGTACTTTCAAAGTCCAAGGTGGGCAAGCAGAGATTCAACTCCAGTGCAAGAAAGAAGAAACAGAACAGAAAGGAGTCACCTTCAGATGGCAGGACCGAAGGAACCTTCTGGAACAAGATGCACTGCACCTTAGGGATGGGCTGCACCTCAGTTCCAATGGTGGCAAGACCCACTTCTCCAGGCATGTTTCTAGACACACAACCTTGCCCCTTTTCTTCGGCTGCTTTTAATCCCCTTTAATTCCTTAGTAAAACAATTCTGCTCTCAAACCCACAGAAAATTAACATGGGAAAAATCGAATACATAACATCCTGATCTTTTATGAAGTTGAATAAAGTCATTTTTTGAATCAAATTAATTTTAATTAAGTTCTTTCCAAAGAAATTGAGCTATCAGACTGAATCAGCTGTGTTTTCCCACAAACTCACCATGATGACAGTGCCTTTATGAAGTCAAAGGACTATGTCACATGTTTGATTTTCCCTTACCCAGCTAAGACTTCCCCCAAACTAGTTCCTCACAGAATTACCAATAGGCAAATGTTGCTGTCTATCTGAGAAGGCAGAGTGATCAAGGTTTACATGCAAACATAAGGTTTATTTTTTAAGGGCCTATACAGGAGCTGTGGAAGATATTAGCCCACTAATATACTCAAGCAGCATGCAGAAACTTGCCAACAAACATGGATAAGTATTCTACTCAGCAAAGATATACACAGAAACATCTTTTTCCCTATTCTGTAGATGAATCAAAATAGTAGAGAAAACAGTTATAAGATAAAAGAAATTATGAAGATTCACGGAATTATCACATCTGTGCACTAACCTCAAATCTGTTAAATGATGTGAAAAGGAACTTTAGGAAGGTAATGCAACTTGATTAATCACGGCAAATACTTGCTGCCTTCTGTAGTTTAAATTACTTTAAGCATTGACAGATTTTTATGTGTATTTGCATACACTCCATAAATTCTTGACTGAACAAGTTGTACTATTCTACTGATTTTTACTCCTTAGTATTAGGCTGTGAAATTCCATTTAGAAACCGCATACTTTCCTAGTCTTGCATTACATTTTTACCTAGACATTATTTGAAACAAGCTATTTACAATACAAGGGCTATGCCCCTACAAAACCCTGTAGTATAAGCAACAAATTCTGATTTCCAGCCAAAGATGCAACAGCCTTTTTCAGGTCAGAACTTGCCACCAGATGTCATTGTTGCTCTATGCAATTCAGTCGGTAAATATTTTGTCAGAATTTGTCGATCTTTCCAGATTAAGAAAATTATTTCTTCAGGTGGTATAAGAACCTTCCAGAAAACAGGCTACTGCTTACATGTATTAATGTTTTTACATATAACACATACCAAACTAACATACTTCTCAAAACTTGATCCTCAATAAACTATCAGGAAACTTAGTCTGTGAACCTTGGTTCTTACTAAATGTCTGAAAACTGACACATAGGAATACTGGCAATGAATTGTAAGGACAGTTAGCTAATGTGTGAAGCAACATTTTACCTGTGTGGTAGCTTGATCAACTTGTGTACTTGTTTGAGTCAGTTTATCTCTGGTTTTGTTCAGAATTTTATCCTTCTCAGTTAATTCCAACTTCAGTCTGTCCAGCTCCAACTCAGTCTCCTGATGTTTATTCATATGGGACCTCTTCAGTTTTTCTTGAGCTTGCAATTGCTGCTCTAGGTCTTTAATAATGGAATTCAGTTCTGAATTTAAAAAAACAGTCAAGATTAAGGATACTTACTGCTTTGGAAGGTACCTCTTCCAAGTATTTAAAGGGTTTGATAACAACCCAATTTCCTGATACAGGCAGACACCTTGTAAAATTTTCAGCAAGTTAAAACAAGTTTTAACTGTCTTCTACTATGACATCAGTGACAAAAACTGTCAAGACTGAAAGACAGTTGAGTCTAAATCAATAATTCCTACCTCATGAGAAAGAACACAGAAACATGAGCACTCAGGAGCAAGTGATGTAAGGGCAAAGACAATTTGCTCCTCTGCTGGTTTATTTTGTTTGGTTTTGTTACTGTTTTTAAACATGCAGAAACATGTCAATTGAAACATCTATTGTTTTTTTTTTCTTTTTATAAGTAATCCACTACAAGCATTTGGTTGGGGCAACTGTGCTTCCAAGAGACTTTTTAAGTATTTGCTAATTGTAAATGTCCCATTTCATATTTTAATCTTTTTCCTGTCTCACAACTGCACGCAGACAAAACTAAACCAAGTAATAGTTGCACAGTACATATCAGTAAGAGTTTATGTTCCAAACCACAACACAGCAGAAACACAATTCACAGTAGAAAATGTAAGTCAGCTACAAAAAGCATTATCCAAAATTATTATTATCCAGTTTTGTTGGGTTTTTGAGGTTTGTTTTGTTGTTGTTGTTGTTTTGGGTCTTTTTTTTTTCCTTAAAAAATGTCCTGTCTTCCTGATTCTGAATTTGTATGGCTTCCAAGTTGAAAAAGCCATCAAAATTGAAACTGTAAGGCATTTACAAGTTTGGAAGGTACAGGGATCTGTAAGACAATGGAAAATCTGTCCAAAGAGTACAAATACCTCAAGTGAATGCTCAACAAATCCACAACAAACCAACTATCTCAGGTGGCAGGAATCATTATTTCTTCATGTCAGTGTGCGCAATACAGGACCATACAAGATTTTTGTACTTTTTGCAGCATACTTTGCTTTGTGCTTCCAGTAGCACCCATCATGGACCAATACAGTTACGCACTAAGCATGCTCAATCAAATTTTTAAGACAGTTACTGCTCAGTCAAAAGTATCAATATAGAAGAATAAGGAAACAATAGAATTTAATTTAACAGTGACCTGTAACGAATTCCTGAAGTGTGTTTTTAAACTGTTTTAAGAAAATTGTTCCATGAGCAACAGGATTAATAGAAAAAGGTATTTTGCCTTTTAGATGACATCCCCTACTCAGCCCAAAAATACAAACTGTTCCCTTCTACTTCTCATACCCCTTATGTAAAAGATACTACAGCTTGTAGGTCATCTCTGTCTATGGCTGACCACTGAAAATACACTAGAAGCCAACAGGGCCAGTTGCCAGAGGCAACAACAAGTATCTTTGTCTTTTCCTTGCTAAAGCACTAATTTCAATAGTTTGCTTTTATCCGCACACCAGCTCACATGAAACCAATACAGCAAACTGCCTCTGGGCCTTATAGAAGGGCATCGGATACCTTGGTTCTGTGATCTTAGCTGGATCATGAGAGAAGAATTCAAGTTCTCAGCAAAGCTGTTGTCAAACTCGTTCTTCTCTGATAGAATACTTGAATTTGTTTCTTTATCCCATGAAAAGGAGGATGCTGCAGAACTTCCCCTTGCAGGTGTTTCTTGGTTTCTAGCTGGTGTCTTTTCCTGCTGCCATGAAAACACAGATGAGGAAGCCTGATGCCGAGCAATCTCCCTGTGACTCAAAGAGCTTTGAGGATGAGGCTGATTCTTTTTCTGTGTCCAAAAAAAGAAAAGTACATACCTTTATGCAGCTCCTTATCCAACATATAAGGAAATAACTAAATTAACATTAACAGTTAATAGGTCATCATCATTCCACACTGTTATAACATCACAGCACCTACTATTGTAAAGTCTTGATACACATCCTTTTTTAGGCTATGTAAATTAAATGACACTAGCCCAAGTAAAGCAATACTTAGCAATATAAACCAGGATACCAGAAAAAGTATTTTGATCTGTGCATCTTTACAAATAACATACAGAAATTTGTCTTTTTCAAGAGAGATCCCATCATTCAGCTCTTACATTTTTAAAATCAAAGCCTACATTTCTGCAGGCAAGTCAAGGCAAGTACATTGCAAGAAAAAAAAAATAGAAGTCTAGACCAACATAGCTGAAATTCAACCAACATTTAGTTCAACTGGAGAAGCACAGGTGAATTTAAAACAGACTTAACTATTTAAATTTTTAAACAGAGTACTCCAAAATTGCTATAATAATATCTGCTAGTTACAAGCTTTCGATATTTTCCCATAGAAAAATTAAACAGAGCAAAAAAATTAGATTTTTTTCTTCCTTAAATGAAAAAACACCAAACAAAACCTCAAACAGTTAAACCCCTATTGTTTTTCAACTGGATTTTTGAAATGTGGTTCATTTTATTTACTTTTCCTTAAACTAAATCCCTAAACCATGTAATACCCAGTGTGACTTCTCAGTCAATCCAGAGAGTATGCTGTTATCTAGGAACAGCTATGCTAAGATGAGAAATCTATATTACATTGTCCAGAATGCTCTGTCCAATCCTGTGAAGTAACTTGTTAGGAGACAGAGAGAAAAAGAAAACTAACCATGCACGCAGTAATCACTTCCCCTATATGCCATTTAAATTTGCAGTTTCTGAGACAAAAGTTTGAATCCAGAACCAGCTATAATGACAACCAAATGCTTCTTGGAATCACAGACTAGGAGTCCAAATGTATCAGGCATTCCTTTTACAAATTATGTTTTCCTGATGTATTACTTCACTTTTTTAAGCTGAATTTTACTCTCCATCTTAATTTTTGCAAGCATTACAAAATACCATGTGGTCTTCAACCATATTATTCAACCCTTCTACAGAACACTAGTCAATATAGCACAGTTTTTACCAAGCCTTTTCAGGCTCCTCTGTTGCCCATTCCCCAGTAAAAACAGACCATTTTCTGCCACTCTGCACTCAATCTTTTCCTTTACATGTCCAAGAACTCCCTTTACCAATTTTTTCCCTTTCATCAGTGTATATCCAACAACGTTACACTGAGTCACACTTAACTAACAAATTTTCTGATTTGTTCTTAAAAGAAAAACCCCAAAAGGTCTGAAAATATGAGGCATGATTTGCCTTTATCAACATATGGTTGACCTTTTCTCCATATGCCTACACATGCTTCAACAAAAATAACGTGTCATGTTTCTAACATTTTGCCCAGGACAAAAAGTTGGCCTGACAAAACCATATTCTCAGGAAGCAGCACTGTATTTTATCTAATGTCATCATCCTTGTCCCCTTCCAGCGCCAAGAGAAGAATG
>VRYO01002297.1:9128303-9240867 GCA_009812075.1 Sialia sialis
TGACCGCCTCTCTGAGGGGAGTTTTCGGCCTGAAGTGCAATATTCCTTTCCATCAGAATCTGCGACTTGTGATTCCATGATCTGTTTGTCATTTTACCTATTTAAATGTCCTGCATCTCCTAATCGTTCTGGGAATATTTACTAAGCAGTGTTCTTTTAATCATATTTAGGAAATCAATTTAAACAAACCTTCCCTGAGAAGTTAAACAGCTCACCAGTTGGCTGGTAAGAGCTCTGATTATAAATAAATACAGCAAAACAAACTCACCAGCGTATTGTTAAAAAAATCTCCAGACCATCTCCTGAACAAAACAAACCGTTGCAGTGATGGAACTGATCCATCATAAATACCTCTTCAAAATTAGAATTTAAAAAGCAACCAAACTAGAAATTTCTAGGCTAGAAATTTCCATGGTGAACTTTATGCAGGTGTTCCTGAGGGCACAGCACAGAACAGCAGCGGAGCAGGAACTGCTTTAGAAGAGCGGAAAACTCTCATATAGTACAGCCAAATAATTAATGAAATGTGAGAACCAGTCTGAACTGAAAGGGATCCTCTGTGTGGTGAACAAGGGGTAAATATTCTGTAAGAATAAAATACTCATATGCTACTTTCAGTGTTTCCCATTGGACAGTAACAAATGTGACTTAATCGATTGTAGAAGTTTTCATTTTCTGCGGATGATATTACGGTGGGACTACCCATGGACATGGAGCTCTAGCATTTAGACCAGTTCATCATGATTAATCCCTCAAGGAAGACTCTAGTGAAACAGCTTTAACTTCCAAGACTGGTGGCATATTTTTCTGAAGGGGATGAATGAGTAGAGAGAGCCTCCAGTATTCTTACAGAGCACGAAAAATTAAAATCAGCCTGTGTGGTGCAGAGCTTTTAAGATGCAGCCTGATTAATATAACTGAGGCTAAAGGAAGGGAACCTGACCACTTTTGTTGACTTAAATATGAGAAAACACTTCTGAAACTGGTTTCTAAGAATGGTCATGTTAATGATTTACAAATTAATTCTTTCATATTTGACAACCTTTATTATTGCAGGAATTAACTACTTATCATGAAACATAAAAAGACTTATAAAGAGCGCAGAAACTTGCTTTTTCTTTTGCCACATCAACTTATTCTGCACAATATCTTCATAAGTGTCAAGACATTAATTACCAGAAGTAAATATAAGAATGAAAATATTAGTAAATGTAAGATTGAATTATGAAATTCAAGGATAAGATCAAATTATCTGAAAAAAATAATAACAAGTTATAAAGGATGTTAATAACAACCATCAGTTTGTCTAACACTTGTAATTATTTTCATTATTCTGTACTGGCTAGAATTCGTAAGGTCTTTCTAAGAGGCTTCAAAATCCCCTGTTTTAGAGTTCCCCATGATTTGGAGCAAAGTCTTCCTCAAGTCTTGTGAATTTGCATTTCTCTGTCCTTGACATTCCATTCAGTTTTTTGCCAAATCCCAAACATCAGCAAACGTTTTCTTACCTGTATTCCTTACTGCAATTTCTAGTAAGGAGCCAGAACAGTAAGTACAATACAAAAGCCGCCAAAGGGTGTGTTTATATTGCTTCAGCTTATGTTAGAGTGTGTGATGGAACAAAACCAGAAGGGAAAGGAAGGGTAAGAACATCTGATGAGAAAATCTCCCCCTACATGGGTACTGCAAGAAGTGGAAACCAACTGGAACTTTTCCTTTATATTCTTCCTTGCCAGACCCAGAATCCACCAGGAAAGGGCAGATTCCTGTAAGTGTGTATATAAATACATATGCACATCAAAGAGCCCTTGAGGAGATAGAGCAATCCTATTCACCCAGGGAAAGAGATAAATAGGCTGGGTTCTCTGTGTCTGATGGGGTTCCACCTTCCCAACTACCCTGTGGAGGCACCAGAGGCAGACACTGCCAGGCTGGGTGTGAAAGAAAAGATGGATGGTTTTCCTTAGCCTTACCCAAACCTTATGCTAAGTGATGCCTCTTGCCTCCGGAAAAAAAATTCCCCATCTCTGCCCATGTGGGAAAGTAACTGAGAGGATGTTGGCAGTTTAGGGGTCAGTACTACAGCTGCATGGTTAAGTCTGCACTAACTGAACCCAGTGAGCTACTGTGGTAAAATACATTTGCTTGTTTGTACACCCTTAGACTCCCTATTCTTCACATAGTTTCCCATAGAACACATAGCTTGTTTGGTGAACAGAATGAATGTTGAGGTGGATGCCATTGGGATGCATAAAGAACCTTACACCTTAGATTTCTCAACTGCCTTTTGCTCTTAAAAAAGGTTAAAGTGACCTGCACAATCTTTATTCAGAGTTTATTAACAAAATCAGGGACCACAGCATATCACAAATTCTAACTCGGTTCCCAACGGAGATGGAGGTGTTTCTCTAGTGAGTGTTACAGTATTTTTTATGTACCAATTGAAACTGTTACTGAAGTGCTAATGCTGACACCTGCGCTAGGGTCAATTGGATGAATGTATTAGTAGATCAAATACCTACAGTTGCTCTATTGTTTGAGATCACATTGGCTAGTACAGTCTACTAAACACCAGTGGGGAGGTTTCCTAGTACTGAGAAGGTGTTTGAGGTTCCCTGGCTTGTCTAAGGTGACGCAAAGACCTTTCTGGTAGCATCAGCATGTACATATACACACTGGGCTGCAAACTGCTGCATTGTCTGGTCAGATAAATGCCTATCCTAGCTCAGCAGCTGGAACAGGGATATGCAGGAGAGTGAGGAGGGCTGTGGGGACACCAGCTCAAATGAGTCAAAACATCATGTAACAAGACCCTAAGTCCCTGTGCTCTAATCCCTAACACCTATCTGTCGCAAAGGCTAGTAAGAAACCTTTACACAATAAACAAATTCTTGTGTTTTATAATCAGTGTGTTTTACAGGGATAAAACTATTTTACAGCTTCTGCTTTCAGTTAAGTCCTCAATATATTTATAGCAATTACTTCGAGTATTTTTCATCACAGGAAAGTATTCTCTGACCTTTACAGGCAGAGTAGTATTACTGTGACTTTTTAATAATCTACAAACTTTGGCAGAAGTGTTAACCACTGGATTTAAAGCTGCTGAGCAGCTACAAAGAGACCCACTACAACAAACAATAGTAAATTATTTAACCGTATAAAGGATTGAAAATCAGGGTGCTTGTTAGTTGATGCTAGTAAATATTAGTTTTGAATGTAAATGCTATTTGTTTAACACTTCTTAGTGTATTGGAAGGCTGGAGGAAGAAGGCAAATACCTAAAATTACAGTAATTTCACAGTTATAAGCTGCACCTGATTATAAGCTACACCTCCCGGTAGCCGGGTAGACTACAGGATTTGTCCATATATAAACCGCACCTAAATATGAGCCGCACCAGCTGGGTTTGGTGTCAGGTGCTCAAGTTGCAACAGTTTCCATAGACCAGCGAAGCCTTTAAAGGCAGCCCCAGGTGCCCTCCCCAGCTGGCTCTCACTTCCGGGTTGGCATTTCCCTGGGATTTGTCCATAGATAAGCTGCACCTGATGATTAGCCGCACTACTGGGGTAGGCTGGACTCTTCAGTGAAAAAGGTGTGGCTTATAATTGTGAAATTACTGTAAATTTTTTCTTTGTAAGTGAACACATATCCTCCTACCTGAAGATGGGTTTGCAGCTATAGCAATAGTTACAGTAGTGAAAAGGCATTCATGTCTTTCTTTCCTGTTCTAAAAACATTATTTTCCAACACTGGGAATACAGCCATTAGGATAATGCTTAAAGGGCTGATGTGGAGTTAAGAAAATGATAAATAATTACAGCAATTACATTATGCTCTGACACATCAAGTCCATATTGTCTAGGACTTAAAATTACCAGCTACAAAACTGTAAGATTAGAACTTAAAACTGTAGATTGGAACACTTTTTTTCTTCTTTTAATGGTGATTTCCCACTCTCTGTAGTTCTGTTGCCAACTAGAAATGGCAATACCAAGAAAATGTTTCATGCTACATATGTTAACACAAAAAATTACATTCCTTATATTGTCACACACTGTTATATCTTATGGGCAATGAATTACCAGATTTCAAAATGCGTTTAGTCAGATGGGAACATGTATCCTTCGTGGTCCACTCTTCCCTAACTTTCATGGATCTATAGCTTGCATCTCATTTGGCCCCCATTTTTGTTGGAACTGCATGCTTAACCACACGCAAGTACACTCTCTTTATCATTCTATTTTAACCAGAGAGGTAAGCAGTTAAGAGAGAAGTGTACTACACATAAACTAAAAGGCATGTACTTTTTAATAGCCGTCTTTGACTCCTGCCACCTTTACCACCACCTTTTTAAAATGGGGAATTTAGAAAATGCCAGCTGGTAAGCTAGATTACCTCTATTTCTTGTCAGACCTCTCTAAAGTTTGTTTTTTCTTTGGCTTACATTCAATAATTTTCTCTCTCTATCACCTCTAACTACTTTATTAACTTTTCTTTTTCACTACTTTTTAATTTACCTTTTCCTCAAAGGCCATTTCTGCCAGTGGTACCTGGCCATGATACCTGGATGATAGCTTTCACAAGTCTGAGTTTTGCTTCTTTGTTGGCTTCTCTATTCTTGATTCTTGATCATTTATCATGGCTGCTCTTGCCATGCTTAATCTTCAGTTTGGACATCCCCTTCCTACGAACTACCCAAATTAAAGTCTTGAGCTAATACTTTGTTACTCCTTTGTTATGATCTAGGATTCACATAAGAGTTTATGTTTTGTTGCTTTCTAATCACTGGCCGGAATTACAACTTTTTGTCATGGAAGTTGATTTATATTTCTGTTATTTTTTGAGCATATACATGGTCCAGTAAAGATACATATCCATATCCTTTGAAAACACCAGTTCTGTCAGTAACTACTTTCACCTCACAATACAGTACTGTATCATTTAAAGAAACTCCAAATTTCTGCTTCACCCTTAAATAAATTCCACCAAGACTGTGTGTGGCATGATTTTTCCTTCTGGAAAATATGACCTTGACTGGCTGTTGGCAGATGGGTGTTGCCTTCTGAAGCACTTGAACATTGCACTCAACACTTAAAAATAAATGAGGCTTCTAAAACAAAAACAATATGAACTTTTCCTAAAAAATAACCAAAGAAAACCTGCAGCCAGCGGTTTAGTTTTTGGGGGTTATTGTTTTTTGGGGGTTTTTTTTGGTTGTTTTTTTTTCCCCAGAAGCGGATAAAGGCACCTCTGTATAAACTTCTGCATCATGGATTGTGTACAATAGATGTCATCTGGATTTACACAGGATTGCTCTCTAATGGAATCCCTATGGATTACCTTGAGCACAGTAATTCTCTCAGGTCCTGGATGCTCTTCTCCATGGTGTTCCACCTGCTTGGGCACACTACTATTCTGGAAAGAACACCTTTCCCTCACGCTTGACAGGAGTCACCAGAACACTGAAGGACATGTTCAGCACACTGAATTCTTTCATATATCAGATGGCTTATCTGCTGATATCTCCTGTTCAGCTTCCAATTTCTTGCTCAGTGCAAGACTTAGATAAGCCTTTCCACTCATCATATCACTATTAAAAAGTCAAGTCTTTACCTCATTTCAGCCCTGCTGACTGCTTGCCATCTGACTTAACCTGGCCAGTGACACAGGGCTTTAGGGCCATGGTGTGTCAGCAGTCTGAAACCCAGGATCTGATCTGAAATACTGGTCTTCCAACAACCAAGAATTCATTGGAAGGAAATTCCACTGTTATTTACTACACTCATATATTTGTAATATATATATATATAAGAAATTTATATGTATATGTAACTTTTATGCATGTACTTATCCGAGAATCTATACTTGCTTTGTGTTGTGTTCACTCACTGGTCAAACAATTTATTAAACAGTGAGATAATTAAGACTATCCCTTACACCATTCATGACAAACTAATCAAATCGTTTATTAGCCTCTACCTATCTTAATGCTGTCTCTAAAATCTTCCAGTGTTTCTCTTTGAGAAGTTTGATTATTTAAGACAGAAGTACACTTCCTTATCCTATACTCACCGTAACCACCACAACATTACTTCTGCCATTTTTACAGGCAGGCTCTACAGCAAGTTTTCAGTCACCCAACTAGTTGTAGTAGGAAACCCATCTCAAACAGCCATAGTTTATGAGCCACGAACTGCAATGATCCAACAGACTAAGTATGGAAGGAGGAAATAACTGCTCTCTCCATCTTAATGACTTTGGTTATCATTTTATCTCCTCACCTCTTCCAAGTCTAAATGCCAACAATTTTATTGATATTTCCCATACTATTTTTTGTATTAATCCTTTCCAGGAAAATGTCTTTTATGTATTTCAAGTCTTTCCAGAGCATCTAGCTTAACACGCAAATGACAGTCGGCATAGAAAATAATATTTATATATACATGTCTCAGCATCCCAAATTTCTCTAACTCATAGTTCCTGTTTGTTTTGACCAAAAGTGAGAATCAGAGCTCTTTTAGAAACTATATACAGATTCCAAAAAGCTGAGACACATCTAGCTGAGGTTTTATTATTTTACAGTACACTTCAGAAAATAATTTCAGAAAACTTTCAAATCTGGACTTCCAGAGTGCTCTCAGTCCAAGCATGGTCTCAGACCCATTTTACAGAGATATGCAATGGCTCAATTCAAGTTACACAGGTTTTGAAGGTCCCAAACCCACATTTTAGATTATGACATTAGAAAGAAACCATTTGTCTCTCAGTGACAACAAAGTATTTTCAACAGGGTGCCCACAGTCAGATACATAAATCCATGCACGAAGATTATCAGAAGTGGGCAGCACTAAAGCAGCTGCGAATCAGTGATGTATACTCACTTCAAGGTATGCTGAAAAACTAAGTTCTACTGAAAGCTAGTAATTTCTTTGGGGTTGGGTTTTGGTTTGTTGTTTGGTTTTTTTCACGAGGCCAGTGTTTTCAGAAATTTGAAGAGCTAATACCATGCTAAATGTTATGTTAAAAGATATGCAGATTGATAATCCATGAAAACTGTAAAAATGTTATTCATTCTGTCATTGGACAGCAGTAACAATTGCATAGTAAGCTACATTCATCGTCCCAAACCCCTTTGGAGTATTGGCAACCATGGAATCAAAAGTTCATTACTTTATTCACAAATACTAAAAAGTTTTTTGTTTTACTGCCATCACTGGAGAGCTGAAAAGAGACACAGGTATTAAACAAGTCCTTAGGCAGAATACAACTCTAAGCAAACTGGAATATTCAACACAGCATAGTTTATTTGCACAGATAATCAACCAAGACTTTTTCTGGACTATAAAACTGGGTGCTGGCTTACTTGTGATAAGCCATAGAGTACTATAACATGTTAGCTCATGCTTGGTGGCAACAGGTTTGTTTTCCAAGGTTGTGTAATCCAAATTCCTTTTCTAAGAGATGATTTTGAGAAGCACTATTAAATGGAATAATTAATGATAGCACTGAATACTAGAGAAGTAAATTTTGTTTTTGCGGTAAGCTTCAAACATTAAAAGTATCGATTTATAAAGAACTAATATGATTTTAGGAATGGGAATTTCTGCTAGTGCACTAAGTTTCTGCTTACATTACAATCAGGTCAGTGTACCCAGCTGTAGCACATGACAGAGATTTTAGGAACACAGTTAAGGTCACATTTACAATACAAATTGGGAATGTGTTGCAACTGCATTCTTTGATTTGATTGTAATGTAGATGACTGTAAAGCTAATTAAACATCATCTACTGCTCACAGAAGAAACCACCAGCTGTTGCTTAAGCACACTTTAAAGACAGTTTTGTATGAAACAGGTTATGACATGGTTTCACCGATCAACAAGGACTGAGATTTTTTCCATGTTATAACAAGATTCTTTAACACACTCAAAATACATTTAATATAGGTTTTGCTATCAAGATGCTAAGTCACTTCAAAACTCCTTGCACAGTTTCATGATAAATGTCTCCTATATTTTGACATAGTTTTCCTCTGTTGATGGTTAACCATTTGGTCAAACTGAAGGGTGTTGGGCTTTGTTTTCACAAGGGTTTGAGAAAACATTCAGGCCTACCAAATCCAAAATTTGGGTAAAAAAATTAAATAATGTCTCTCTCCTATACGTTGCTTTCATCTGGAAATCAAAAAGCACCTTCTTAAGATCACTATCATTATCTCAATTTTCAGACAAGAAAACAGATACAGGGGTGTGCTGCTACATGCCCAACATCAGCCAAAAAACTGGTAGCTAAGGTAACTGAGGTACAGTCCTATGTCAGTGAGTTATTTCCTATTTGTTGAGATGTTTCTATTTGTATGTTATTTAGTGTTTATTCTATTTTGTAGAACACTTCATACAATAATCCTAGTGATACTGTAGAAGGATCCACTGTAAAAAATTAATTATACCAGAGCAGAGGAAATATTTTTGAGGTAGACTTCATAAATATTTTTGAGGTAGACTTCATAAATCATTACAGCAAGTCAATAAAATCTCTAAATATAATTTAGAGGTGTCATGTTTTCAGGTAAAAAAATTGCTGTAAAATTCCCTAGCAGCATAGAAAGACAGTATACAATCCAATCCACATACGACTGATAAAAGATTAGCCATCAAAGTTTTCTGGACAAATTTGAACCAGCACAGGCATTTGGAGCAAAATCAATAATTTGTATTATTTTTACCTCCAATTATTGAAACAGTTTGAGTAACACCTAAGCTAGTTTTAGTCTTTTATTAAATCACTCCCCAACTAGCAGATAAGAACAGTTAATTTTAATCCCAAATTCATATACTCGTGACTGCTCTTGAGGAACAAAGATATGTGTAAAGATTGCAGGTTTTAATGGTCCTGGAAAACTGTAGTAGCATCAACACAACAGATTTGCATATGGAAACCTCTTTGCAGCAACTGGCTATAATGTCTGGGAAGTTTGGTGTTTTAAAGCATCTACTGCTCCAATCCCTGAGAGTCTAATGCAGATATTAATCACTGCATAAAGTAATCTCATGAAAAGCAATGATGGTCACCATTTCCAGTTTTGGGAGATTCTCTTGGCTGGGTAAATTTGCAAAGCATTTTATTTTGCATGGTTTGTTTAGCTGACCTTGCTCTTGCTGAGAAGCAGTATGATTTTATTTATTCTAGGTAAATTTATTTCTTCTAGGGGACCCGATCCTATGAGTAACCAACACCTCAAATCTCTCCCCCATATCGTCTCATCCTTCAGTGTGTCAGTGATTCTTGCAACATTGTTTTCTTTGCAGTTAAGCTCCCTAAATAAGTTTGCTTCAAATGCAGAGAGACCTGAGAAAGTGAAAGTGGCCAGCTGCAAAGCAGGAATCCTACTAAAAGGCTTCAGGGAGCTAGCACACCACCTTGAGGTACAGATGCACAAGTCAGCGTTTACTCTGTTAAAAACAGCATCCTTACACCTAGCCCATCATGGGGAGGACAGGAGAGCAACCAAACAAGTTAAACTCTAGTTTTGATGTGTACTCTTTTGCAATTTCCTACTCAGTAAAGGAATCCCTTTTCTGTATTAGTTCAGAGCACAGAGGCTCTGTGATCCATTTTATCATCTCATTCTGACACCTGATATTTTTTCCAGATTGTTACACTAAGTTCTTGTATCTACACATAGTCAAGTACAATTCAAGTTTAAATCTTAAATGGTGTCACTTCTTAGTACCTCAGTGTAGCCATATGTAAAATGGGGATAATTGCTTACTTCATTAAGGTGTGGTGCTTGTAAAATGCAGATGTCTCAGAGTCTCAGATGAAAAGGAGTGCTTGCAAAATATAATCATAATATTATTATGCCAGAGGTAAGGCATAGGCTTGTGATTCCATGTACAGTGTTTAAATACAATTACTTATCTATCAAAATCAAGAGTCTGTGCTATTTCTCCTTCTCTCAGCTCCTGATCCTCTTACCATTAATAATCTGAGTAATCCTGACTCCAGTGAATCTGCTCACTTACTCCTTCAGTAACATGTACAAGAGACAAACAACAGCAGCAACTCCAAAACAGTATCGATTCTCATTTAAAACTATTTCTAATAATTTCCCCTGTTTGCAACAGTCCTGAAGTTCCTCAGAGTATCACAGTTTTTTAAAATGTCTTTGACATTTCTGTAGATGCCCATTGGTGCCAGAGGTATTGTACACACTTTCTAGAACGTGGATTACTTTTGGAATGTGGATAATTTTAAGTAAGTGTTGTTTTTCAGGGGGAAAAAAATTGTAAATTTGCCATTAGCAATGATGCACAAGAACATCTACACATAATTTCTAGTATTCCCACTGCTCTTAAGCCTACTTGATTTGGCGTGATACTCAACACTGTTGGTAGCCTCAACGTTCCTGACAGGATTCCTAAAGCGTGACGTGTTCCCTGCTACTTTTGTCATTTACACCAGGCATCAGATGGGCTTTCCCACATCTGCCAAGTGCCGGGTATTTCGTGTAATTACAAACCACCACGTTTTAGGCCAGCTTCAGGTTTTCTCCTGCTTGCTTTCCAGCAAGGCACAGAGGCACGACGGTGGCATCATGAGTGTTTTTCCATCACGGGTGTTTTACTCTCTGTGCAGCTGGAAGCGCAGGGTTACCCACACTTCTAGAAGTGAGGGTCACACAGTCGGCAGGAGACCGAAAGGGCTGAGATGGGAAGAGCAGAAGCAAACACAGGGAGGATTGGAGAGAAGCGGTGCTGTCGCGCAAGGCTGCAGGAGATGGACAGGGATTTAAGGAAGGGCAGAAAATTGGTTACATAGAAGCAGGGCGGCACCGCGCCTTCGTACGGGAGGGCTGGAAGGAGGATCTCAGGAGCTTCCAGGCCACGCGTGCGGAGCCTGTGTCAGCTCCATGCCTGCCCCTTCCCAAAGTTTGTCTGGGGGTGCTCCGGCAGCTCCGGCGGAGCTCACGGGCGGGCCGGGCCGACACGTGCGCGGAGCCCCGCGGCAGGAGGGGCGGGAAGGGGCCGGGAAGGGGCAGGGAAGGGGCCGGCACCCGCACCTGGCAGCTCTGCCCTCCTCGGGAGAGCTGCCGCCTGCACCCGCCCGGATTGGCAGGAGCCTGCGCCCTCCTCTTCCTCCCTCCTTTTCCCTCCTCCGTGGGGTGGGTTTCAACCCTCCTCCTCCTTCCTTGGGGAGGGGGTAAGAGTTTTAGAAAAAAGGGGGAAAAAAAGAAAGAAAGAAGGAGAAAGAGAAAAGAAATCCCAAGTCGCGTCCCCGACGTCTCCGGGCCCCGCGGCCGCAGCGGCCGCCCCACATTCCTGGCATTCCTGGGCCGTGACTCCCCGCGCCGCCCCGGCCCCAGCCCGGCCCCGGCCCCGCCGCCTCCGGCTCGCCCGCCCGCCGGCCCCGCTCGCCCCCGCAGGACACCAGTCCCCTCCTTCCCGCCCTGCCTCCCTCCTTCCCGCACCCCGGGCCGGCAGCAGGAGCTCAGGGCGCCCGGCCCTCCGCGCCGCCAGCGGCGGCCGCAGCGCCCTGCCGGCCGCCCCGCCGAGTTCCCCGCGGTGGCCGGGCCGGGCCGGGCCGGCGGGAGCCGCTCTCCCTGCGCCGCCTCCCGCGGGCGCGCACAAAGCCGGAGCGCCGCGCTGCCCAGCAGGTAAGGAGCCGCCGAGCCCGCTCGAGTTCGGGCGCGTCCCCGCGCAGACTTTGGAGCAGCCCGAGCAGCGCCGAGTCTCGCCGTGCGCGGTCCGCAGCGTTCGCGCGGGGCTCGCTGTGCGCGCCGCGGGCTAGCACGGCTCCGTCGGCTCTGCACCGCTGTCTGTGAGCCACCCAGATAGCCATGCTTGGGGGACAAATGCCACTCGGTGACCTGCGGTAAGCGAGCCTTGGACGGTCCGTCCAGCCCGTGGATTTAATCTGTTGGACACCCTGATAACACGACATTTGTCTAGTCAAGAGGTATTTGTAAATAGCGAGGAACGGGCAGGGCTCCGTGCTGGGCTGCCCCTATTTACATCGCGGCATGCCCGTGTTTGCCTTCCCCGCCGCCCGGGGCTTTACCTCGCTCTTTGTTAGTTACAGTCAAGCCTAAACTGGCCGTCTTCAGCAAGTCTGTAACTCTGCCGAGTGCTGCAGCAAAGATCGCGGCGAGGCGGGGAAGAGTGACATCTACTCTCGTTTCTGATGTGGCAAAGCCGATGAATTGTTAAGATCTCAAAACAGCTCACTTTATTGGGGTGTATTTGGGACAAGCGTTACATAATGTATGTGTGGTATGTGGATATGATGTGTGCTTCCCTATTGAGTATGCCTTATCTCTCTGATTTGCATAAAATAATCATATGTTACCATTATAAGCACATCTTTGGTTGTTCGTAACTTTAACAAGGTGGGAACAATGACCCGTAAAAGGCTCAGATTCAGGATCTTGTTGCCCAAGAAGTTTTCTGGGATTTTTGGCAAGTAGCCTGAAACCATAGAAGAAATGCTTTTACCAGAAGCCAGTTCTTTTTTCTTTAAACTCTATGCAGAGAGTTGCTACAGGGTTTGGTTATTCCAAAAGCACTGTTACATGCTGCAATTCTTCAGAGTTTGGAAAAATATTCATATAAAATGGCTCTTCCCCCCCAAATCACCAGTCACCACCTGCCAACTTCCATATTATGAGAGGAGATAGCTCTTTTTGAGGAGAGGTGTGAGGGGAGGCTGTCTCAGCAGGGACTGTGTTCTCCTTATCCAATTGAGAATGTCCCATCAAATATGAGTGACAAAATACAGATTAAACAGCATTTGCTCTTGGCCTCTGGGGGTTTAGTTGCTGACATCTAGTACTTGTAACATGGTATAAAGTAGAGCGTGTGTTGATATTATAGTAATGCCAATAAGCTTTAGGACTTGTTCTGTTATTGGCAGCACTTGAACTCTTTCTGGTATCTTTAGAGGGCTGTGCCAGAGGTGCTTACAGACACTTGTATCTCATGGGTCATGATACAAAACTTGGGAACTTCGCAAACTTACGGGCTGAAGCACAGTCCATCAGCTAACAGATAGTCCCTAAAATCTGTGGCAGAGGTTGTGGGCCATCAGTTCTGCCAGTGCATTTGTGTGTGAGAAGCTGTAAAGCATGTCTGTCTTGATGCATCCTCAAGGAATCCAGTGGTGCCCACCATGGCCAGAGTGAGGGCTGCTGGGCTGATCTCTGTACTGAGCAATATGAGCTTTTGTGTGTACATTATATTTAGAGTTTTACACGTGCCTTTTAAAGGTTTCTGTAATAGTGGCAGAAGTAGCTTTGGCGCAGCGTTGTTCACGAGGGTTAATTAGCAGCCAGTGTTAATACTAATGACTGACTTTTCTCCTGGTCATTCTCGTCCAGCAGAAGCCCATCAGTCAGTTATTGTAACTTAGGTATGGAGTGGCTTTCTGTGAAATGCATCTACTCTTGCACTTAGCAAATTGCTTTGGCCATTGGAGGAGCAGTGGCTCCTCCAATCATGGAGAAAGTATTTTACATATATACACACAAATAGAGTTGTGTGCATAGTTCTGATAACTTTCTTTTTCTATGTTTGTTTGGTACTGCTGAACCAATCTGCTGCTCTTCGTTCTGTTTCTCTTCATATGCACTGAGGCTGTGATTGATTAATTGTTACTAAAGTAGCTCATTTTAATATGGGTTTCCATTTAGCATAGATGGATGCACTATGAAAAATGTACTTGAACTCTATCTCTTCAGCAGGAAGGGAATCCTCTGTTGCAAAGGTTTGCCAGCTGAGGGAAGAATCTATAAACTGCTGGTAATATACAACAGATACAAAGTTTTCAGCAGGCAGTGCTGCTCAGCAGTTTATACATCCTAGTCCTGCAAAGACCCACCCATGTGCTTCAATTCATGTTCATAAATAGTGCCTTTGAAACGGTCGGATTTCTTTTATATACGTAATAATAAATATGTATACAAGCCCTTACAGGAGCCAGGCTATAATACTTAATATGCAGTATATTTGTGCATGTGTATCCAGCTCAGTGTAAGAAGATTTCAGTAAAGGCCTAATTTTTATGCTGAGCAAATGACATAAAAGTATTTTTTATGTCTAATTCCACTGTGAAATACAGCATACCTTCACCTATTATGCTTTGTGGTGTTCCATTGGAACTAATCCTGATCTTAGAAAATAAAGCAGTACCATGTAGATTTTCTTCCTGTGAGGAGGGAGTATGGTACAAGATTGTGCACAAGATTCTCTGAAGTTTTACATGAAAAAGTCAGATTCCTTTTTGAAAATCTACTGGTTTTCTGTTCAGTGACTTCATGAAAGCTGCTGCTTCCACCTGTGAAATTGTTAAAAATATATATTAAAAAGCAAGAATTAAAGAGTAGTTCCTAAAGGAATGGAGATAGACCTCTAGTAAAAATATGATTTTGGTTTGATTGTCTAACCCCTATCCTCCTGTGCCTGATGCAGGGGTTCGTAAAACTCAGTGGGCAGGTGCAGCTTCCTCTGGTGGTGCTGGACTCAGTCCATGTCCAGAGCAAGTTTAGCCTGTCCCATGGGGTGCCCTTGCTCTTGGAGCCTTCTGGTGTGCTGTGCATGTGGAGCTGAAGAGGTGATGGGTGAGGAGACTTGTCACACCCTCTGGAGGAATAGGGCTCCTCCCCAGTGTGGAGACAGCACCAGGAGCAGGAACTGCAGTCCGTGACTCTTCCCCTTTCCTTTGCGCTGTCAGAGGCAATGAGGAGAAATCAGGAATGGGAAAGGAATGAAGAACACAGCGTTATGGTGCAGTACAAAGAACGTAAAAATAAATGTGCATTTATTCTAAAATGTATTTCCTACCTTATCATGACTGTCCTAATAAGCAGTTGAACAGGTTATTGTCAGCTGTATGTGAATACCCAAGTGCCTGTAAATTTAGCTAACACTAAGAATGTTTTCTGACCAAAGGACTTTTCTGGAGGATGTTGGGTGTATGACATAATGGATTCATGCTGGCTTGGGAAGAAGAGAATGCTCACCCCTCTGATGTCCTGTAGCCGTTGTGACAGTCTTTTTTTCTGCTTGTGTAAAGAGTTCAGGTACCGAGCTTTGCTCAACACCAAGCATGTCTTCTGGAAGCTGCAACTCTCCTTTCTAATTCTCAGTCTACCTGTCCTTATGCCTAAGAATACTTTTTTATTTTGTCAGTAACAACGCAAACCTAAAATTACATTATGTGATGTATAAACACCTCTGAAAAGAGCGTGGTGAACATGCATGTTGGTGATCTAATAAACTAGATGAATGATGGTGTGCCAAAACTTGCTAATGATGGAAAAGTATTTGGATTAGGCAAGATTGAAGAAGACTGAGAAGTTGTAAAGGGAATACAAGAAAGCTGGGTGAAAGGGAAGCACTGCAGATGATGTTGATAAATTCAAGAATATGCATGTTAGATGGAATAATCAAATTACTTGTTCATGTTACTGGATTGTAAAGTAACTGTTTATTAAGGTGGAGAGGAAGATTTCAACAATGTTTTATTTGAACTTGTGCACCTTCTTAATGCTTAGTGCGGGGCAGAAGAAAAATGCTGCAGTTCTTTTGCAATATTGTGTTAATGACACAAAGGATGTTATTAAATTGGTGATCAAATTCACCTGGATTAATTAGTTTGTGGTCTCCTATCAGAGGAAAGTAATTGAAAAATATTCCTATGAAGTTGAGCAGATAAAATTCACGTATCACTGTTTCAAGGGGGTCACTTAGAGGAGGTAGCATGTATCTGTGCAAAGTAATGCTTGACCATTATTACCCTTTGATACAATGACTTATTATAGGGAGTAATTTGAAAGACAAAGTGTATAATGTTTCTAAATCACCATTTCTGGTGTATACTACCAAAGGAGATCATATAAACCAAAAGCCTGTTAGGAAGAGCAAGATAAGTGACCTGTTCTAGGGACAGGAAGAACAGTCACAGCTACAGTGAAGGGATGTTAACTGTACTGCTCTAGGGCGTCAATCAGCCCTATCTGATGGATTGAGAAATTTCTCTTTGGACAGATGATGCTATATGTGCCTGTTGTGATATTTTGTGTGTTCTCTGACAGGGTAAGCTGCTCCTAGATGCAGGGTATTGGACTGATGATTAAACACACTAGAGTAATTTAGCTTCTCTATTGTACTGTGAATGATGCTGATTTTAATTACATATTCAGGCAGGGGCAATTGAAATACTTTTGGGTTTTTTTGCATATGTTCAGGTTTCATGAAAAGCATGTCTTGGATTTTAAGTCTTTAACACATTCAAGTTTGATGTTTTAACTTGAGCTGGCATAGAGGCATAGGACAGAAGTGGTAGCTAGGCTTCATTTAAAAGGCAGATAGCACTGATATCTGTTATTAGCCAGTTTGGATATGATTTCTAGTATGTTTCCTGATGAACAAAGGGTTTCTTTTAATTTGGGTAGTTAGTATAAATAGTTTTGAATTCTGTAGCAGAATGATAGTTCTGTGAGAATGATAGGCAGTGAGAAGCACAAGGACTGGTTTATGGAGGTAGCTACATCTCTTGCAGCTTAGGGGGTGTTTCAGAGAAAATATTGTCAAAGCAGTAGTATACCAGCACCATGGAATTCTTGCATATCTGTCTGCTGGGGAAAAAATTGATTTAGTAGCAGGCATTGTTGTTGATCTAACAATCAACACCTCATGTTAATAGGTTAGTGTTTGTAGTATATAACATAGTTAAAAGCTTTCTGTAGGAGTTTCAGAAAGCTATGCCATAGCTTAAAGAATAAAAAGCCAGGACTTGTGCAACTTTTAGATGGTCTAACCAGCCAGAATGAGCTGTCTCACAGGCTGCCTGCCTTGCAGATGTCTGCAAAATAAAATATGGACTGACTTTGCCTTCCTTGTTGAAAGGCTGAAGCTGTTGTGATGGAAGCCTTGCACTGCTTTTTAAACATAGAAAATAAATTTTATGGTAGGGCTCTCATTTGTAAAGGTGCATAAAAGTGATGTCCTCTCCTGGGACATCCTTTGGCCATCGGGCTGGACTCAAAGCTTATCTCTCTGAAGGACAAAGGGTAAGAACTTAACCCAGGAGAAGCTGGCAGTGTAGGAGAAGCAGGAGGTTACCAGTAGTTGTTTTAACTTGTGTTTGTGAAATTCCTTCTTGTTTTTACAACCGAGAAAATAGTTTGCATTCCTAAGGTTTTTGAGATTAGCTCTTATCATGGAACTCCCTCTTTTGAGAGGAGGCATTCACTACCTTGTACATAAAGTGCCTTTAGGTTTTTATTGGTGATGATAATTAAGCCAGGTTTTTGGACAAGTCTGGGCAAAATCAGGGGACTTTGCCAATCAGAGATTCAACAGAGAGAAGCCAGATCCTATTTTTGATGTCTGTCACTGGTGCCATTTTGATTTTGACCTCTTCACCCAGGGCTTCCATTTGTCCTTTCAGTGCAAAATGTATCCTGTTGGTGGTGGAAACCCTGCATTTTCTGGGTATGTGATATGCAGTGCTTATCTCAGGTACTTTGAAAGGGAGACAGTGTGTGAAGGAATTTCCACACAAAACATTGTGCATGTTGTTTACCAGAATAGAGGGAGAGGAGAGGGGAAAGCAATATTTAGTGGCTTAATTTGTCCTGTGCTGAGGTGGAGTGAAACTTCTGGTGCCTTCAGAGGGAGCAGGCCTTGAAAGTCCTACCTTAAATATAGAAAAGAAGCATTTCAGAGGAAATCTGACTTCTCCCTTAAGAGCTTTGTGAAATGCCGTATGTGTACAGACCTGCCACAGGAAGAAAACCCTGATGAGCTTTGGGGGTGGATATTTATTTTGAAGGTCCTGGAAAACAAGCATTTGAATGATATAGTGATGAATAAATTTTCTTTTATTTTTCTTGTTTTTCCTAGTTTGGCATACTTTTAAGAGCTACTGAGTGTAATTGATGTCTATTTACATTCTTTATAGTGTTGTGAAGACTCAGCCTGTTTAGGAGGATGCTTTGGTCAGCTTACCAGATAAAGAAATGGGCTGCTAATTGGAGGGGATGCCTGGTGCAATCTGCTGCTGGTAGACAGAAATGCTGACAGAGCTTCAGAGCTCTGGCAGTTTCAGAATGGAGGGTGGACAGGGCAAGTTTCTGCTTGTGAATAAAACAACTAATGTAGACCTATTTGAGTAAAGTTCCTGTCATTCCTTCCACCTCTGCTAAGACTGTGCTCTGGGGGATCTATGACAGCAGAGGAAGTTAAATCCCAGTATTGATGTGCTGCTGCTCCCCACTTTGTTGTGTTTCTTTTTGAGAGCAGAGAAAGGCAATGACACGGTTTTTTTTTTTTGCAAGTTCTCTTCCATGTATCCATGTTCCCCTTAGCTTGGTGCCCCAAAATGCATCTGTGCATAGCTGGAAATCTTGTTTGTAAAACAGAACTGAAATGTTGCAGGAGAGCATTATTAAGGTGGGATGATGCTTAGCATCCAAATGGTAAGTATGTTGGTTGCTAGCAATTGCACTTCCTTTTTTTAAATTACCTTTCTTTCTGACAAGGGGAAAATAAAAACTGCCATTTAAAGATGAACATTATTTTTAATTTTTGCTTATTTTAGGGCTTTTGCTATGCAGTTTGATGTTGCGTGCTGCTTAACATTATCTACAAAGAAGTGTTTAAATACAGTGTTGTGTATGGAGAGAGATATCTCAATTCATAAGTAATGTTTTTGCATTTCTTTTGTATTGTAGAATGTACTGCAAAATTTACAAATAGGAAAAGACAAAATACATATCTTGAGTTACAGTCTAAGGAAGAGGAGAAGAAATGGTTTGTGCAAGAGGCAGAGAGTGTGTTAGGGAATGCTGGCATGTACTATAAGGATTTTGTTCTCTTTGATCATAGCCTGCCCTCTGAAGCTGGTTCACCTCTTGAAAGTTTTTCTGGTTTCTGCATTTGATTGGGAAATTGCTATGTACATTTGAATATGCAAATTCAGAAATGCGGGTTTACGGTTCAGTAGTGGAAACTGTTATTTTGGAAGAAAATTACTGACACCACCTCAGGATCTGCTTAACTTTGTGAAGTTATGAGCATTTCTCTGGAGCTGGAATGAAAAGAGGCACCTGTAAGGAGAATGCGGTAGCTTGGGGTACGAGATCTTCTCTGCTAGCTGTGTGTTACTTTTGCTGTAGTTGCTCTTGTTGCTTGCTGCTGATGTAGTAACCTGAAACTGTAGGTCACAGAATGGCTCCGAGTTCTTGCATTGTGCATTTGCATGTAGCTTTTCACTGCTGAAAGGGTAAAGTACTACTGTGGATAGGTGGAGCAGTCAAAACCTTGTCTAACGATGCCTCAGTTGTCACTTTTGATGTATAAATGGGTTTATCTGGAGAGACTGATGTAGTCTTACAGTTTTTCCTTGAACCTGCCTTAGGTCTGAAGACTGCCACCCATGTACTAATTAGTCTGTCAAAACATTTGGCAAGGGGTGGGTGCACGTTAGAGTCAATTAGTCATTTTGTCTATTAGTCAATAATGTCAGCTTTGGTTGCTGTTATATAAGGTTTCTTTACCTAACTTTGTATTTTCAGCTTGTGTTATTTTGGTAACACGTGGCTTAACTTCCATGTTGACTTTGTGTGGTCAGTGTCCTTGACAAGTACCACTAATTCTCTGCATACAGCTGTGAAATTCTGCTTTTCCTACCCCCCCATGCATTCAGCATGAATGAAATGGTCATGACTGGCTGGACTGTGAGCTGGTTATAATACAGTAAGTCCTCTACATGTAAATCTGCTCAATAAAAGAGGCATTCAGCTAACTTCAGGTAATATTGTCCACTGTCAAATGCCACTTAGTTTTGCTTTCTCTGCTCTCTTTAATAGTGTGAATTTATTTAGTAATTTATTTTTTACTTGGGATGGAATCAGAGCAAGCCCATTTGTCAGTCTCTTCATGTTGTTTGTTTCAATCAGAGGAGCAGAGGATAGGACAGTGACATCGAAGGATATCCTCCATTATTCCAATATTTTCTTATAATGAAGAAAACAGGTTTGTGCATGTTTATCTCAAGAAGGCTTTTTGCCACAACCTGAGCACCCTGTGGCAGTGGCTTTGAAAGCAGAACATGTTAGTTTGGTTGAGTACCTATGCAAAGTTCAAGATATGTGAATGAAAATAACGTTTTAAACTTCCATGTTGAAAAAGACCCTTTGGTAATATAGTTAATAAAAAGTATAAGTTCAAGGCAGCATCTAGATTGTTTGTCAGGAAAACTTCCTAATAATAAGCTCTATGATTTATACTATTAATTTCTTAGGAATTGCTCTGTTGCGGGAACTATGTTAAAATAAGACTCAACAGTCCGCTGAAGCATTCACTGAAGAGTCAACGTGTTTGTCAGAAAAATGGACAAGGTTCTGGCTTTGTAATCAAAGAGGTCACTTTCTTCATAGTGGTTTGATATAATGAAGTATTTTTTAATTTAAAAACCTGTGATATTAGCTCCAGTTATATTATTGTTATTTTTCACCATTCTTTTAGGGATATAGATGAATTGGCTTACTGAACTTGGGAAAAAATCGAGGGCTTTTTTGGTTGTTTTGTGGGGTTTCTTTTTTTCCTGGAGTATTTGAACACATTTTTTAGCAAAGGATCTGGTAAAACGGTAGTATTAAACCAATCCAGAAATCTTTAAGTATTTCTGGCAGTGCAGTGTTTTGGGGCCTTTGTGAACAAAGTGACCTCTTTTGCAGCATTTCATATCTGTACTTTGATAGATGCTTCATTTGCTTATTTGCTTTATCCTGAGGCATTTGACAGGCCATGCATTCACACACCTGTGTGTGTTCCTGCCCCACCTGGGGCTGTCCTGAGGTGTGATGCCCAGGAATGTTTCATGTTGGCATTTTACACTGGGGTGCTTTGTACACCACGTTCTGTCAGATGTCATTCGACCTGCTCTCTGCTGCCTGCTCCAAGCAAGGTCCTAAATGCCTCATGGAGAACCAGCAGGGATAGGAACTGTTTGGGTGATGACTTAAATGTAGATTTCCTTCACTGCTATCTCAGTGAAGTTATTTTACTGGTATGTGTGGTGATTTTTGTGTACAGAGGTCAAACCTAAAGGAATTTAATCAGGGTAACAAACTTATAGGGCTGGATATCAAGTGCTAACTGCACAGGAAGGGGCTCTGCACCCAACAGTGCAGAATCTGTTGTGGTTGATGTTGTCAGTGATGGGTGTTTCATCAAGCCTTTGTGTGGAGATTCCTCCAGCCAGTAGGAAAAGAGATTGAGGAGAGCTTAAAATGTTTGTGGCATTTTTGTAGTTTTGTTTTGTTTTAAAGCATAGCTCATCCCCATAATGGTAGAGATATATAGGAAAGGTAAATGAAGTTTATAAAATAATAAAGGTATATGGCTTTTAAGAGCAGTTCTGTCAACAGGTGAAGACCATTAACCTGTAGTCTCCCAGATGTGATGTTCTTTATTATGGACTGTGCACAATTGTGCTGCAAGCTGCCTATCACCCAGCCATTGTGCACTGGATAAGTGGTGTCTAGACATGACCATGAGCAGTTTATATCTCAGAAGTTAGAAATGTCAAACAATGAAAAGTTCACTTTGTTTTTAGGGCACTTTGAAATACTGGAATCAATTATGGTATTTCATTGTAGCATTTGTCTGTATATGCCTTTAAAGACTATGTGTCAAATCTTTCATATTTTCAGTGATTTCTATACTTTCATATCTCCTTGAAGGAATATGGCAATGAATGGTGATTCTGATGATCTGGTGGAATGCTGAGCAGAAGACATTATCAAGTGTGTGGAAGCAGTTTGTGTACTAAGTTTGTTCAAACATAGATGCCTTAGCTTATGAACAGTGAGAACTCAACAAGGACAAACTGCAAGGTCAGAGGAAATTAAAAACAAAAGAATGCCTGATTGCCGTGTCTGCTGAGACTGAGCACTGATTACATTATCCTTGTCCTGCCAGGATCATGACGATGACAACTGCATCTTATGTCCTTTGACCAGAATCATAGAATATCCTGAGTTGGAAGGGACCCTCAAGGATCACGGAGTGCAATTCCTGTCCCTGCACAGGATGAGCCCCAGAATTACACCATGTGTCTGAGAATGTTGTCCAAACATTTCTTAAATTGTCAGTCTCAGTAGATTACAAGGCAGAGGTAACAGACTTTGTTAAATTCTTTTGGTGGAGGAGCAGCATAATTAGACAAAAGAGGCTGAGAGTCTTGTGCAAGAGAAGGCAGTGCAATGCACATGGGTTCTAAGTGACAGAAGGTTAAGTGCTGCAGCTGGGTACATCCTAGCATTGTAAGACTCCTTGTTTTGTTACATCACATCCAGGAGAGCGGAAAGTTACAGCCCAGTTATTCAAGACTTATAAATCTAGTTAACACATCATACCTCTGACACATCTGTCAGTGTGGTATCGTAATTATTCACCTTGGTACTGAAAGCTCCAGGCAGGAAGTCCAGTTGGTGAGCACTACATCCCCAAGCCTCTGGCGTGTGCTTGCTGGTCCTGCTGCCACCGACACAGCTGGCAGCCCTGCTCCCCAAACCAGGGCGTTCGTGTGAGCAGAGGCTTGCAGGATCAGGAGAGCAGTTTGCAACAGGAAATTGCACTTCCCAAGGTGAGTGTGTGAAAGGGATCAGTAATTCCTGACAGCTTGTACTAAAGTAAATTCTTCTGGAGGTTATTACCTGCCAAGTTGTGCGCTGTGATTTTATTTTAAAATGGGAGGCTGTTAGCAATAAGTCTGGTGTGGTTACCCTAAGCTCCTTTCCCACACTTTTTAGCTTCGTCTGGGAATAAGTAAATACCTGAAATAATCTCTGGTTTTGTCATCTCTTTGGTAGTGTGCTTGCTTCCTGTATCATGAAAGTTATCATTAGATTAGCTGTGTTTAAGTTTCCTGTCTCACCAGGGTTTTTCCCATTATTTTTACCATCTCTTTGAGGAGGTACCAGTATCATGTTTCTGTAATAAAAGTTTCACTTAAATTATGTATTGGGATTTTTTTTCCTGTTGTATTTTTAAATTTTTCCTCTGTCCAATTTCTTTACTTTGTCTGAAATATCTTTTCAACTCTGATACTTAACCAGATTTTTTTTTTTTTTAATTTAATGACACATGCTATTGTAATAACATGCAGGCCAAGAAAGCATAATACAACTTCTGTCTGCAATTGGTGTGCTTATATAAATGGTAGAAAAAGCTCTAGAACCTGTTTAGCTGTATCACTGCTTAGTCCTGCTCTTGTGGGGCAAGTGCTGTTGTTTAGTAGGCGACCCTGCAGTTCTGAACTATGGCTGAGAAAATAACTGAGATGCAGTGTCATGTTTGGCTCATCTAGGGTAGAAATTGAATGTATAAGTCTGGAAATACATAATCTTTAGTATATTCTCTTACCATTAAGCATGAAAACTGTGGCCACTGAAAATAATGGATTTTTGGAATTTTGCATGTGCTCATTTACTACTTATCAAACCAAAAGGTAAACCTAGATGTGAGGTTCTAAAGCAAAAAGTGGAGCTGAATTTTCAGAACAGTGAGATAGAACTCCTTCGGATCAGTCCAACTTTAGTTAGATCACGGACAAACATTTTGCCATTGCTGTGTACCCTGCTCAACCCTCTGGATATCCCTTCTGGTTAAGTCTCATTTCCCACTGACAGATGTCATTTGCTTGCTAGGGTGTATGTTTGCCTATAGAGCTGGAAATTGCACTTTTTACTGTGAGTGAATACCTTAGTGGATGTGAAGGTCTTTAGGCTTGTCTTTAGGTTTTACCCTTTTGATTAATCTTTTTATGGCTTTGCAGCTGCTATTTCACCAATTGGTGTTTCTT
The DNA here is from genome assembly GCA_009812075.1 of Sialia sialis. NCBI lineage: Eukaryota > Metazoa > Chordata > Aves > Passeriformes > Turdidae > Sialia > Sialia sialis. Next base: position 9,152,175 of record VRYO01002297.1, read on the forward strand.
TGCAGTTTCTTTGCAGATTTCATATTAAGACTTGTGTTACTCCTATAAAATATACACTAGATCCTTTTGTGTTCTTTTATTTTCAGTTGTATTACTAATTTTAGGAGTTACCAGGATAATGTTTCGATTTCTGTTTTCATATGTTATTCTTGGGGATGCCAACTACTTTCTTGATTCATTACAAGCTAACTGGTAGCTAAAATCTTCCATGACAGTTTGTTTCTGTGTTCTTTGATTCATTTATATCATCTAGTATGTTGCTAAATGTAGTAGTGCACTTAAGAGAGTTTTGCCCAATTTGATACCAGACCTTAGTCCACTAATTCAAGTCTCTTTTTTTTCCCTAAGCTTAGCAGCAGTGCTGCGGCATAAAATCTTGATCTTGCTTCATAATGATGCTTCTTCTTTTGAGTAACAGTCTGTCATTTCATTTATTTACTGTTAAAAGCTAAGTATTATTTTAGTAAATGACACGTTTATAATTTGAATTTCTAGCCCATGACTGCAGTAATGAGTAGCCCTTTCCTTTCTCTTGAAAAAAAGTTTCAGGCTCATCGTAATGGATTGCTTTCACTCATTTGCTGATGTTGTGCTCTTCATTTGAGTGTCATTGTCTTTGTGGTAATTAAACAAAAGCCCAATTAAGTCTCCCGCTATACTGGGAAGCAGCTTGCCGGAATCTGACAGTACAACAAAGGACATTTCGTTGACCAATTTCTTCAAAAGGAAATGTCTCAGTGGAGGTCTGTAAAGCAGCACATGTAATTTTAGACACTTTCCTGCTATCATTTTTAAATTATTTTAAATTTGTGACTGAGCCTTCTGCTCTGTTCCAAAGATGTGACTCAGAACACTGCTTGTGTTGGAGAGCTAATTTCCATCCACTGACAACGTGAAAGCCCTCTTGAAACATCATATTTCCAAAGCAGACAAAGTGAGAGTAAGTAACCTCTTAGCTTGAAGTTTTTTACAACACAGGGCTTATGATAAAAAGACAGGATTAAAAATTTTCTTTGTTTATCCAAAACATAAGCCTGTAAATCCCACTTAAGTGAAGCCATCACAGTTATTGCTCTTAATATTTTTGTTTCAGAAGCTGTAAATTGGAAAAGCCACTTTAGAACTGGAAAAAGAAGTATTAATTAGAACAATGTTTTTTCCAAAGTGAGCGATGTGTGGCTGCTGGCATTCATTCTGCTGAGTAAAGTGGCTTGAGAAAGGGGAGGGAACACACAAGATGAAGAGAAAGATGACCCAGAAGAGCCTGCTTTGACGGGACTCTAAGATAGTCACAGGACCACTGCCTTACTGCATGAAAACTTGTAAAATGTATGAAAAAAGAACTTCAGTTGGGTCTCCAGCTCTCTCTTTTACAGTTATCTTTTTTATTTGAATGCCACAGCTTTGTATCACTGTATATCAAGACCAAGACAATAATTGTCAACAGTTCCAAGTATGTGTGTACATTATTAATATGTTTGATTTCCACCGAGCCATAAACACTCTTTGTCCCTTGCCTTTTGCTAGCTATTGGCTTGGCTAATCCTTGTGGACAGGAAAGCTGTGTTTAATGCTTTGTAAAGTGGCCATCAGTTCCTTGCTTTTATCTCTATTCAGCATAAATTATTTTCAGCAAGGCCACAGAAATGTTCTGGCCAAGATTTGCAGGTGCCCCTTGTGGAGAGCTATTTCAGGATAAAGGCTTAATCTTGCTGTGTATTTCCTCCCCTTCTCTCATTTCTTCTCTCCTTGAAGAATACTAATCCTGAATGATAGGAGAGCATGGCTGGTCTCCTCCCTCCTCCATGGCTCACTTCTGTTGTTGTTTTTCTTTTTTTCATTTTCAGAATTAACCCTTAACTGGATAGGCTGAAGCATATTCTTTTACCCTTAAGCTTGAAACTTTGTGTGCACTACCATTGCAATATTTCTAAGGGGAAATTCAGCCCCTAATTATCAAATTAGATGCACATTCTGGTTCTTTGGCATGACTTTACTTCTGCCCATCTGTCAGGTTGGCACTCTGCCCTCTCAGAAAGTAGCTGACCAGTTTCAGCTGAGCAGAGGAGCAAACCAAAGATGGGTTAAGAGAGGCAGCCCGCAGAACACTTTATGTTTGATTCCTCTTGCCAAAAGCTCTTCCTGTTTGCAAACAATGTCAGCTTAAGCCCATATGCTCCATTACATGGGATGACATCTGTGGAGACAGATGCAGGGATGGCAATACAAATGACATTTGATAAGGAAGGGCATATGTTATGAAACCAGACACCACTATGAGTTTAAGACCCTGTCTGTACTGCGTGTGCATGCAGAAATATAGATTGCTTCTGTATTTCGGTGTCTGAGTGCATTCATCAGCCCCAGGGTTGGGCTTTTGAAATACATCATTATTCAAGATTTGTGCTAGGTGTACTTGCAATTCTGTGATTTGGTTGTTGCACATTATTAGCTGAGGTCAATATTTTGCTTCAGTACTCTTTGAATGGTGACATTCAAAGTACATTAAGGGTCCAGTAGTTGCACCATGTAAAGAAACTGGATAATGCCAGTGTAAGAGGAGCCTGGTGGAGGAGAGGGTTCTGCTGTGAAATGTCTTTTTGAAGGATTTGAGGGTTACCTTCCAAAAATCCCTTTTGGCGTTTAGAGATAAATTATTTGTGTGTGAATTTTACATGTCTGGGTAGAAGAGATGTAAAAACCTCTTCCTTTGGCACAGTCTCTTTGCTGCTTTGCTAGATTTTGCTTTTTCCCCAGAGGTCAGCTTTGTATCTAAAGCTGCTCTTCTTCAAGCACCTCTGCTTTTAGCACCATTTTTGTATTCTTCAAATTGCTAAGGCTGATGGAAAAAGTAGCAAGTCTTCGTTAAATAGACTTTGCATTTAATCCATTTTTAATAATTTGAAGAAAATATTTACATTGAGGAAATACATTCTATTGTCTTAGAGTACAAGCAAAAATGAAAAGGTGCAGTGTTTGAAATATATGCCTTAGCATATATTGAAGACTATATTTTTAATATTGGGCTGAATGGAAAACACACTTTTCTAAAAAGATTAATGGGTACTGGCAAAGGCAACTCTTCCATTAAAAATAAAAGTAACCTGCACATGGGTATGTTTTTCGTATCCTTTTAATGGAGATAATATTTGTTGTTTACAAACCAGAGAATGCTTTTTGGTGCTTTGTCTGGCTTTCTGTTGAAAAGCATTTTTCCAAGTGACATAATGTATTTGCTTATTCAGATAATGTAGGACTGTAATAAATAGTTGTAGGTGACTTCTAATTTTTCATTCGCGGAGATTTATTTTTGGAGCATTTCCTGGAATGGTGACACTCTTTCCTTAGTAGCTTAAGGGCAATGTTACATTTGCTGGTTAAAATCCTCTTAAAATGTATATAGTTGTTAAAGACTTGGACCAAATGTGGCTTGTTGAATTTGTAGTGTTGTGGTGGGGAAACCCATCTGGAGGAAGAGGATTTCCTTAATCATAGTGATAGAGTCACTTTCTCCGCACAGGTTTTTTCTCTGCACTTCCAAGAGGATAATTTCACTTCTAGATTGGATCAAACAAAAGAGTTCTCCAAAGCATTGAGGAGTGTTGGTTTCTCTGGTTGGGGTTATTGAGAAACTTTAGGCACCTAATTTTCTTATACCTCTTGATTGTTTTATCTGTAATAAGGGGTTGATAGTAAAGATGATGATAATATCTGGTTTTTATTCTCCTCATCCCCTGAATTCTTCGAAGCATTTTTTTCTGTATGCTCCAAGATATTACTCAGGTTACACTGGTTAACTCTTTCCTTGAAGTATCACCCCCCCAAAAAAAGTGAAAATAAATACTTCCCTTTTTCCTTTCTGAATTGGTTTAGTAGCTGCAAAATGTGATTCCTGATCACTGAACATAGTAGATGAAGATTCAGTGCAAATAAAAAGGATTAAATTGTAGAGACTAAGATGTGTACTGGCATTTCTTTTCTCACTGTATTGAACTGCTAAAAATGCAGCTTTTTTTTTTTTTTTTGTAAAAGGAGCATTTTTAGATGAAATTGCCTGTGTTTTGCAGAAACACAGTGCTTCTGGTGCATTGAATGTCAGTGTTTTTTATACAATTTGCAGAAAAATTGGTGTTACTTTGCAGTTGGTCAAGGATGCCCTTCTAATTCCCTTGTAAAATTTTTTGGTACAAAAAGCCTGGCTTTAGTCTGTAGTGCTTTGTTATCAATGAACCTCTCTGCAAGTACAGCTACAATCAAAAAATTGCTGTATTTATTTGGTTACATGATGAATTGCATTAACCCATTGCCCATGCAAAGTAGCCAGTGGAAATGGCCTCAAGCTGGACCAGAAGAGGTTCAGGTAGAACACCAGGAGAAATTTCTTCATGGAAATGTTGGGTAAGCATTGGGATGGGCAGGCCAGGAAGGTGGTGGAATCACCATTCCTGGAAGTGGAAAACATCTCGACATGGCACTTAGTTGATATGGTAGTGTTCAGTCAAAGATTGTATTTGATGATCTTGGAGTCTTTTGTCCAACCTTAATGATTCTGTGGCTCTCAGAGGTCTGCTGAGCACATGAGGCACTGTGCAAGCAAGCTGCTTTAGTAATCAGAATCTTCTATTCTTATGGGAATTGCTCTTCTTGCCTCCTTGTGTTGCTGACAAGTGTTTTAAGCGTGTTAATTTTTTTCGTGCAAGCTCTGACTTTTGCTAGCTGTAGGATCAGGCTCACCAGTCCAAGCCAACCCTAAAGGCTGTTTGTTTCAGTTTTAGGATCAACACTCAGAGTTCCGAGGAAATCTGTCACCTAGTGCTACCAGCCCAGCACCTGCATGAGACTTCAAACCTCTAGCCTGACACACTAGAAATAGTTTTGATTTACAGAAACTCTCCTGTCAGTGCTTATCAGAGAGTTTAGATGTGAACTTCCTCAGATAGACCATCTCCAGTAGTGATGGCTTGCTTTGAAAACCTGTTTGCTTGGCCTTCTGGAACAATAGTGGCAGCTATCTCAAAAAGAGGAGTTGGACAATTCTGAGATACCATCTGGACCAACTTGGGGATCAAAACAATTCTCTTTTAGAGAAACACTGAAAGGAATTCCAAAACTTGAAGGCTGCCACATCTTGCTAACCAGATGTTCTATGAGTGCTAAATACATTGATGCCTGCCAGTAAGGGGAAAACAATGAGGTGTATGACTTGGTACTGTTTTGAAATGTGCTAAATTAAAATGCCAGGGCTACTCCAAATAGGTAGCACTGTTGAATTTATATTTCTTTGAAGAAATGAAATAATGTTGGTGCCTGCATTGTAGTGGCTGAAGACTTGAGAAGTCAAACGCTATCAGAAAAAAAGCAATTTTCAGAGAATCTAGAAAATTCCATTCCTTTAATTACTTTCTTTTCAGAGACAACTTGCAGCTTATCTCATTACAAGAATCAGAGTGGTTATGGCATTGCATATCTCTCCTAATGATATTAATTCTAACTATGATAACTAATGATATTAATCCTCTGAAGCAAGTTCCCACTACTGTGATCATTTGTGCACAGTGCTTTGGAGGCAGGGGAGAAAAAAAACATCAGCAGCTAGATGTTACTTGGGGAAAATGCAAGTTAAACACATCTGATGTGTCACCCTGCAAGTATGTGTGATTGAATGAGGGTTAACTGACTGTCCCAGTTAACTAAGACCAAATGTGTCCAAAAGGTGAAACACTTTATTTTTGAAGGTATTAAGAAGTGCACTGTAAACACCCATAGTTTACAGACCTTACTACAATATAACTGTTTGCAACCCCACTCCCCAGTTGTCCTCAAGAACAGGTTTGTGCATTGCTTGTTGTTGCCAAGCAAGTATTTCCAACGTTTCTAATGCCCTTTGTAAACGCGGTTAATTGTTTTCTAAGGCTGGAGGGGAATTGCTACACCTGGTTGTTTTCTGGTTGATCCTTTTCTAATGAGGTGACCTGCCCATTTAGAAGTTTCTGTGCTATCTTGTCATAAAACTGTCTGGGAGCAAAATGCAAATGTTGAACCAAAATTTTTTTACTGTCCACATGTTCCCCATGACAAAGAAAGATTCAATCTTCTGGTGCAGACAGTGAGCAGGTACAAATCACGGTGAGATGTGTTCTATAAAATACAAATGTTGGGAGCACACAGGGTGAGGACTGAAGAAGCTTTGACCATCTGATGCAATAGCTAAAGGCACAGGTTGCTCTTCAAAAACATTCATTTAGCTCTATTGGGCTCTCAGGGAGAACAGAATATCATCTAGTAAGCCTCAAACATTGTAAATAATGAAGCATTTCCAAATGTGATTATGGTTGTAAGGCTGCAGGATGCAGGTTGAGCACTGACAAACAGGCTTGTTGGAGAGGCAGAGTGCCACCTCGCCTTCTGCAGCTGTGTGGTCACTGGCCATTAGTTGTAAAGCAGCTGGTTACTCAAGTGCTTAAATATAGATTGAGGAGCTTAATAGTAAATAGCTACTTGAATGATTGGTATTCCTGGTTCAGTGCTTAAGTCACAATTTACTGTTGCACAAGCCTAAGCAAACTGTAATGATGGCTTCAAAAAAAATTCAGTGAAAATACCAATAGTGAAATTTTGTGTTGGATTGACTGGCAGTAACTCATTGCTGGAATGCAAAACAGTAGTCCAAAATTAGTTACATGTTTATAGATGGATTATTGAAATGATGAAGCTGTTTGGAATGTTGGGTTTTGAAACAACTAATCCAGGGCAGTGCTTGTGTTTTGATAGTTTTGTAGATGCTTTTGTATCTTTGGAAGGAGTTATGACCATTGTTTCTGGTATTGTACATACTTAGTGCACAAGCTTTTAGTAAATTACCATTGTTAGACTTGCATCTTGTTAAACAAACAGAGATTGAAACAGATTCCATGCTGTAAAAACAACTGCTTGCAAGCCAACTTCTTTGTGTGTGTGGATTATGTATCATTTCCCCTCAGGAATTAACAACATACCTAGAACTTCGCTTTTTAAATTGATTGAAAGAGAGAGCCTTGCACAGAGAAGAATAAAACTCTGGGACTCTAATCTCTTAATCTCCATAAAATGCTTAAATGTTTAGCTTTGATAATATGTGAAACAAATATGGTGGTCCATAACATTTCTGATGTGCATTTCTTCTTTTGCAGAAAAAAAAAGAAAAAGAAATCAAAGCAGACATAAAACAGTGTATGACAGATGGGTTAGTGTTGGCGAGAGTCAGCCCTCAAGCATGAAGAAATTCCATACCCCTAACTCTCCCTTCTAATATGCTAGTGGAAAGTTATTTTGGTGGCCTAGTAATTCCTTTGCCAATGTTAGTTTACTTGCCAGTGGGATTACCAGGCACTCTGTGGACTTCTGTCTTAGGCTTTTTGGTGCTAGAGAAGAGACTACTGAGGAGTAATATCGAGGAATGAAACATTTTGGCTCACAACCTTTTGTGCTTGGAGGCTGCTGAAAAATATGCAGAGTCTTCCTCATGTTTGAGATCGGGAGCTGGTTGAAATTAAAAATTGGACAACTGGGATGAGAAGGTGCGCATAGCAGGCCCAGCTCTAGCACAGCTTTTCCAGCCAAAGAAACAGCTCTACAGAATTTGTGTATGCAAGGGAGAGGAAGTATTTTTTCAATCTGTTTTCTTATATACATTATTTTTTCCCAAGGGGAGGTAGTCTTGGGGTCCAAGTATCCAAACTGGAACTTACTTCCCTCCCACCTTCCTCCTGGAGAGCAGGAGAGAATTGGTTTTGGCACATACTCAGAGGTGAGGTGATCTCCAAACATGCTGTAACTATTCTGCTATAATTAGTCCTAATGCTAGGAGTTTCATCTTCTGGTTTTTAAGTCTCTAGGGCTGGAAGAATGTTTTTTTTGTTGTTGATGATGATTGGGGGTTTTTTACTTGGTGCAGTGGTTTCATCTTTCCATTGTATCTCATGCAACTAGCATGTTGTGGTTGTCTAAATGTAGGCAAAATATACATGCTTTAGAAGTGCTTTGAGCTCCTAAAGTAGACGTCTGCCCTTTGTACTGAACCATTCGGCCCTTAAGTTTTTCCCACCTTTGGGATTTTACACTAGAATTAAAAAAAAGAAAATTGCTTCAGAGGAGGATTTTCTGTCTGAAAAGTCTGCTCCAGAACAGCTTGCAGGACCTAATCAGAGTAAGAAACAAAGAAAATACTGGCACTGCATGATGTGTGGATTAGATTGGCAGGAAACTGGACCATAGTTAATTTCTCTCATGTGTACTGAAAACACAGTGAACCCCACACCCACGTTGTTGGTCTTATTCTTTAAAGTTTTGTTGGCAAAGCTCTTCCTTTTATGAGTGGGAAAACAAGTCATACCCACAGCAGACGCAGTTATGCTGGCAAAAAAACTCAGTGTAGTCTCTGCCAGTTGAATGAAATCCTCTGACGTATGTATTTTATTCCATTTGAGGGAAGAGCCTTGGCTACCTCTTCCCTGCCCCTTCATCCTATTTTTTTTCCCAGCCCAGCAGAAGCTGCTTCTCCACAGTGGTCATTGCAGAGATAACACTGCCTGGTTCAGTCCCTTTTAAGTGTTGGTAAACCATTAGAAGCAGCTGCTGTCATCTTGGATCTTAATTTGTTTCAGTAGGTAAACAGAAGAATGCTGTTAGAAGAGACAGAGATCACTTGGAGACAGAAATTGCATGAGAAAAGTACTGTCAGGGGGGCCAAAGCCTCTGATGAGGTTCCTTGGGACTTGTCAACCTTAGTGCACCATCTCCACTTTCTCAGTGACGTGGTTTTGCCTGGAGGCAGCAGTAAACCATCAGCATCCTGGTGTGACAGGAAAAGATCTTGGGGATCTAGGTCTCCCAAGGCTCTCAACTGACTGATGCAAGCTATCACCAAGTGGAAGCTACAGTTTTGGAGTGATTTTTTTAATTGTTTGTTTGTTTTCTTTTTCTAAGAAGGACAAGTTGCATGAGTTTTTTTTGGGTTTTTTGGTTTTGTTTTTTTTTTTGCACACCACCAGCTGCTCATGGAAGATAAGAAATTGCAGCAGCCAAAGCTTTAGATTTATTGCTGTGACCAATTTCCTGTTATTTTTAATAGGATGCGGCCCCTCCACTTCTAAACTTGTGAGCTGTATCAAAGGGGCTGTATCGTGTTTCAAACCACTCTGTTAGGTCCTGAACACACCAACAGGGCTCTGCCTTCCTATGCAACATCACATCTGCTTGAGGTATTTTCTGTCTGTGTGTGCATCCACGGACAAGTTTCAACTCCCCATTATGGGAATTTTTAGGAACCTTTATTTGGTTTGTTTTCAAGTCATATTGTTTGAAAAGAAGAATTTGTGTCGAGGTTTGCCAGCGCAGGGAGTGGGAAGCAAGGAGTACCTGGGTGTTAAAGCACCTCTGGCTCAGCATGGGTCACTGCTTGGGTCAGAAATTAGGGAATTCCTGGCTGGCTGCTGTGAGAGAGACTCAACCTCTTCGCAGTGCCCGGGTGGCTGGAGCAGGGGGAGGAAGTCTGGCTGGTAAACTTTTAGAAGATAAAATTCGGGGTAAAAACCAAGGTTTTTAAAAGAGGGAAATATGTTGTGTATCACTGTTTTCTCTTGATTAGTTCTGTTTGAATTATTTTGGCTATTTTAATTCAAAAACATTTTGAACGTTGTAAGTAGTCTAAATATCCCAGTGTTCTCATGTGTGATAAAAATAAGGAAACAGAAAATTGAGTCAGGCACTAACAAAGAGCCACAGAGGCAGTTAAAGGAGGGAGATCAGTTGGTCTGTATTTAAAAGGACTTAGTAGGACTTTGGGATGGTGGTGCTAGTGCCCTGCATGGGATCAAGCATAACTTGCTGGATTTATGCAATGCAATGGTAATTTGGCAAGCTAAATTTGTAACTGTAATTGTTCAGTGGCTATTTCTAGGCTTTATAGTAAATTCCAAAACTGCCCTTTAAAAAATGCAGTTACTTTCTTTTTCTGGCCTTTTGTTTTTTTGTTGGCCTTGGGTGGTTACTTTGTCCTTAGACCATCTACGTAAAGTTTAGTATTAATGAACAATGAGGTTAATTTTAGTTATGTGTATTTTAATGTTTATTTTTTTTAACCAAGATAATTGAATTGCAAATTGGATTAAACAGGAGGTGCATCTCTGGACAATATTTTATTGAATTTAAGACCAGGGAGATGTATTATCAATGTCTCAGTTTGAACAGTGAATTTTTTGTTTTCATCTTTAGAAAGCTGCATGCCCTGTCATAATTTTGACATCATGATCATTCAATTCTTTTTTCTTTCTCTGTCCTTCTGGATAATATTTTTTTTGCCTCCTGATAATGATATTATTAATAAACAAAACCAAGCATCTAGGATCATCCCAAGATTGGGAATTTGATTTCTGATTGCTACAATCATGCAGGGAGTTTCCTCAAGCAAGAGCTGGGGAAAGAAAACAAATACAATTTCTAAGCTCAGATGACCTGGAAAGTTTAAATAGGATTCAGTATGCCTTGAGGACTGGTAAACTTTTGTCCAACAATTCTGGACAAAAAAATTCAGAAATGCATGGCACTCTTCAATTCTGAAAGTGAGATAGCAATACTTGTTTTCATGGATCCTTGTTAACTGTTTAGAAAGAATGAAAGTGTTTTATAAATGGCATAACACAACCTGAAGGTATATCTGAATTGCTTGTTCATAATTGAAACTAGCTAGCTAACTCAGTTGCTAATTAGACAGTTTGTAATTCTGAGGAATAAATTTTTCTGGTACTGAAAACTAGTGAGTTTTACCTTGGAGACTGCTGCTACCTTTAGCAGCTACCTAAGGCAAATACAGGGACTTTACCATATCTTGGTTTTAGCATGAATTTTACAGCACTGGCACTTCATTTGTAAGGAGACTCTGGCATTTTGCTCCAGAACCTATGACATCCAGGGGTTTTATGATTTTCTCTTTTTAGATGCCTGCCTTTTTTGTTTTGCCTCTTCATTAAAGCACACTGGTTCTGTATGAAGACAAATATTTTTCTTAATATTTCTTTGCATTTCACGTGCTGGCTTTTACTGTTTTGTAGTAGCAAGAACTATAGTATGTGATTAGTATGTGCTTGCATGCAATAAAACAATCTATCCATCTACTTCAGATTATAGGAAGAAAAATTGACCAGTTTAGTTTCTGAAGAGTTCTGGCCCAATTCTGTAAGCCAAAACCACAGAGATTTTGGAAAATAAAGTGTATAAATTACAGGCAGACTTTACAGTTGTTTTTATGGAACTATCATAATACCAATCTCTGAGCCTGCTAACATCACACAGAGCTTGACAATGGCTGCAAAGGCTCTGAAGGTATCAACCTTCTCAAAACTTTTCCACTGGACAAGAAGTGTATCAAGCTGTCAGTAAGATGTGATGGCTTTAACTGTAGCCTGTCCATTTCAGATGCAGAGCCCACAAAAGTTCTGTTTACTTTATGGGCACTTGCCCAACCCAGTCCTTACCACGTTCTGTGCACGCCGCGTATTGTCATAGCTCCTTTCCATAAGACTTGTAATAACTATTTCTTTCTTACCATTTTTCCCCCTGGTGCTGGAGCAGGAGAATTGTTTGTCTTTCTAAAATTAGATATCCATGGATACATATAATACTTTTCTCTGTTTAAACTTGGCAGTTTAAATTGCACGTGGAAAAGAAAAGCGTATTCCATTACAGGAAGTCTGCGTGTTGTATTCTTCATTTACAGGAGAATAAAATGTCTTGTGGGGTATTTCACTCTTAGTTCTGTAGAAGGAAAACAATACTTACAACAGCACATTTATACTGATGTCTATAGCCAGATTTTTCCTCTGTTTTCGTTGTGCGGCATTCAAGGTACCACCCTGTGAAGGGCAGCGAACTATATATGGGTTACTAAGGCACATACAGTAATTTCACACCTATAAGGTGCATCCCTTTGACTAAAATTTTGATAGGAACCCAGTAGCGCACCTTATAATCCAGTGCGCCTTATATAGGGACAAAGTTCGGAAATTTGCCAACCTGGAAGTGCGAGCCGAGCCACCGAATTGCGAGAGCCGCGGCAGCCGGCACTGGGGTCGGGCAGGAATGCCGGGGCCCACGACACGGGGAGGGTGTCTGGGGCTGCATTTAAAGACTATGCCGATCCATGAAAAAATGTTTGCAAATTGAGCACCTGACAGAAAATCCCACGTGCAATTCCTTTACTAATTCATTGCTTTGTTGCACACAGATCCTTGATCCTTGATGTAGAACATTAATACTTTTCTTGTCTATGAAGGTAGGTAACTTTGTTTTCTAGAACCCTTTAAGATTCACAAATTGTTCCAAGGAAAAGCACGGTGAGAAAATGGCAGGCTATTTGATGTCTAAGGTTGCAGGCAGGCTTGATTCCAGAATGGGATAATTCATCTTTCTGACCTTTTGAAACTGCTGTAATGTTTGTCTACAGATGAGAAAAATGTGTAATTCTGACATCTGTGAGGTACGAGATGATAGCAAGATGCAAATGTGAACTTATTTCCATAGAATGGTGTAATTGTTCTCATCTGTTGTCTGAGTAATAAAAACACATAAAAGGATGAGCCTGACTCTTGAGAATGGTTGGTGAGTATGTTGGACCTCTCTACATGAAGGAGCTAAAACAAACATTAGGATTGAGGTGGTTTCTAAATTTCTTTTTGATCATTAATATGAGGCCCAGACTTTTGTGCATTTTTTAATGTTTAGAACACAAGTTAGATGAGTTAGGGCTGCTTTTTACTCTGCAAAAAAAAGAAAAAATTAAAAAAGAATTTTGGGAAACGTGCAGTCTGAATAGGCAAAAGAAGTTTAGAATAGTCTTCTGAATTATGTATTTTACATTATATTCATGCCGCTAACTGTTTTACTTCTTCAGAACACTTAAAACTTACATAAATTGGCCAATAGCTAGAAAGTTTTTTCTCCCTTTTCTATCTGCACTGAAAAAATGTTTTCTCTATGTTCTTTGCTTATCTTTGCCTATCTTTTTTCTTTTTCTCCCTGCTCTCTCTCCACTTTATGCCAAAGTGATACTTTTCCTCCCCTCTGCAAATGAAATTCTCACTTAAAACTAACTAAATAAATAGTGTCTGTTTTTATTCCTAGTGTCAGGCTGAGTACTTTCATAAGTCATAGTAGCGAGTGGGTGCTATTTGATTCTTACTGATACAGCCCAGTGACCTGAAGAAGTTTCCAGCAATAAGAACTTGGTCTTTTGCCTCTACTAGTTTATTTTTTGAATTTCCATTGTGAAAACATGGTAGCAGATTTAGTGCTGTCCTTGTCACTGTCAGAAGGCATTTATCTGCCTACTGCCAGTTAAAATGTTTGGTTTACTGGAGTGTTTAGAGATAAAAACAAGGGTTTTTGAAATTTGTCCATCATGAGTAGCAGGTTAGCTTTACTTCAAAATGGCACTTTTTTGCTTACTCTTTCTTGATATAATCATAATGCTTATGCTTGGCTATTTTGCAATATTCATTTTCTAATTGAATTCTAGGCTTTGTCATTCTAATAATTTAATATTATTTTTGGCATGAACTGCAATATTAAGGGTCAGCTGTTTTTACTTTGACAAGTTTATGTGTTAAAACTTAGGAAAAAGACTGAAAAAATCTAGCAGCTTCATTTGGGGTAACTAATCAATGGTTGCCAATGAAAACTGGTTTTATGAAATCCCATAAGGATATGATCATACTCCATCAAATCTTCTTGGCTTGTGACCAGAGAAACATGAAGGTGTATGAGGATTAATTAAGCACAGTTAATGCTTCTTATTTCCAGAAACTTTATAAAAATAGCCAGGTATAATAACAATAAATTCATTTTTGTTGGGAGGTTATCCAGAATTTGAGATGTCAGTATATGACTGTGAATTCTAGCCCTCCTGAAGAATGGAGGCTGTTTTGAAGACAGCCCTTCAGGAGGATTCTCCTATTTATGCTATGTGAATGCCTGTGTTATATTTAGGCACTGAAAATGCTTCTGGACTGAGTGTCCTGTGTTCTGCAGTGGGGGAGTGGCTGGGGAAGATACGAGCTGTTCTGTCTTTCACAAGGATTCTCAAACCTCTTTTCCAGTGATCCTGTTCCCTCCTAGAGAGTCATGGCTGAACTGTGCTGCCTCCAGTCAAGAGCAGGTTGTAAACCCTCCTTCTGCTGAAGTGCAGGGCAGTGGTTTGTACTGCAACCACAGCTTTTTATTTAGCTGAAAGGGAACACTTCATTTCTGTCACAATTGGGCTGGTTACCTTCCAAACCAAAGCAGGGCAACATCACCTCTTCATGATGTCTGTCTGCTGTGTGACAGGCTTGATTTCATCTTTACCTTCTTGAATAGATCCAGTATGAAGCTGGAAATGGAGAATTAAAAATCTTGAGTCATTATAGTCTGTAAAGAGGAAAGAACAGAGCTGATGCTGTCTCTGAATTACACTTCACAGTGATAGACAATAAATTGTGGGAATTTCTCATTCCTTACTCTGCATGATCTTTGTAATGGCTTTATCTGTCACTTCATCCCTGGCATTCATTCTGTAAATAATCACCCTGTGACCCTTTGGTCCTTAGTAACTCTTTCAAAAGCACAGCTAATGATTTTATAAAAAAGGCAGGCCAGTTAATTCTTGGCAAGTCTGTCCCAGAATTTTGCATCTGCAGATGCAAACACTGAACTTTAGCAGCAATAAATAAATAGCTTGGGTGGAATTGCAGAGCTGTGGCCACTTGGTGGGGAGCATTTCCCTTTCCCTTCCCAATGACACTGGTGTCAGTTCTTGCTGTGAGACAGCATCAGGCATGGTTTGGTCTGCTTCATCTTTTCATCACATACAACAACTTGCTCTTCCATGATTATAGGAATTTGTTTTAGCATGGGCTTGTCTTTGTGGTCAATAGTTGAATGAAAGGCACACTGGTGTCAAATCTTTGCTGTGACATTTGCTTTCATTTCTGTTCAGCCTGTTGCCACTCTGCACTGGTTTTAGAAAAGCTGAAGTTGGAGACTTGTCTCACTCCCACATGGTGTTGGTACAGGTTGTTTGATTTCCCAGGAGGGATGGCCACACTTAAAAGCACTTCAGGAGGCTTGAGTGTCTTCAAAACTGCCAAGGACAAATTTTACTTACTTTGGTAAAGGCAATCGCTTTCTCCACACAGCACTGCCTGCTTTGCAACAGAACTAGGAATTAAGAAATTTAATTTCCCTTTTCTTCAAATTAGATAGGAATGTAAGGTTTCTTGCTATCCCTCTTGGAGTTTGTGGGCTTGCTGTGCTAAATCATTTAGCTCCTTTAAGACATGAGTGCAATCTGTAGTCCATGTCCACATTAAGCCACAGAGGAATGTTAATATCAGGCTTCAAGTCAGAAAAATGAAATGCTTCCAACTTGCTAACCAGAGACAGGATTACAGGGAGGGCTATACCATATGGACTTTCTCCACTTTGTATTTTGGTTCCTTGTTTCTTCTTGTGCTTCTCTCTGTGTTGCAGTTAAACTGAGTGTAAGTCTTGGGGATACCTTGCAGCTTAGACTTCTGCAAGTCCAGTTATGTGATTGCAAGTAAGTTAACCTGATGCATGCAGAGAGACTGTTTAATTATAATTTATTTTACTCCACCTTCTTCTCTTTTGGTGTTTAGCTTTTGTACTTAGAAGAAAATAAACTTGCATAACCTATATATAGTATTTTTCTTTGCCTGCAGAACTTCAATGGCCACTGCAGTGGATCCAATGGATCAAAGGCCTATTTGTGCCACTTTGATACAAACATACAATAAATACACCTACCTGTGGTTGTATAGAAGGTGTTTTGATTTTGTGCAAGTTGTGCTTAGATCCAGGCTATTTTAATAAATTGTGCAATTTAAATTTAGAGTAACCTTGCTGCTTTTCATTTGAGAATTAGAAGTCAGACTAACTCCTGTTTTTCAAAGCTGAGTTGTTTGTAAAGACCAGCAAAAAAAGAAATTAATGTTCTGTTAGTGTTCTGTTTTGATGGGTTTTCTCTCTCTCCATTTTAATATACAAAATTTACTACAGGAACTATAGAGGGTCCCAAGCTTGAAAGTCACTTTTGGCCTTTATTGTTCCAATTGTGTGCTAAGATGTTAACATAAAAATAGATTAATCTGAGCAAGAAATGGTTTATTTTAAAGAAGAATTTATTTTCAGCTCATGACAAAGTAAAATTTTCTGCAAAGCAATTTTTCACTCTGAAGTGCTACAAAGCAACTTTCTCTAATAAGTTAACAAGAATCAGGCTATAATCTCTTCAAAAGCTGATAACCTCAGATAGGATTCCAAATAAAGCTATCACCATATGTTAAAGGGTGAGTATTTTGTGCAGACTTATGGTGAAAGGTTGTAAAGTGATTATCAAAGTACTGTTTGGAATGGTGAAAAAAGAATGGCATGCCGCAATTTTTAGAATGCATTACAGTGGGTTTATGTATAAAGCTGCAGCATGTGTTTTGCACTCCAAAACTAATACAGTTTTACTAACCTTCAGCACAAAGCTATACTCTTGAGTAGAATTAATGACAAATAATATGTTAGAGGAAAAAAGCAGCCAGTAAACCAATCTATTTTAGCATTGCTGCAACTAAAAAAGGAAAATTTTACTTTTGTATAATGAAAGAATATGGGGTTGGTACAATTCAGTTGGTATACAATTTCTTCCTCTATCAATGTAATTAGCAACACTTTTTGAAATACAGTGGAAGTTTAAACTCCTGATTTTTCTCTCAAGCTCATTTGAAACCTTTTGTAAAGTATTGTAGTGCTGAAGGATAAATGTTGATGGCTGAAGTTGAGCTATAAGAGTTTTTCTGTTAAAAACCATTAGAAAATAAAAAGACATTTGTCATAATATCTCAGTTACTATGTGCTATCCAGCACTGTGATTCCCAGGTAATTGTTTTCAAATCTTGTTTATCAATATGATCTGCCACAGAGATGAAGGATGAGTGCAGGGGGCTGCTCACAGAGAGGGGTTCTTTTGTAGCTGTAATTCTGAGACGCCAGTCAAAGAAGTCAGTCACTTCAAAGAAGGTTTCCCCCTAGCCTCCCCCTTTTTACTCATGAATCTTACTTCTAAGTATTTTGACTGTTTCAGTCTAGTGTTTAAGCCCACACAGTGGGCACTGGAAAATAATCCTTTAATACAGAAAGAAAAGTACTATTAGCTCATTTCCGGCAGCTATTCTGTGTTTCAGATGAGGTGTTTTGCTGTTGAAACAAATGCAGTTATTCACAGGCTGTGGCTGTGTGATTTACATCAAGGCCTATATTCAGTAAAGATAACAGATTTGCTTTCTTCATGCATGTGCCCACAATATAATCCTCCTTTGATACAACTTGAAGGAATTTTTTCAGCATTTTGTAGCATTGATGTTTTAATGCATTAAGTGGAGAGGCTTTTTTCCATGCAAGTTCAAAAGTTCATGTTATGATCTTGTGTGAAGTATCTACTTGTGTAACTAGATGTGCCTGCTTGTGGTTTGGGATTGACAGTGCGCATGCTTTTTTAAACTTTATTTTTCTTCTCTCTCTCTCCCCCTCTTCTCTTTTTTCTTCACTCTATCACGCTTGGCTCTCATTGCTTACCTGCAGCCACTTTTCCTCCCTTGCATTATCTCTGTTCATTACCTAACACCTGAATGGGACTAATGGAGCCTCTCCAGGATTGTTCTAAACTTCAAGAAACTGAACTAAGTTTTATTCTTACTGCAAGTCTGCAGGCAGGGTCTTGCTGCACATGAAGCAAGTTTTGTTACTGGCATCAGTGGGAGCAGGACTGGATTTTGTTCCTGTAAGGAGAAGGGCAGGTTGGCAGCTTAGAGTGGCCACCACGTTGTTAACATGTGAGATGCTGCAAATGTAGTGCATCTTGTTGATCTTTCCCCTCTCCCCCAATTGTACATATTAAATAAACAGTTTCTTTCCGGGTGGGCCAAGGAATCCACGTATGTTGCATCCT
The DNA here is from genome assembly GCA_009812075.1 of Sialia sialis. Classification (NCBI taxonomy): domain Eukaryota; kingdom Metazoa; phylum Chordata; class Aves; order Passeriformes; family Turdidae; genus Sialia; species Sialia sialis. The sequence goes on from VRYO01002297.1 coordinate 9,170,203, forward strand.
TCTTGTGGGAAACAAATACCTTTTTGACGTTTGCAGGAGTTGGAGGTAATGTGACACATTTTGGAAATTTGTAGTTATAACCCATGTTTTCCCAGTTTCTGTTTATTTGAAAGACTTTACAATCTTCCATATATAGTTAGATACATATTTTTTTAAAAACGAAGGATAATGGGAGGTACACAAGCAGTAGCACTAATCAGAAATTGTAAAATCTCACTTGTATAAGCCATTTTAAAACCAGAAGAAAGGCAGGAGCAGAAATATCACACTTCAATTAAACACATGAGACTGTATTTTGCTGCAGTAACACACCTTCCCAGCAGGATCTCAGCTGAGAGCAGCATCGTGTCAGTCCAGGTAGGACTTCCAGTCTCCATCTGACACCAGAGCTGTGTAATGAGCTGATCTTTCAGTCTCATGAGCTGTGTGGCTATTTGCTTCCTAAGCTCCAAGTGCTCCCTTGTAACTGCTCCATTGCAAAATCCCAGTACAAAAGTGAAATTGCAGCCACCTCTTTAGGATAGGTGTTTTTTCATTAAAGCAGGAGAGATGATGTTTGAACTTTTGTGTCTTTCTTTTTAATAAAGTTTTTGTCATTTAAGCTTATACACCAACTGGCACCAGTGTGTGCTGGTGGATGTTTAACTACTGAGAATGCTCTGGGGTATATAATTTTACCTCCATCTGATCCTTGGATCTGTTGGTGCTATTGATTCTACTCATCATGTTATCCCGTGTTTAGAACTTCTTAGTTTTACTAATGTCTTTCTTTGTAACATGAGAGAATAATGAAACATGCTGTAAGAAGCTTTTCTGTGGTTTTTACTAAGCGTATAATTCATTGTTTTTATAATGTTTTTGCATGCCCATCAATCACATTTAGCAGAAAATGTAGCCTCCTAAAAATCACTGTAGTTCTATCAAGTCTGAAGGAGTTTAAAGCCTATAGAAAGTTTACCAACTAGTGGAAAAAGAAATGGCACCAATACCATGTTGCTACTGATTGTAGCCAGCTGGGTAAAATAGGGACAAAAGGTGAAGAATCCTGTCAAATATTCTTAGACATTTTTAAATCACTTGGTTATAATGGATCTTAAATAGTTGACCCTTACAATAATGGTTAGGCTTTTCTAATCTTTGATTGCTCAGTAAAAATTTGAGCTGCATGACCTTGTACCTTTTCTGAAGGGTGGCACTTAGAGACCAGCTGTTGTACCAGGTCTAAAATAAAGATGTACCAAAATACCACAGTGCTGGTCTTGTCTTGCTTCTCTTCTGAATGGCTTGTCCCATGCAGAAAACATAACACATAGACATGTTGCAATATTAACTCCTCTTATAGACATTCAATTACAGAATGCTGTATTTTGGAGAGAGGACAAAGAAAAATTAGTGTGAATCAACTGGTTATTTTAGGTAAAGCAATTTTGATTCCAACATAGCTTTTTAGTACAGGAATAATGGGGATGTGTTCTGGGGAGTTCCTTTGCTTCCTGAGACCAGAAGCCTTCCCTGGGCTGTGATTTCTCAAACTGCTCTCCAGACTGCTATCTTAAGGCGGAATTGCTCTTATTTTTCCTTTTCTGTGCTATGTGGGTTTTTTTTTCCCTTCTGCTGGATGAACTACTCACTCTGGGCTCTGCTGTGAACTATCTAAACTCACTACCCATGCTGAAAAGGGTAGATCATATTCTCTTACTAAGTTAGGGAGGTGAAGTGCTAAGCAAGGAGGAGGTTCCAGCAGATTTTCAGAGTTGGCACAAGACAAGTTGTAATGTGCTCTGGAATTAAGGGAGGGAGAAGAGATCAGGACCTCTCTCCATTCCTGGCAGAAGTGAGCTCTTAAATGAGATTGCCTCAGGTACAAAACTGCATCCTTGGACAGGCGCCATCCAGGCTCTTGGCTGTGTCTAATTTGAGGTCTTGCAATAACACAGCCAAGGTGTGAGAGGGTTGTAAATGGTTAACTACTGTACCCTGCAGACCTAAACCCTGCCATGGCAGAGGTGGAGCTGCTGCAGCCACCTGGCATCGTCAGGCAGTGTTTCCTATTTGAAAGGGAAAAGTACTGGAGGCATTTTGATTTGGTCGGTTGGTTTTTTTTAATTTTAACTTTAGAACATGAAGTTCTACAAGAGGAGTAGTAACTCTGCCCTCATTACTGATATGATGTGGATTAAAACTGATCACAATGGCAATGCAAGGCAGGTAGGTATGTCACTTTATGCAGATGTTATCCTAGCTCGAATGCTTAGACTACCTCAAAAAGAGCCCTCCATCAGTAGTCACCTTAGAAAGAACTGTTGAATTGCTGTGGGTATACTGGAGATATAAGTAAGAAAGTAATGGATAAGGTGCTAATTTGCAGTTTGGGAAGTTCACATCTTGTCTGCAATGGAAACTTTATTGGACACAGACTAACTAGATTCTATAGAAATATTTGGTACCTGTGGACCTTGTCACAGAAGAGGACTTAGGTGCTGTCTGACAGATTTGTACCCACAAAACTGCATAGTTCAAAAAAGGTGAACAAAAAAGGTGTGTTTACTGAAAGTGTGGTACTTGCAGGAGAGACAAGGAGGGAATAACTAGTGGTGTTGTGCTAATCGCAATATGCTTCAGAGTTATTGAGTATGTACTCTCTTGGGTACTGCCACAAAGGAGAGGAAAGGGCAGAATTCTAACTGGTTTGAATTGAAGTTGTTATTTTGTCTTAATTTAAACCTCTCTATATGTTTTATTTGGACTACTGAAACCAGAAGCTGACTCAAGTTGGATACGGTAAAAACACACAGCAACTTAGGTCAAAAAAGATCTGTTACAGCAGAGGTGGATCTGATAGACAGCACAAGTTTTCCTGGAAAGGGAGAGCTGTGATTGGATTGGGAAAGTAGAAATGCTAACCAAGATGGTTTTTGATCTTCGGCCACTGTGTATTTTTGTCTGGGTGACTCACAACAATTGTAGTAACAGTAGCAGTTGTCTTCTGAGTTCAGTGTCCTAGGGAATCCTTGGCATCTGTTCGTGCACACAGGTATGGGATCTCTATACTTATGGACTCCAAAAGTTCTGCATAGAATATTAGTTATAAAAATAAAATTAATTTGTAATTTGACTCCTTTTCCAGAATGTAGAGGTGAGAGCGTTAATAGTTTTATTACTGTTTGGATTAGGGAAATATCTAAATTCCTACCTGCAAGAATTTTTAAGGAGATTTAAATGCCTGAGGATGATGCCTGTGTCTCACCAGGGGCTGTAGAAACAAGTAGTTGAAGACAGTGGCCATGCAGCAGAAGACTTCTTATTATGTAACGGTTAAAACCCCCTTTCATCTGCTCAGAGATGAACTTGACTCCTCAAAGGCTTTATGAGACTTCCACCCATGACTGGGTGGGATACAGACACTTGTTCGGCACAGAAATGTTCCTTGCTGTGCTCTACCTGTATGAAACTCTCCCATGAGAGCACTCAGGGGAGAGAAAGCTGGCTCACAGGGAGAGAGATCTCCTCCTAAGAGAGATCTCCTCCTATAGACACAGCTCAGCTAGATGGAGATGGATTGTATCAGACCTCATCTCCCATGCAGTGTTGTTATTTTTACCCTTCCCTAAAAGTGCAGGCCAGCACAGCACACCACTTGCAGCTGCCCTGCCATGCTGCGGTCTCTGCCCAGCCCAGGGTTACATACTTCCCTTAGGTGTGCTGCTGCTCCTGCAGTGCCAGGAATGCTGGAGGGCTGCCAGGCACTGTTGGTAAATACAGTCTGCAGTTTGACATAATTGCTCTCTTCCTGGAGTTCCAGAAATTACGTACAAGAGCAAACGAAGTGAAGGAAAGCATTCTGCTCTAAGTGCATTTCATATCAGATGATATTTATTCTTTTTTTATGCTCCTTTGAATGCAGTACGGTCTGTACCTGTTGTCTGTAAGAGAGGAGAGAGTCACGTACTTGGAAATGTCCTGAGAGTTATATTGGCCTTAATTATTTATAAGCTTTTCTTCACTTCTGGCCTTCAAATAAATTTAAGAAGGTGAGAGAATGCCCAGTGACTGGAGCAGTGCCCTTCACCTCACAAAGCAACTTCTGCCGTATGGGCTCTTCCTCACAAAACACCAAGCAGCTCAGCTTCCCTTGATCCCTTCAGTCTGTCTTTTAAAACTGCTAACAAACAAAAATCTTGCCAGCTCCAGCTGACTTTGGGAGAACTAAGGAAGATTTTTTTTAAAAAGTTTTTGCCTTCTTTTGGTTTTAGGTTTGGAAAACATCTAAAATATTACAGTAATTTCACACTGATAAGCCGCACCTATTTCACTGAAGAATCCAGCTGATCCCAGAAGTCGGCTAATCACCAGGTGCAGCTTATTTATGGACAAATTCCAGCAAAATGCCAACCCAGATGTTGGGCCCTCCCGGCCGGGGAGGGAGCTGCCGCGGAGCCGCGGCTGAGTGGGCGGCAAGCCGGAGCCGCTGGCGAGCGGGCACCCAGCTGCTTGCCAGCTTCGCTCTGCCCGCCCAGCCGCTTGCCGGCTGCGCTTCCTGCGGCCAGCCTGCCAAGCCACTGCTTTTGAGCGGCGCAGGGAGCCGCTGTCACTGCCGATCAGGCGGGGAGCCGCGGCAGCCAGCACTGGGGATGGGAGTGCCAGGGCCCGCGGCATGGGGAGGGTGCCTGGGGCTGCATTTAAAGGCTTCGCCGGTCTGTGAAAACTGCAAATTGAGCCCCTGACAGCAAACCCCGCGATCGTTCGATTCTGTTACTATCTTGTTAGTTTGTTGCACATGGGTCCTCACTAAAAAAAAAAAAAAAAAAAAAGTGCGGCTTATTTATGGATAAATTCCGTGCTCTTTCTGGCTACCCAGAAGCGCGGCTTATAACCAGGTGCGGCTTATGAGCGTGAAATTACTGTACTTCATTTGCTTTTTATGTAGTAGTGGTGTTTGACCTGGTTTCACTGTAATGTCTCATAAAAACAACAAACCAAGAAAATTACTGGTTTGGAAAAGCACAAATTTTTATCTGCATCAGGCAACTTAAATTCATAGGGAGAGTTTCTATTCTATGCAGAAACAAAGTTTTCTTAACAACCAGAAGCTATTCTATGCTGTGTATTGTGTGACTCTGACCAAGTTCTTCATGCAGGACTGGCCGGTGAAGAAGGGTAGTTGCTAATGTCACTAATAGGTAGCACTAATGGATCAGCCTTTTCCTCCCTAAACCATTATAGCTTTGTCATCTTGAAGATATTTGTTTGGTTCCCAGTATGGTGCTTTCAAGATATCCTTGTTTGTATGAGTTAAGCTTTTTTTGCCTCCCTACCCTTTGGTACATGATCAGCAGTATTCTAAGACTGAACAGTGGGCAAATGGTACCTCTTGAAACCCATTCTATACAGAGAAGAATTTTTTGCAAGAGTGATCAAAGACTCCTTCTGTCCCCCCCTTGCAAAATGCAGTGGTGCTGTGGAGGAATCAAATGCTGTTGGAGAGATCCATACCTCTGTGTCTGCTGCTTTGGCACAGTGTGTTGGTAAGGCTTCCAGGTAAATAGAGAGGTTTCTCTTTAGTCACACACACAGGAAGAGATAGGTAAGAGTTAAGCTGAGATGTATGTGGTTTTCTTTAAGCTGTTTGCTAGTGAAGGCTCTTAGGAGAACATGTGTTGTGCTTGGCATGAGATCGTGAATTAAAGGTTTAGTTTTATTCAGTGTCAAATTTGAAATTTGTTTTTGTTCTTTATTCTGTCTTCCCCATTCCACACCAATTGACTTTATCCATATGGCTTTTTCAAGTAAATACTGTAAAAAGTCTGATTCCAATGTCTGTGATAGCAAAGGAACTATCTTGTTCTTCTGTTTTTTCTTGGTCTGATGAAGCAGGGAAATATAAAATTTTACCAAGAATCCACAAAGACGTTGTATGCATTTAGCATACTACTTTTTTTTTTAGTAGCTGTTTTTACTTTAAGCTTAAGGAATTTCCACTTAGCAGTATGTCTAAATTCCAAAGCTTATGCTCTAAGAACCTTGTTTAATTCAACATACATCTTAGAATGAGCTTAATTTGCAAAGAGCAATTGATACACAGAAAAGAAAAAAGTACCAAAGGAGACCAGTGTAATTTCTCTTCAGAAAAATTAATACTTAATATAAAATGTCAGTTTAAAAGATTATGTGTCTCCCTTTTACACCTGACATGCTCTAAATAGAAATCCTTTGTTAACATTAGAACAAGTTTGTGGTTATCCGATAAACCATTTATAGGCTTGCATTAGTTTCACTGGTTTTGTTTTAAATGGAAGTGTGAGTTTGAGGAGGGGGAGTGTTGTGAATGCCTGCACAGTTGGGATGACTTTGTTAGGGACATTGTTTCTCCCAGGCAACCTTCAAATGGGGACAGGAGATCTTTCATTTCAAAGACCAAAACTTTTCTGTCTCTCAGTGGCATCTTTTTTCAGTCATCTATGAAATAACAATGAGTAAAATGAATGCTCCTGGTTCTTTTAAGATGATGTGAACATTGAAGAACCTAATTTACCTTTTGGTGCCTGTAAGTGACTAGTCTTCGAGATCTTCCTTAGTAACCTTAACAGAAAACTCAGTGAGAAGTTGGTCAGACATTAAGAATATGTGTAAACAGGAAATTCAGATACCTGCATTGATTTGAGAATTAATAGTTTTTACAAGCTGGGTCAATCTGAGCTGTTTTTAAATGTTTCCAGCCTTGCCATCCCATTTAATTCTTTAACTGGGAGCTGGTTTAAGTGTGACCTTTCATGTGAGAGACATGTCATTGGGCATTCATTCATTTAAGTTAAATGAAAGAGGAAGCCAGTCCGTATTACACAAGGTGCATCCATTAACCTATTTGTACATCTGCACCTTGAGAAAATGGTGCTGGATTATTGCCCTCAGAAGAATTAAGGAAAAATTCCTGTTCCTTTACTGCTTTTGAAAAGCAGTGGAAATACTGGCCTTGTTTTCCTGAGTGTATGATACAACTTAGAACAATTAATGTCCAATCCATGCTGACACTCCTGGTATACTGGAGCTGCTGGGTTCATTCCAGAACAGCATGTTTGCACACACACCTTCTGGGATGGCTTGTCCAGCTGTGGCTGTACCTGGACAGCAAGGCCAAACACTTGGGGATTTTTAACTAACATCCTTAGGCTACTGCTTACTGTACAATTACTGTACAATTTCCTTGCTCTGCAAGGAAATGTGTGCAAGGAAAAGTCTCTTTTGAAGTTAAACTGGCTAGCTAAAACTCTCCATGTGTCCAACTTAAAATAATCTGCAAAGCCAGAGACTGAACTAAAATGCTGTTCTTGATAAGATGTCGTCCTCCACACCCTTCCCTCTCTGTAATTTCCTTTCATTCTTCCCACTTTTCAGATTCAGGCAGTAGTTTCAGATAGGTCAGCAAGGTAGCTGGCCAGGGGTTAAAGCAGCAGCCTGTCCTGCATGGTTTAGTAGGAGGTCTGCAACCATTCTCCTGAGCAGTGCTGGATAAGCTGGTGAATGTTTGTTTCAATTCCTTTTCTGTGAGTCTTGGGTAACATGTCCCTGACTCATCAGATTGTTGTGTGGATGTATTTATGTCTTTGATGGCTTCTGGTGTTAGAGCAATGCAAGGTATAACAGCTCTCTCATGCAATTATGTGAAAATAGTGCATTATGTCTGTACCCATGAAAGCTAAAAATGGGAGATTAAATCACAGCAGCTAATTTGATAGGCTTGTTTGCATTTCAGTCAGATAGCAGTGCTCCTTCTCAGTCTCTAGGCTTTTCTCTAGTGATGCTGGTAGACTACCAGGCTAGTCACACACCTAACCAGTGGTTTTCTGTTTGTGTGGGGCTTTTTTGATTTGTTTGTGTTGCTCTGACTCCCTAATAAATGTCAAGTTATACTGGTTTTGGAAAATACGCTTTGTGAAAAAATATTATCGTTATTTTGCTAGTGTAATAATAACCACTGTAGTCAATGGGCAGCTTTTAATAATCTCCATAGCAACTAAATTCAGTAAAAAGTGAAAATAACTGATTCATGCAGTTGTGTGCCAGGGGATGTGTGTGGGCAATGTACTATCTGTTTGAAATGTCACACTCAGCTGATGCATTCAAGTGATGCATACTCTGCTGGCAGTGCCTTCCCTTGCTTCTCTTAAGAAGTAAGGAAATGGGATCCAGTTTTTCATTTGTAGTACTATTGGTTAAGAGAAATGGACTCTTAAATGCCACCATTAGTGGTGCTCTACTTTTTGCTCCAGAATATTCAAACAAAACCAGGAATACCTGGCAGCAATTTGCTTCATTTCTCTCACCACATGGAAAGTGGCATTTTTAGAGCTGGTTATGTCAGTGCCAATGCTTTGTTTTAGTTTAGCTTGAACGTGCTAACTAAACTTTTTTGGTTTAAAAGAAGTGGTTCTTGCAAGTGAGGATCATAGCTTCTCAAATGTCACCACTTCTGTATCTCTGGTTCTTCTGTCTACCTTGTATTTTGGCTCAGCATTTGCATATATCCCTGATAGATTATAGGAGTACTAGTTAGAAACAATATCTAGAATATATATTCTTTTCCTCCCGTGTTGCCCTGGTCTCTGCAGCCGCGTTCCTGCCGTCGCTCGTTCCACGTAGAAGGGTGAGATGCAGAATTGCTTTGGAGCTGGAGCCAGCAAAATGCGAGGGGCTGCTTCAGAGGAGGCTCCTCTGAAATGGCTCAGATGCTTCTTGCTTTTCACATGCATATTTTAGGTTTGATTTTTTTTCGGAGGTGCTGAGTGCCTGCATTTCCTGAGGACTGCAGCCTGCATTTCTTCTTTCAAGATCGCACTTCTTTTCAATGCCTCTATTCCTTAGCTTTTTAAACTAGTTTTCAAAGCTGGCCCGAGGGCATGAAAACTCCAAGATTATGTTATAGACCCCTGTGGTGGGGGTAATGGTGGGAGAGTTAGCACCTCTGGATGAGCGCCCTGTAGAGTTGCTGTTTGTACTGTGCCTCTCAAAGAACGGCTTTGCAATTAAATCCGTGCTTTAAATTCAGCGCCAAATCAGCATTTTGGAAGATTTGTTATATAAGGTATTCATTTGGGATACCTGGAAATCCCGTGTGTGGAGGTGTTTATTTCACGCTTTTAAATGCGACTCTTTAACTTTTTTCCTATCCCGCTGAACTTCAGGAACATCTTGTTTCCCACCCCAGTGAAACTTCAGCCCGCTCACTCGTGCGTGTTTTGCAGGAATCCCTTGGAGCTCGCCCCAGGAATGGACAGCCACCTCTGTCTGTGGCGCAGAGCAGTGCCAGCTGAAGGAGCCCTGCCGGCCAGCGGACAGCAGTGCTGATAGCTGCGGGAAGAGCCCGGGGCAGGGCTCCCTGCCGGCTCCCAGCCATGCCTTTCGGGCTCAAGCTGCGGCGGACCCGGCGCTACAACGTGCTGAGCAAGAACTGCTTCGTGACCCGGATCCGGCTGCTGGACAGCAACGTGATCGAGTGCACGCTGTCCGTGGAGAGCACCGGCCAGGAGTGCCTGGAAGCCGTGGCGCAGAGGCTGGAGTTACGCGAGGTAAGGGCAGCCCGGGAAAGACCGGCTGTCCGCGGGTAATTGGGCTCGGTTTTAGCTCGGGCAGGCTGTGCCTTTGAGTCACGTTGTTCCCAGCGCTGGCCAGATACGATCAGCGGCTGCAGCTCGGACAGACAGACCCCGAGTGCATGAGAGCTGAGGCAGAGCAGCGTTCAGGGCTTTGCGCATCCGTCATGGCTTTGAGAGCTCTTTGTAACGCCACGTTCCCTTTCTTAGAAAGCCGGGAGTGTTACTTTTTGAGCTGGGATGCCAAAGGACAAGTTACAGTAACTTTTTTTCTGAATGTAACCCTGGTTTCACCGGGGCTGGTGGCTGAGTTTGCAAGTGGGAAGGAGACTCCCGGCTTTTCAACATGGCCCTTCACATAAATATTCTTGTTACTGTAAAACCGAAGTAGGAATCAGTAGCAACTGGCAGTTGTTCTGCCAGTAACAGCTGCAGGAAGGTGGGTTTTCCCTTCCATTTGTTTTGTTTAATATTTCACATCTGAAATCCTGAAAAGCTTCTTTTACATTCCCGATGCTTCTGGAAAAGTTGAAGAAACCAGTCTTTATTCAAGATTGAAATCCTTTATTTTCTGCTTTTTGTTGTAGATTTTAGTGTTTGAGTGCTGCATCCTTTACAGAAATAGCTCTGCAATGTGCATGGCACAAATGAACTGACATTTCTTGCCTGCTATGAGCTCTCTGTGTGTGTCCTACATGCTTCTAGACTTTTGCAAATTGTAGGTGGAAAACCATTCCCTGGAAGTTGCTCTGTTATCATCTGGCTGTCCTGGCTGATACTTTCTCTAAGCACAGCTGGGAAATTGAAAACCTTGCAGTGTCTTATGCAGCTGGCCCATGGTAGTGGGGGCAGCTGGAAGGTAGCATACAAATAGCTACAATATCTGAAAACTAAACAAAAACTCTTTTTTATTCTTTTTTTTCTATAATGATAAAGAACGAGAGAAGAAACTCAATCTGTGTGTGTGTCCAGAATAGGCTGGAGAATGTGCAGGCAGGAACAGGGCAGAGGGAATATTGCATAGTGTTTTCCATACGTGGGTGGGGGTTATTTTGGTTTTATTTGGGTTTTTTTGTTTGTTTTTGTTTTGTTTTTTAATATGAATTTTAGTAGAATCATCTCCCCCCGCCTCCTTTACATAATTTAGAGTTGAAGATTTATCATTAAGTAATTTTTCCCTTCTTTTTTCTTTCTCTTGGTGATGTCCTAGGGTGTCCTTAGGGAAGAACCTAACTTCTCTCTTTCTTTCCAGTGCAGAAAGCAGTGAAATTAATGAAGTGATTCTTTTAGTGTTCCTTGTGAGTTTATCTAGTTGGTGCAGCAGTAGTCTGGGGCCTCCTGGTTCTCTCTGGAGGTCCACCTGCCTTTGCAAACAATAGCTCTGTCAGCGGGTTAGTGTTCTTTTCCACAAAGCATTTTGTGATTTCAGAACGTGTTTTGTTCCACTTTGGAACAAATCCTGAAGCTCCAAAGTTTTCCAGAGAAATGAAATTAGACATTATAGTAGCAAAGGAAGCTGTTTTTGGTCAGTGTTCAGTTCCATGGGGGTTTTCTATTGCTTCAGAGTTTTTTAATTTTCAAAATTATTTCTGTCATTCAAAAAGAAATATGTCAGCACAAAAAGTTTGTGTTTCAAGATAAAAAAATATTTTAACAACATAGAAGAGAATGCTTTGATGTTGTTGGAAAGCATTCCCCTTCTTTCATCACCCTCCCTGCTTTTTTTTACTAAACAAGGTTTTGGCAATGCTGAACTGGTTTTGTAAAGTTCAGATTTCAACAGTACAGCATTTTTTGGACAGAAGTGGGTGTTTTGGTTTTTTTTTTTAGGAGAGAATTACCCACCTCTTCAAACTCTGAGAGGGTCTCCATGTATCCTCTTTTCCTCCTTGGATGAGGAGTAATTGGAGCTAGCAAGCTTGGAGGTGCCTGGTGCTGTTCTTTCTTTCAGACCCCAAATTAAATTCTTCTTCTGCCCCTATAGTCTTCCTGCCACTGTTTGTAAGGATAATGAAGTAATTTGGTGACTGTCCCCTTTCCTCTCTAGGTTTACCATAGTTTTTGAACTCACTGTCCAGACAAATTGTACAGAAGGGCCAAACATATTTTCACAAAGCTCAAATTTCGACAAGATTTGTGCAACTGCATAGCTGAGTAGAGAAGCCTGTTAAGTGTACCAAGGCAAAAATCCTTGCAAGTGTTCATATCAGAAAGAGACTTTTAAAATTCCTTGAATGCAGCAAAAACTGCAGCTGTCACATGCCTTTTCTTAGAAATCCTTATTTGCAAACTGTGATGTTCAAGTAAGGAATAAGCCAACCTTCATAAAACCCCATGCTAACAAAATTGTGTTAAAATCCTGTTTGTCTCCTTCATGCAGTCTTGGATAATACCTCGGTTTGGTCTCATGTTCAAATAAATCCCGGGTGTACCACAACTTTTACCTTCAAGTTAGGAATGCATCCATGTCTCATTCAATCCAATTTCTTAGAAATAAACAAAAAACTGTCAAACCCTTGCTGCTAAAAAGCAAAGCTCTTTGAGATTATGCCTTGTTGTGAGGGACTGTCGATCATACCACACATGACTGGAAAACAGTATCTAATGGATTATGCATATTTCTATTTGATCTCTGGGGAATGCAACTCCCTGCCTGACTGACTCAGGGTTCAGGAATAGGTCAGTAGAAAGTGGAGCCATGTAACTACTGTAAAATCTGGTTTTATCCTTTTCAGCAAAGCTCTTAATAAAGCATCAGGTCTTCTACTTGAACAGTTACCGGTTCCAATAAAATGAGCTCTTTTTCCAGCATTATGTAAAAGGTGCAGATGAGAAGAGGGGAGGAAGGGAGAGCAAAGACAAGGTCAAAAACATAATTTTATAATCTTGTATGTATGTGCATAGGTTATAAAAAGCATTTTTCCCCAACATAATGACATTTTTCCATTCCACTTCCAGACTAAGTGAACCTGCTTGAAGTAGCAGAATAATCTATACAAATCTGTTGGGTGTCTTCATGTTTCCTTCTCCTTTTTGTTCTTTTAAATTCACTTTCCAAAATGGTAAAATGTTTAAAGGTGGTATGCTCTGATGTATTGTAAGTGGGGGAGAGGGCAAGAAGGCTCTTCCCATCCAAAATTATTCTTGTGAGCTAAATTTCTCCATGGTATATCCATCACTGTGATCCTATAAACCCCAAACCAAAGCAGGAGGTTGGTGAGCTGAGCACCACAGACAGATGCTGCTCACTGTGCAGTGGTGAGTTTTCCTGCCGTTTCTGACCTTTATTTTGGTCAGTCAGAAGGTGCTCCTTTAGGGCACAACTGAAACCTGGGGTTTTGCAGCCAGGTTGCCTCGAAGTGTGGCTTGGTTTGACTCATCTTGCCAGCAAAGCTGAGATGGGGTTCAGGCAGCAAAGGCCTTCTATGAATAATTGGCTGCTGTAAATGGCACCTTCCCCTCTGTTGAGTGCCCTGGGATAGCAGGGTTTAATATTTTTTACCTGGAGAGGCTGGAACTCCGTCTCTTTCTCAAGCATAAATATTTAGTTGGCCGCTTAACCAGATGCTGTAACAAACACTGGGCTGGGCTTGGTTTAGTCATTTTCTGTCATCTCCTGAGGTTGACAATTCTACTTATTTGGCCCAACTTAAAGGCAGGGGTAGCTCTGGACTTGGGAGGATGGCTAAGGCCAAGTCCAAAACAAATATGTTGCCTTCTGAAGTGGCAGCTCTAATAGGTGACATTAAGACTTCCCAGTGCATTTATTTTAAGTCCACTGTTCTGACTCACCATATTTTGGGAATCACATTTTCATTAGGGCACCCAGGTGCTCTGGTTCTTGTTTAGCAAGAGGACCACAGCTCCTGGAGGAGTGTAAACTGATTTCCTTGTACCACATATGATGTCATGTGTGGTAGGCAAGACAGATTTTAAAACCTTGAGGGTAATGTGTTACTTCAGACCCTGACAGCTGTAGGTGTAGATATTGATTCCATGGAAATCTGAGTGAAGTCAGTAGTTCTCTTTGTGCAGATGGACAAACAGCTTTTGGAATGAACTTAGTTTTCAATCAGGTGCTTATAGATAGAAGATCTCATTTTTTAATAACCTCAGTTATTTTTTGTGGTGCATTGTTGTCTGGAGAGTGTAGCATGATTCGCCTTCTGGAGAGCCAAATGTCTTCTCATAGCATGCTGAACTTGATGGTCTAGCTGTTTCCAGTCCCATGATCTTCCTTTCCTTTTTGGGGATTACTGATTTTCCTAGGAGGCAGGGGCTCTTCAGGCATGCACAGTAGTGGCTACAGAAGTCCTCCACTGTGGATTCTTTAACAACACGTTACATTTGCAAGAAGTAAAGCTGCTGGCAACACAGAATCACAGAGTCGCTAGGTTGGAAGAGACCTTCAAGATCATCGAGTCCATATTCAAATAACTGTATGGGTTGTCTCTCCAAAGTGCATGGATCTGTGACATGAGCTGTGCTCTGCAATCAGTTCCTGTGCTCCAGCTTCAATAGCTTAATCCTCTCCAGGCTGCTTTCCAGGAAAATAGTTGTCTTTTAGTTGTGCAAAATGTGTGCTGCGGTGTTTGCTCCACAGTACTGCTGTAATCTAGAAGTTTCAACACTGTGTTTCATTTACCTCTTGTTCCTCAGAATTGCTTCTGGATTTGGTACTTCAGGAACCTTTCTACTGTAGCAAATCTGAACTTGTGCTGTCTCCCAGCCCCCACTCCAAGGGGAGGGATTTTGCTCATTCAAGCTGTTTAATTGCAATACCTTAATTCCTTGAAAAACTCTTTTAGACTTCAGAGTCTGAATCTTCTTTGTTTCTAGATGTTTTACAAGTACTTCACACTTCAAATTTGGGTTCTAGGTGTTGCGAATGTTTACTTTTTCAAGTAATATAGAAGCTCTGTTTTCACATCTCCATGCTGTTTCTTGCTGAGGATGAGCTGCCCTGCAGTGATTTCCAAATGTGTTAAAGGGTTTCCCTTAAGAGGTGGTAAAATCACTGCTTTTTTCTGCCTTCATATTAATTACTTTTCTCTGCTGCCTCCACTGTCCCTCCCACCTTCATTTTAAGCTAATTGCTACCATTATGATCTCATCAGAAAGAACTTTTTATCCACTGGTGACTACAAAGGGAGAGTAGAAATATATCAGGGAACATGTGTGAGGTTAGTTTTGTTTGAAGTTTATCCTATGGGAGATGCTGACCTCTTGATGTATTTGTGCCTTAGATTGATTGACTGATTTATTGAAGATACCTTTAATTTCTAGGAGGAAATACTACAAAAGAACAAGTTTGCTTCACTGTACCAGACTGAGCAGTCCTCAAGTTGTTTGTCAGGCTTAATTGAGGAATCAAGTTGAATTAGTTATCACCTTAGTTAAATGCTAGTCTGGATGTTGTCCAAAGTTGAAAATATGTATGTAATGAGACCCTAAAGTAAGTACACCTGTGCTCCCATTCAGAGTTTTGCATGATTGTCTCTTGCATGCCCTCAGCTATAAAGTACCTGGAGCAGTGTTTCCCCTGCTGGTTTGTTGCCATTTGTAAACATTTAAAATTTTTTGTATTGTATTACTTGTCCTTGTGCTGAGTGCTAAGTCATGATGTGTGCAATGGTTTTTATAGAAACATCCCTACCAGCATGAAACAGGCTGTTCATGGTGGATTTTGCAAAGTTTAACATCTGCAATTTGTCTTTTTTTCACTTTTTCTTCAGATCTGTAGTCGCAGGACTTGATGTTTAAATGCTTTTCAATAAAGTCCTTCGGGATGGATTGGCTATTCCATCAGCTGCTTTATTGCCACTTTCTAGCTCTAGTTCTGAGCACTGTTCTGTGTTAATTCGCAGAAGTCCCATGTGGCAGAAAACAGCTGAGGTTCCCAACCTGGTATTCCTGTAGAGCCTAGAGCAAACGACTTGTGATGTGCACATTCTAAGTGTACACTTGTCCATCATAAAACCTTGTGAGTGCACTAAAAAGAAGAAAAGTAAACAATTCTGTGTTGGGTAAATGGTTCTGGTATTGGTAGAGATATTTTGACATGTGCATGTGGGTTTGCATTTTTTTTTTTCTAGTTGGAAGAGTCCTTGTCCTTTGTGTGCAGTAGGCCTGATCCAAAGTCTCATGAAACCTTTGCACTTTAATTCAGACTTAGTGCTTGCTGTCTGTTCATAAAGCACAGATGTCCCTTAAGAAAATAAAGACTCAGGCACTTTCTGTAAATCATTTATGTCACCTGTGCCACAGTGTCAGGTAGAGCTCTTCAGTATGCTTTTGGGAGAGATGGTAGAAGGCAGATAGTACTATATTAATTTGTCATTGTCTTCAAAATATCAATAAAAAAGAAATTACTCTGATTTTGCATATGGAAAAACGTACGCAGTGCCACCTGTTCTCACTTGCGTTTTTGAGGTTGTGTGAATTATGTAGCTCGCAAAGGTAAACTGACACTCGTGTGTTTCTTTGTCTAGACTCACTACTTCGGCCTTTCATTTCTCAGCAAGAGCCAGCAAGACCGCTGGGTTGAACTGGAAAAGCCTCTGAAGAAGCAGCTGGACAAATTTGCCAATGAGCCTTTGCTTTTCTTTGGGGTAATGTTCTATGTGCCCAGCGTATCCCGACTGCAGCAGGAGGTAACGAGGTATGTGCTTCCCTGTGTTCACAGTATTGTGATAGAGCTGGGCGACAATGGGACTGTGATAGAGCATCTGAGAGGAAGTCTCTCTGTTTCTGGCATTCAGTATTTGCTCAGCTATCATCTGGTTATTTCCTTTCCTGATGGTTACCCAAATGGGAAAAAATGGGAGAAGTCACCACTTGATTATGTCTGCTTGGGAAGAAAAAAATAAATGCTGTCTCACCAAATGATTGTGCATGAGCAACTGCAGGGAAAAATGGGAGTAATAGTTAAATGATTAAAAATCTGACATAAATTTTAAAAAGACCCATGGTGACTATAGTTTTCCTTCTGTAACTTTCTACTGATGAAAAGGAAGCCACAGTCAAAGGAACTCTATATAGAGTTTTAGTTTATTGCTCTTAAGCCTACATGTGCTTTGGTGAAAGTGAACTTTGGCATTTTTTTCCCCAGGTTTTGCTCATCCCACTCTTGATTTTCCCTTATACTTCACAAAAAGATTAAAACTGTTAAGAGGGCATTAGTCCTTTAATTATGATCAGGGCATACCTTTGCAAACAACTTCAGTGGGAATTACTCTTTTATTCAGAGCCCTGTGCTGCAGTTGTAACAATACAACTGTTTTGAGGGGCTATTTTTGTAAACCACATCACTGTGTGGTTTTTGCACATCTGTGCTGCATTGAAATTTAATAATACAGAAAAGAGAGTGAGGAGAAAAAAGCCCACCTCACCTAACAAGGGGTAGAATTGTTTTCTTTCTAACCAAAATTATTTCATTTATCTAGTCTGAGCAAAGTTGTGTCAGAGCAACTAAAGGTAAGGCCTGGAGTAAGTGGGTGAAGACTTCAGGATGGCAGAAGCTTTGCCCCTGAAAAAAAGCCTGCTGTTGCTGAAAACCTGGAATTCACCACATGGTCATAATAGCTAGGAAAAGATATATAAATAGTGAAGAAAGAATGGCCTTAAGGTGTTCAAGATATGAAGCAATTTTTTATACAGTAGATTGTATATTTTGAAGGTCCTTTATTTGACACTGAACTGGAGAGCTGGCATTGGTAGGATGTGAAAAAGTTGTGTCTTGAAATGGCAGCTGTCAAGTCGTCCCTTGACTACTGTGTGTGCTGAATTCTTGCCAAAAAGTGGTATAAAAGCATCATAAAACTTCAATTTCTCTGAGAGCAGACCAGACACTGATGTATGTCTGTCTCTGGGTGCTCCTGCTTTGTGGGAGAGGGAAGCCTCAGTACCTTTTCCTTCAGAATCATTTTAACATGCAGACGGAATGTCTGAAATGTTGTGTTGCTCAATTTGTCAGCCCAATCCTGGCCTGGTTGTGTGCAAGGAAGCATTGTAGCTACTTGGATGCTATTATTTTTTCAAGCTGCAGCGTGCAGTGCTGATTGCTCATTCATAGCTCACCTGCAGAGGTATATTTGCTCATTCTGCCCAGGTTGGTAATAACAAAGCATTTCAGTGACAATTGAACTTCACGGCACTCTCAATTGGAGTGGCTGCTGAGTTGTTTTTCTTTCTGAAGTGATTGATAGCATAAGCTGCAGAGTCTTATAAGTGCCTTTTATGTTTCTTTAAAGGTGTGTAGCAAAGCCAGCAGAGGATTTCAGATATAGAATAGCCTGTTAAGGTTTGCTTGTTTGTTTCATAGAGTGGAATTGCTGCACTGTAGCAAATCTTCAACTGTGCAATAGGTAGATTCATATTTGAGGCAACATGGGGATCAGGAGGATTCTTCTGAAACAACTGGCAGAGAAGGGCTTAGTTTAAAGCCTGATTAGATGCACAGATGGATGTGGGCTTTTAGGGGTTTTTATTGGCTCTTGGTATATTGATTCAACATTTGTTTTTAATTTTGATACTGGCTGCTTCTAGGATTAGACTTGATCATGATATGATTACATGTGATGTTGAGGTAGGCACTGGGCTCGCCCACTCAGTGCCTATGTATTTGACTCATGTTTAGGTACAAATGACAAATCTGTCTGAAATGCAGAAGTTGTGATGAGACACTTCATCCCCTTCTGGGAGGCTGCAGAACCACTGCAAACAAACCCAACCCCAAAACACAACCATCACCAAAGGCTGAAGATGCAGAGGTGGTGACAGTGCTGCCAGCAGTAAACCTGTCACCCTAGTAACCTTCTCCAAGTGGAAACATCTCCAGCCCTGAGCTTGCCTGGCTGTGTTTGGAGTTGGAGGTGAAACCCATCTCTCAGCAGCAAGCTTTTAGTTAATTGCAGACTCCAGAGTTTCCAGGGTTGATTAATATTCCTTGAAGATGATGAAGTCTTCTGAGAATGCTTCAGCAAACACTGACATAATGCACAAGTATTCAAAAACTAGGGAGTTGGTTTCCTGAACTGGTTTACTCTCCTCTGATCTGTAGGATTATAGACTTGATAGCTGGTTTTGAGAAATTTGTCGCCAAATTGAATATTCCTTCCTGTTTCCAGTGACTGCAACCTCCTGTGCCTCACATACTGTCATTGCAAAAAGGGAAAATGATGCAAGTCTTTTAGGCTCTGTTGGTTGAGAGGGTGTTGGTCACTGGCTCTGAGGTAGTGTTCCATAATAAATTCATTTGAAAGATCATCTGGAAGATCTCTTCAAAACAATATGTGAACCTTTTTGTGCTTGGCTGTTGTTTGGTGGTTGGGACCAACAGGAAGAATCCTGATACCAACAGCACAGTATTTATAAAATTATAACTCCTTTACATCTTATTACTGCTGGAAGTAGAAAATGCCCTCCAGCCCCCTGGATTTTAACTGCCTGCAGGTGTTGGTAGTGGTCAGGAGCTCCTTGTGGTTTCTCTGGTAACCTCCTGTATTGACAAGCCAAGTGTGGAGGCAGAAGTAAGGGTAACACTGCCCCCCGCACTGTGTCCCAGTGCTGGGCAGACTCAATGTGGACACATGGGACATGCTGGGAGAGGAGTGAAATAGCAGTGGAGTGAGAGGTCAGTGCTGTCCCTCACAGGGTGTCACACTGTGGCAAGGTCAGATGATTTTCTCAAGTGAAATGCAAGCAGCAGTTGCTGAGTGTTTGAGGTTGGGAGGTGTCTCTGGGAGATTGTCTGCTCAGTGCAAGGTCAACTAGAGGAGATTGCTCCAGGACATTTCCCATTGGGTATGGAATATATTAATGGAAGGAAAGATTCCACACTTACTCTGGGCAATCTGTTCAGTCACCCTCACAATAAAGAAGGGGATTTATATTTAGAAGGTGTGCCATGTATTTCAGTTTGTGCCCCAATGACCCCATAATTTCAAGCTGTGGACTGATGCTGAGTGGGTGAATGGGTTACCTGGGCTGGCCATGTAACTGGTTATTTAGGACCTGTAGGGCTGCAGGCACCTGTCATATAAGCACAAGTCCTGCCACGTCTTCATGTGGGATGCCTGTAGTTAATTTGTAAGAGGTTCTTCTGATAATATGAGAGCCTGTGGTAAAGAAAATGAAAATACAAGACTGCCAGAGTAGTTTATTTAGCTCTTAAGCTCTTTGAAGCCAACCTCTGAGACCTGCAAGAAAAGATGAGGTGAAGAGTACTCTGTGGAGCACATTAATTGTTTTAGTAGGTCAGATCTGACTCTGGCTTGCAGTCCTTTCCTTCTTTGCTACAAAACTGACTCTTGCTCAAAAGATGAAAATACTAGTGGTGTAGAGATTTTTCCTCTTGGGATGAAGCTAATCACTCGGACAGGCTAAGAAGCACCTGCGGGACATTGTATAATTTTTGCTGAATTCGTGGTTTTGAATGCAAATGCTGGGGCTATTCAGGGTGGTCATGTTTCCTGACCTGGGATGGATGCTTCCCAAGGGTGTCCCAGGGCAACATACAGAAAGCAGTCACCAGTTGTACAGTACCCTTTTTTTTCTTTCTGGTAGTGGCCATGACATAAATATTATTGTCATGCCTTACTTTCAGTGCAATAGCATTGTACGCTTGGCATTAAGTCATCTCCCAGGAAAGCTATTTCCTACCCTCTAGACCTCTTATTTCACTACCCTTTCTACTCAGTTTCTTTCCTCTTGAATTGAGACTCCCATCTGTATATATTCCCTGATCTTAATCCTATTTTTTCCAAGATCTCAGTGTCTCCAGCATCTCCCTGGCCACTGGTCATGGCATTCTGCTGGTCCCAGTCCCACAGATGTTTTCCCTTTTTACAGATTAATTAAAACTCCATGATAATTACTTAGATTGTCATTAGGAGTTTTCACCATATTATTATTATTACAGTTTGAAAATTTCTCGAAGAATTTGTGATAAATGTAATCTAAAAACCAAAACGAATAAACAACAACAACAAAAAACCTCCTCTTCAGACTCAATGGCAGTTATAGCAGGAGTAATTTGGGTGGGAGTATGGGGATTGGCACATTAGCAAAAAGCATTTTTCATGGAAGGCTACTTAGACAACCTCTTTTTAGTCATCCAGCTGTTCTCAGTGAGCAGCCATCGCAGATGGAGATGCTGCACATGCTTTTGGCATATTTAAAGCACCTGGGATCTGCATACTGTCTGATATAAAGCAGTCTTTGTGATGCCCTGTAGAGTAGATATTTGCATAGATTAGACATATAAATCTGCCTTTTATTTTCTGCTAACTCCTCAGAGAGGAGGCATCCTTTCAAGCATTTATTTTTTTAAAAAGTCTTTGTACAGTGTCTAAAGTAAACAAGCTTGCTTTCACTGTGCTCTTGTTCCAAAACCAGAGAACCCACACACTCTTGTGGCTTTCTGAAAATGTGGGTGCGATGCTGCTTTCTGCACAATTATCAGACAATCCAGGGCCTTTTTCTTTTCTCCCCTTCCCACAGTTCCAAGGGAAAACTGAAGTCACATTTTGCTCCCCACGGTTCTCTCCTTAGTGTATGATAATGCTCTGCCTCCTGTGAAGGAATAAAGGTGTGCTTTGGTCTTGCTTTCTTTTTTCTTTCCTGGAAGAAGTTTTCAGTATCTTACTAGGTGCTCTGTACTCGGTAGTATCCAGTGGCTTTTGTGCTGTTGCAGACTGGGACATAATCCAGGGAAGTGAGAGTAGTTCCTAGGATGG
Source organism: Sialia sialis (assembly GCA_009812075.1). NCBI lineage: Eukaryota > Metazoa > Chordata > Aves > Passeriformes > Turdidae > Sialia > Sialia sialis. The sequence goes on from VRYO01002297.1 coordinate 9,191,528, forward strand.
GTGCCCCATGGAGCTGGGTCCCTGTGGTGCTCTGCATGGTGGGGCTGGCAGGCACAGCTCTGCAGGGAAGGATGTGTTCCAGCACCTGCAGTGTGCTGCATTGGGCTCCTGCCCTGAGTTCAGCTGTGAGCTCTGCATTTCCCCAAAAGAACGTGCTGTACAGCTTTCCTGTGAAAGGAAGCAGTGTTTGGAATGCGATGGCTGCACCTGCAAAGTGTGGGAAAGAATGTTTTCGCAGGTGGAAAATTAGAGCCTGTGGCTCCCAGGCCTCTTTTCTGAAGGGTCTGTGAAAATTCAGCCTCTTTAACGAACCCTCTTTTAACTAAGTGAATATTTATTTTCCCTGATATTTTGCTGCCATATCCTTTTCTGCACCATTTCTTGTAGCTGTTTTTTTTTGTTTATCTTCTAAGTAATTATTTCTTTTTCACCGTTCTTTCCCTTTCTTTGTTTTTCTACAAGTGTTAGGTGAAGACCTTTTTAAACAGAAGTTCTTCTAAGGCATAAAGAGGTACAGACTCCTAGGACTATATAAATTTTTAAATTGTGTGAGAATAAAGTAGAGGGAAAAATTAGTGTTTGAGTGCTTCATATTTACAGGGAAAAATATTTTCACAAATCTGTTTTAACAAATACTGGATTTTTTGCCTTCCCTTCAAAAAAATCCTTGTTAGATGTCTCGTGTACTTGAGCTTATCTTTGCTTTTAGTCTGCTGTGCTTTTTTTTTTTTAAAGCTAAAGTTTCACATCCTCCTGTGTAGCTGGCTTTTAATACAAATCCAATCAGCTGCAGATTTCTACCAGTCACTGCTGTCTTTTCTGCTAGTTACTGCTCCTTATACTGTGCTTTTAATTTTTGTGTTGAGGCTGGATATCACATATCCTCCTGTGCCAGCCTGGTTTTGTGGCAAGCTCAGTGAAGTGGAACCCTTTTGGCTGCCAGGGATGTAACATTTACATGTGACGAGTACACGAGGCTGCTTTGCTTTTCATGGTTGGTCACACCTGCAGCTTGTGGCTGCAGAAGTCTCTGTGTACTTTTGAGCTCATGGTAGTTGGTTTGGCTTCATTGGCCAAAATAATTATTTTGAATATCACACTGTGCTGGAAAAAACAGCACAATGTGTACAATCAGATTTGTTCCAGACATCCTGGACTGTGCTTGCCTGAAGCGAGGACTGTGACCAATTGTGTGGCTGTGGTTGTTACTACGCCACAGATAAACCTATAGGATTTTTTTAAATGCCAATAATTCTCTAAAATGTACTGACACCAAACACATTTTCTATCAAAGTACAGATAAATAGCATGCAGGATGGGAGGAGAAAAGAGATGCATGTTTTAGTTGAGTGGATTGGTAAATGAGAGAGAACTGAGTGATACATGGCGAATGGGAAGGTGGAGTGCTTAAAATAAAAAAAGTCCAGAGTTTGGTCTCTTACACCTGGAGATTTAAGTCAGAATTTAACCCCTCAGTGCTACTGGTGTGTAACAGAGTGGGAAAAAAAGTTTCATTTTCAGGCAGCAGAAGTCTCACTGCCTTGTCCAAATTTGTCTCGTCCTAGGAGCCTTTGTCAGTCTGTGTTTACAGTGCACTTACCAGCACAATGTTTTAGGAGCATGCCTGCTGTCTTGGAAGGATCTTATCTGGAGGCAGGCTATGTAGTTTCCAGGAAAATGATTGCACTCATTGCCTGCTTTTCTGGGAAGTGTCATGGCTACGGTGCTCGTGCTGATCAGCTCCACTCACACTACACAGGAAAGCCCTGACACACATCCCTCCCTCTTGCACCAGGAACAACTGTGTGGCTTGCCCAGCTGGAAGGATGATGCACCTCCTCTTCGCTAAGAGGCAACAGTGTTCTCTCCAACATAAATATGATACTAATGATTAGAAGAGTCCTGTGTTTTTAACTATTTCCAGTTAAAAATTTGTCAGTTCCCTTTGTTTCTTAAACTGAGCTGAACCCTTGTGTAGCATAAACCAGTGCAGCTTCTTTCTTCTTCTAGAATATTTCCAACTTTAACATTATATACGTATATATATATAATATTTTTATTTTATGGAGAGCTTTGGCTCAATGGACTGCAATGTTACATGATTCACGTGATTTAAAACAGTTGCTGCTACACATGGAAGGTGTATCAAATGAACAGAAAAGGACAGGGTGTTGTGTAAGAATGGCAGAGCTTAGAAATGGAAGATAATTTAATCCCATGAATCCCATCAAAACTTTTGCTCTCAGCTAAATGATTTGGGGAGTCAAATCACTGGGTAAGTTTTTACAGAGGAATGGAGTGACACAACAGTGAAAGGGCATGGGGTGTCAAGTGCCCCATATGTGGTGGTACTGTTTCTTTCCTGGTTAACTAGAAGAACTAGTAGAGGGTGCTGTAGGTATGTGCTGAGTATTGAAACACAGCTAAAGAGGAGTTGGGACAAGTACTAATATAAGTGTCTTTCTCATGGGAGTGTTTGTGGGATATCAGGGTGGGATCCCCCAGAGGAAGCAGTAGGAACTCTGGAGCTGCGATGTTATTAATTGACATGAGGCAAGTGAATTTTTGGTGGAACAGAATTCCCTTGGTTTTAGATAGCTGTTGACAATCTGTACGACCTGGTTCAGTTCAGGGTCATGAAGTTGGTCATCTTGTGGCTGGAACTGCACTTCAACTCCCAAAGCTGGGAGAAAGACAAGCTCTGGGATTCACTGCTGAGTGGAGTCAGGGAGTTCCGAGTCCTCGGGGATCCCAGCTCTCTTCTGCTGGACAAGATTGTGGGTGGGTCATGAAGTCACTTAGAAATGTTGGCGCTTTTTTTTTTTTTTTTTTTTTTTTTTTTTTTTTTTTTTTTTTTTTTTTTATAATTTTTTTTAAAAAAATTATTTTCCCTTCCATCTAGCTGCAGGAATTTGGGCTCATCTTGTCCAGGCAAGGGAGCAGCTCTGGAACTGCATGCAAGCTGGATGAGTCCTTAGAGCCCTGGGTGGCCACCCAGGCTTAGACAGCCTGGGATATTCGCATTTTGGTGATCCTTTGATGGTTTTATTGTTTTGTTTTAATTATTAGACTTTTTTAATATTAGTGGCTTATGCAGCATAAAACACACACATTAGGCTTGTACCTGCCTTGTTGTAAACACCCTGATACTTAATTAGCTTTCATGTTGTATTTAGAGGACAGCAACAACAAATAATTTGCCTGGGTCTTGTTGTGTTCCTATTATTGCAGTGTATGGGTTGTTTCATTTTTCAGTAATATTTTTCAGTTGTTTCTTTTTGGATGTGTATTTCAGTGGATGTTTAAACTTTGACTTAAAAGTAAGAACTCCTTCAAGGCATACCTAAGATTCAACATTAATTCCCTGTTTATAAAATATTTGCTGAGGAGGGCAAACCCTTCTCCCAGCTGACTTTCTTCAGTGAATGGGGAGCTTGTTCTCTGTGTGTTGGTTTTTGAAAGCTGAGCTCTTTGTGCCAGATATTTTAAGAAACTGTTGACGCTTAGATCTAATCTATTACATTATACTGTGCTTTTAGACCAGAAAGTGAATGTGTTTTCATGTGTGTGGTTGGGCAGTACATATGTAGCAACTCTAAAAAATAGTGTTGCACAACTATAAATACAGTGCAGGATACTTTCAGCCTGCGTTCTTGCTTTACTGTGTTTTGAAGGCAGTGGCTGTGATGGTTAGAAATGTTGCAACAGGAATGTCTTGGCATTGGGCAGATTCACATTTATATCTGATCATAAGGAAATAATACTAATTTTATGCTCTAGGGTTTAGTCACATGTGCTAACATATTGCATTCCTGGTGGGAGCTATTTCTACATTCAGTTTTACAGAACAGATACTTTTGGAGTAATGTAGTCTTTTTTTACTGGGCCTTTTAAAATGGAAGCAAAGATGACATTCTGAGGTTCAGTTCTTCTTGTATAGCAATGACATATCATTTACACAATGTGAAGGAGCTTCCTCTCTGGTCTTAGTCCAGGTTAAATCCTTCCATGCAGTTATGGTAGTGGAGGCATTTGCACTTGAGAAAAAGTACTTTGGATCTCCTTTCCTTGTCCACCTGGGCATATGTGCTGTTGGAGACACTGGCTGAACCTGTATGTTGGATAAGCAATGTGGATGGCTTTTACCATGGTTGACACTGTAAATGATTCAGATTTTTAAAAAGCAATTCTGCAGCTGGGTACAATGTAGAAATTTTATTGTCCATGCTTGTGATTTTTATTGTGTTAGGATTTTCCCTAAACCTTGAAAATCTTGGAATGAGGTAATGATATGAATTTCAATCTGAGACGTTTTACATGTTCAGAACAGAACTCAGACTAGATTAGTAAAGGGCAAGTAAAGAGGGGCATGAGAGGTATGATTCCAAATACTTTATAGCTCTCAAAAACCAGAAGGAAAAAGAACACCTAGCTTTACCAAACAAAGAAATATCGTTCTTCACTAATAGTATGGCTTTGAGGGGGTTGATGTGTGGCCTGTGAAACTTCAAAGATGACAGTACATTAATCATGCATCCATTTCAAAAGTGCGTAAGGAGCCAGATGCATAGAAAATGTGGATATATGCAGCAGGACAGAAGAGGATTCACTGAATCACAGAATCTCTCCCATTGGAAGGGGCCCATAACAAGCAATGAGCCCAACTCCCTGCTCCTGGCAGGACTACCTGAAGCTTAAATGATTTAAAGCATCATTCAGATGCTCCTTGAACACCCTCAGGCTGGTACTGTGTCACTTTCCTGGAGAGCCTGTTCTAGTGATTGTCCACCCTGTAGGTGAAGAATCTTTTGCTTGTATGCAATCTGAACTGGGAATCACAGAAGAATCATAGAATAGTTTGGGTTAGAAGTGACCTTTAGAGGTCATATCTAGTCCAACCTGCCTTCAGTGAGTAGGGGCTAGGTGAGGGTGCCCAGAGCTTCATCCAACCTTATCTTAAATGTTTCTAGGGATGGGGCAGCCATCACCTCTCTGGCAACCCCTTCCAGGGCTTCACCACTCTCACTGTAAATAATCTCTTCATTATGTCTAGACTAAATCTACCCTCATTTAGTTTAAAAAATTTCCCTTGTCTTATCATAACAGGCCCTGCTCTGTCCCTGTTTTACAATCCCAGTGCACTTACCCTAAGGCAGCTTCATCACGTTTCCTCGTGTCTTATTCCTGGTCACCAGAGGAAGTGAGTGTTTATGGTTAGGACACAACTGCAAACCACTGTGTTAAAAATGTGTCTGGATTACATAGACTGCCAGGATTGAACCTTAATTCCAGAAAGAAGAGCTGAGGGTCCATGAGACTGAACCTAGTGCTTGAGACATTTTATAATCCTTAAAGAGAAGGAAATACATCAAACATTGTGAAACCTGCTTTGAAGGTCTAACCAGCTTCTGTTGCAGGAAAAAAAGATTTTCTGTCTTCCTCCATGGAAACAAAACCAATTTGAGTGGCCTATATATTTATTTTGTGATATCTGACAGTTGAAATGGTGTTGAGGCTAGAAATCTGGGCTTCTGCTTTCATCAGTGAAGAGCTTGCTTTGTGTATAGAGCTGTGTTTGGATGAGTCACACTGGCTGTTTTTTGTTTCTCAGCCTCTGAGGAAGCTGGGCTCACCAGCGCTTGGTGATAAGCCCTTGTGTTAGGTGGATTACTGTGATAACCTGGAGTTATCTTCTATTTAAATCCAGCTTTTCTTGCTCCTTGGCTTTCTCCTGTTAGATTTCCCAGTGCCACACAGAACACATGGTTGCACATCTGTAGCTGTACTGCTAGGAGTACCCATTCTGTGTGTCTGTGTATTTATGGAAAATCTGCCAATGGTATGATCTGAACATGTCCCTTTTTCTTGTTCTGTGTTAGTAGCCAGTTATTTTAAATAGTGCTGAATGGTGATTTTAAATCTTGCTGTAATTGGCAGCAGAACCTCATGAAAACTGTGACTTAACCTACTACTTGGAATGAAGCAGAGAATTGTGTCCTGCTTCCTTTGAACTGCAGTGTCTTAAGGGTGAGTTTATGGATTGTAAGCTTCTGCTTACACAGGTGGAGGTTGTGTCAAAAGTTGTATTTAACAACACGGCCTTCCTAGATCTACTTACACTTGTAAACTCTACAGGAAGCCTTTACCTAGGTATTTACTCCGTGTCAGGCCTAAGACAGGATGCAGAGATACAAAATGCAGAGAAACAAAGAATGGACTTTGCTTCATAATAGCTTTATTTCTAAATAGAAATAATATTCTGTAGACTAGAATTTCAAGTCTAATGTTTCCTGACCATGGGGAGTGTGCTGCTGTCACCATGATGGACAGGGAGTTCCCATACATAGATTGGGAGATTTCTGTAAATTTAATAAATAAGTCCCTGCTGCTGGAAATAGAATCAGTTATGATAGATTTTGCTACCTGAAGGTTCTTAGTGTATTGTCTTCTTAAACCAGACAGATGCAACTAAAAGCACATAGAAGGATTTAGAAAAAAAATTGATAGCTTCAATGTTTTGGTTTAAAGGAGAAAGGATAAAACAGTGGAAAAAGGGAAAACACTTGCCATCCCTAGCTGCTTGAGTCACAGAAGCACCCATCAGAGTTTTTGCATCTCCTCAAATGAAGATGAAAAGGATAATTCCTGCTCTAGTTTAGGAGCTGAGCTGCTCACTGCCTTTGTCATTTAGACTGCTGCAAAGGGCTTGGCTGCCCTTTTTTTTCCCCTGCAGGTGCAGCAGTGTGTGTTACTGCAGAGGGAGATTTCCCACTCAAGGAGCACTGTACAGGGGATGGGTGTTCTGGGGCACCTCACACATCAGCATGTGCTTTGCACTTGTCTACCAGGGTAGTTTAAGGCACTGGTTTAGACAGGTGACTGCATTACCTAGGCTGGGGCTGGTACTCTCCTGTTTGTCTTCCTTCCTGTATGATGCAGCAACACGAGCTTAGCAGTTTCTCCTCATGGAAGTGCAGACTGCTGGAGGATGTATTCCTTATACTCTTTGTGACACATGCCAATCCTCTCAGTCATGTTGCTACTCCTGATAAAGCATTAAAGAGTGAAGGTTGCTCTAGACTTCCTGTGTAATCAGTGCGAAGAAATGGGCATTTCTGCAATGTGATTCAGGATTCCTCTGTTGTGCATCACTTTCTGCAGGTGATTCATTCTCTTTCCTACTGTATGTTTTGAAAAGGGAACTGTGGATCACTGGTCTTCTATTTAGAGTCCCAGATAGATGTCTGAAATTTTTCTACAGCATCAGAAAGAGAGTCAAGTCACTAGCAGCAGCAGCACGTGAGCAAACAGATGGGTGGGTTTTCATTGGGACTTGTATCAGCTTTTTAAATTTTGAGAATTCATTAGGCAGTGGAAATCTTGGTTATGGTAGCACTGCAGTCTTCAATTAAATGTATTCAATGTTGAAGTTTGCACTGCAGGCTGGAGCAAACTTTTTCCCTTCTCTTATAGCTAAGACACAGATCATGAAAACTTAGTTCTAAACTTACTTTTTTCAGTAATCAGAATACCTTTAATTTTTAATTTTGCCTTGCTGGCAGGGCATAGCACTAATGGATCTGCAATTGAATTTCAGTACAACCCTGAAGTCTCCAAATGTGTTTAAAAGAAGCATTTGTGTGGAGGCCCTTCTGCAGCTGAGAATCTCAACAAGAATTTGGCAGAAACCTCAGTGTCGGAAGATGGCAGATTCCTGTGCAGTGAGATGTTTACTGGTTCACTGTTTTATCTTTGGCAGCTGCTTTTGCACTTGATATCTTCAGCTGTTTTTGAAGCTTTTACAAAGAATAATTATTCATTTCATTAAATGGATCTATTTTACCCACCCAACAGGGCACTGATTCACATATTTCCCTGGCAGCATCCTGTGGTTATCAGAGCTGCGTTCACTTTTGCAGGGTTGCATTCACTGGGACATTACAACTTCCTGGGCCGTGGTTTTGTTGCATGAGTTACTGAGGTGTGGGGTGACTGTTTTCAATTACTCCTTTGGAAACACTAGGGTCACTGGGGTCTCTGGGAGATGGAAGCAACCTGAGTTTTCCTGTTTTCTGCTGGCAGTGATGCTAATGTAGATGTTCCAACAATCTTTTCACAGGACTATAAGGTGTTGTACTGATGACCTATAGATAGGCAGCAACTTCATTGTGTCATATTTCAAGCAGTGTTTTCTTATTGCCAGGACAGATTACTGTAAAAGGCAATTGGATTTTAACTCCCCACCAGGTAAAATTCCACTAAATCAACAGAGCTTTCTCAGACATTGATTGAGTGAGGTAGGGATGCTACATAAAGGTTTCACTGACAGGGTTTTGTAAATGAGCTCTATAAATTCATAAACAAGGTTCCACTGCAGGCTCACCAGAGGTTTTTTTGTTTTGTTTTGTTTTTTTAAGTTCAGGCTAAGCACACATTCTTCTGTAAGTTTGAACGTGTTCACTCGCTCTTAGAGTAACACCTGAATACACTTGCATGCTGTTCTGCACCCACAAAGCCATTATTTTGTGATGCTCTGGATGCTTACATATGCATGCCAGTTGTTCACTGGTATATGTGCTCACTCAGTTCAGCTCTTGCAGCAGCGCACAGCAGAACATACTACATTTAGCCAGAAAAACATGGTGGATTTGAGTAATTCAAGAGTTTAGAGCTGTATGGAAGGAGAATATTTAAAATATATATTGGAAAATGAAATGGGGTGTATAGGGTATATACATTATATTTTATTGTTACAACTGTCACAATGTGGGAAAGGAGCAATGAGAACTCTTCATGTTTGTTTTGGGTCCAAATAATAGTTATGCCTGTGCTTAAGTGCCATTTTAAAAAAAGAAAAAGTTATCTATTTATTTTCAATATTGCATAGTATGAGCTCGAGTATACATTTGTTCTAGTTAACTCACCACATTTTTTAAACATGATATTCTAACCTGCTTGGCCATTAACCTGGCTGGTTACCAGGAGAATTTTCAAACTGTTGACTCATATTGTTTCCATATGTAGCTTAAATCACCTTTTCTCACAGTAGACACAGCTTGAAGGTTAGCTGCCTTGTTTTTTTGAACTGAGTCAACACATAAGAATAAAGGAAGTAAATAAAAGCTATTATTAACATCTTGGGGTCTAATCTCATTTTTGCCAAAATCTAGCTCCAATTCAGGAAAGACCAACAGGGATTTTTGTGCTCCTCTTCCCCAGGAGGTTAAGGAGTCTTCACCATACCTAGTCACTTATCTTTGCACTTTTGCATCTTTGTGAGGATGAATCTTTACAGTTGCCATTTCAGTTTTTTTGTTTTGTTTTGTTTTACTCCATCTGAAGATCTGTGGGCATGAGTTGCTCTGTGTGTGGGACCTGCTGTTGAGAGGATGTGACTAACCAGGTGGGCAGTGGCACTTGGGCAGGCTGCATGCCACGGCACCTTAGCGAGCACCTGTGTGTGGGTGGGGCTGCATGTGCTCATGTTCTTAGTCGGAGCCCATGTTGTGTGTCAGGTGCCAAAGGACAGGTAATAGCTGAGAGAATTGGTTTATTATCCAAAATCCTGCATCAGAGCAGTGGGTGCCTCTGGGACCCTCACCTCAGGGTGAGGAGGAACCTATATGGGAACAGGGAAGACTCTGTTCAGAGCAAGGTGAAGGGGGAGGCAGCAGCTGTGGGAGATACTGTGGGTTTGCCCTTGAAAAACCCCAACCTACAACTATTCAATTTTTCACAGCTATTGTTGTGAAAAGCAATATGTGGCATTGCTGTAATTCACCTACCAGACTCAGTCCTACCTTTTTTTGTGTACAAAAAAGAATGTGAAGCTGAAGAGTTTCCTGAGCTGCAATCTTTGGATCTCTGTAGCCAAATGCAAGAGTTCTGCTCAGTTCAGGAGATATGAGCGCATAGCTTAGCATGTTTTTAAGCCTAGGCTGAACAATAACACTTTTAGCATGTGGATACATGGCTTTTTTCAAAGACATGGATAACAAACTCTTTGCTTCCAATTTTTTATTCTAGTGTTTCCTTGTAATATTTATGCTTGTATTGAATGTCGGTTTGGTTTTTTTTTCCAGTTAGAAATGGTAAAATGCAGATTTCTTTGCATTATATGGTTTTGTTTTGCTTTACTTTTGCAATCTTACTCCAGCCTTTATAAAGATGAATTCTATGCTGGTGCCACCAGGATTTGCTGGGCTCCAATTTACTCCATTTTGCAGACACCAAACATAGCCTTCTCTAAGTGAAAAGGTTCAGAAGACAAGAGAATATGGCTTCTCTTGGCTTTTTTTTTTTTTAAGTCTGAAAGGCATGTTGAAGTTTTGTGCTGTATAATTCTTTAGGTATTTGGATTAACTCTGATAAAATTATAGGTGGTTGTAAGGGAGTTTATTGTGCTTATAAATTGAAGTGGGGCTCCCTGTAATTTGTTATAATTAATTCAATAGTTCAAGAGCAGAAAATCAAGATCAGGTTGTAGCATGCCTTCCTTTCTTGCAAAAGCATGCCATTACTGGCCCTTTTATTTAAAGTTTCACTTTGTGCTTGTGGCTTTATTTGAATTTGGAGTATGCAAAATACATAATACAATCTTAAAAAAATGTACAAGTACAGAGGATGGACCCGTTGTGGCTGGGGGGTTTCTGTTTAAATACAAGGAAATTGATAGATACAGCGGAGCTGCATCTGGTGACTGAGCCTCTCATGGAAGGAATGTGTTTTGGAAGGCTTGTGTCATGTCTGCGGGCTGCAACAGGGCCTGGGTGCATGCCTGTGCTTGTGGCCCATCAGAAATGGCAGGAAAAGAAAACCACTGGCAGAGCACTGCTTTCCTATGCAAGCTCCTCTTTTGCTGCCAGTGAGAATGCTGAGTGTGACGCTGTTTTCTCCTCGCTGAGGGCTTCACTGGCCATCCCTTGAACTCTGGGCAACAAAGAGCCACAGCACTCTGAGATAGGCTACAGTGGAAGCATATTCTGCTTATATGGGAGAGGTTTTACGGGCTGTGTTACTTTCCTAAACAGTCAATGTCCATTTGTAATGCAAACAACTTTTCTTTAAGCACTCTATTTTTTCTGCAGAAATTTGGCATTATTCACTAATTCAAGCCAGAATAAAACCTTACAGCACTTAAAAACTTTGCATTTACTTCTGAAATCATGTGCAAGCTGTGTAAAGAACTAGAGGAGGTGGAGATCTGGAATTTTGGGGAATGCATGTAAATGAACAACCTTCCAGTATTCAACTGTTGAAATGGAGGAGGTGAACAACAACTAAACAGTGTACAATTCTCATTATGCTGTCTTTAGCTGTGCAAAGGTTTTCCTGTTCTAGTATCCTTAGCCAGGAGCTGACTGTAGAGCTGGCCCTGAACCTTTGGAAGGCACTGGCCTTTGGTAGAAACCTCACTGTGACCATTGCAGCTCACCAAGCAAGCCATGCGCCCAGGCTCTGAATCATTTGTCCTTATCTCTCAACCTGCACATCAAAATAAATTGAAAGTGACCATCACTGTGAAGTTAGTCTGTTGTAGCCAAATCACCTCTTTTCCCCTTCAACTATAATTTTTTGGAGAGATTGAGTGATCTGGAGGTAGATGATAGGAACTGTGTTTTGATTTCTTCTTTTTTTTCAGTCAAATGTGTGAATATGATGCTATCCCAGCATTGTTCTGTCTCATTAGGAAAGGGAATGACACAAATCTTTCCATGTATTTATTTTGTTTTTAGTGTCAGTCATGTTTTCAATCCAGCTGCTGGAGGGAACCAGGATGTAGGCAGTTGGATGCTGCTTTTGAACAGAGTCATTTCTCAGTTACCTGAAGCTAGCCTTGACCTACCCTCTAAGGTTATTATGATCAAACAGCTCTTGCCCTGGAAGATGTTATAACTGTGTTTTTGCACAGTGGGCATTGGCAGTTTGAGCTTTTGAAGGAATTTCCTCCTGCATGTGTGACAAAGGCTCTTTCGTCTCCTTTGCTCTTTTTTTCTGGCAAATCTGCTGATCTTCCTGAAGGTCTGTGACAGGGTGTGGCAGACTCATTCTCAATAATACCCTTCCAAAAATATTACCCTTCTATTAGTGGAAACACTGTCATTGCTTTTTATATTCTAACACAAATCCCAGATAAGTGGCTGTTGTCTAGTACTGTGAAACAGCAGACTTTTGCTGGGAGAGAAGTTGATGAAATTCCAAAGGAGTGAACTAGAGATGTTCTGTTTATCAACACCATCTAAGTTTTTAAAGTGGCAAAGACAAGGCATTAGCTCTGTTACTGACAATGACATCATGGATCTATGTATCTCTCTTTTTTTTTTAAGTGTCTTAAGATTAAGATGTGCTGATTGAATCCATGCCTCCAAAATGTGTTGCAGCATGCTCAGACTCAGAAATCAAAACACCATCTTTGCCAATATACTGATGTTGCATTTGAAAAGACCAGTCTTGTCTGCCTGTCTGCCTTCCTTACCATATAAAACCCAGTGCAAGTTTGCGTTTGCAAGTCAGATTTGTTGCAGTATATTGAGTGACCCTCATGAAATAAGCAGCATCCAGTAAGTAGTGCTCTGGATTGAGACTTGTGAACAAAACCTAGATCTCCCAAATCTGTCTTTGATTGATTCCTGCCCAAGTTTACATGAGTAGCTTCACCAACCTCAGATATTCTATGAAATTATGCTAATGATCATTCATATATTAAAGCATGTTTTTCTCAGAAAAGCTACCACTAAGAGTTAAGTAGCAATATGTTTGCCTTAAATATACAATAAGCAAATAGAAATAACTTTTCAGCCAATATCAGTGAGCTCCTTTGGCCGCCCTGAATAGCCAAGTCATTGGCTCTTCTACCTCAAAGGCTGAGAAAATATGTCCTCAAAATAAAAAATGGGCTTCTACTTCAAAGGTAGCATATAAGTATCTATGGAATCCTGTTGCTAAATATTATAAAAACCAAAATTGTGGCAGATTTTAAGGTGTCGAGTGAACAATAGACACATCAATATCAAAGCTGGTGCTTAAAATAATTTTAGTAAATGATAAAAGACTCTGTTCTGGAGAAACCACTTTCCCTGTGGGCACATTATTGCATAAGTGTACATTGCAGTGTCTCTCCTCAGAAATATATTACTATACTAAGATAATCTCAAATGAGCTGACTCGGACTGCTGTTGTGACTCAGTGAGACTTTTATTGTGTTCCTAATTTTAGAAGATCATCTTGTACTCTAATTGCAGTTTTTTTTGAAGTTGGAAAAGAGCTGAAGTTCTTGAGCTAAATTACAGGTGGATCAATCTGTTTCTCCTTTGAGTCTTAAAGGTCTCTTCCTTTGGAGGTATGAAATGGTGAAGCAGTTCTCTTTTCCTCCAGAGGAGAAGTTAAATTACATAGCTATGCAGTTATCCAATAGATAGGCTTGGTGCCAAAATGGTACCTAATGAGTTATAAAAAAGTTAGTCATGCCAGTAATTGCATGATTAAAAATGATTGTAAAGGAATTGTACCTCTTGGGTAACTAATACATGTTTTGTAGTGCTTTGTTTATTTTCAGATACACTAAAGGTAAATATTTATTGATATCGAAGCTGTGATGTATTTATTATTTATACTGGCTTGAAATTTCCAAATAAAAGCAACTGATTTAAAAGGAAAAAAAAAAAAAATAAAAGCTGCTACGTACAGAGAAGGAAAGTAGAACCAGGGAAAAATAACATAAATCCAGACAGGTCACACTGCAGTATTCAAACAGTATTAAACCTTATTATATTGTCACCTTTTTGTATAAAATATACATTTAGATTGAAAATTCTGGGGCAAAAAGAATTTTTTGTTCTGTTCCTTCACATTTCTTAGCAGAGTATGTTGCTGCTTGATTACTAAGGCTAGTGGATCTGATAATGCTGAGTAATTAGTGGAAGTCACAAAGTAAGAAAATCTTGAAGATGCAGTGCAATTACTCTGCAAACCTAACCCATATTTTTAGTTTTGTAAACAATCCTTTAATTTCTTTACAAAGACCTCACTACTTGTGTTGGTCAGGCCAGGTTCTGTGTGGCTTGTGATATCTGAAACATTGGTTGTTGAGGAGAGTGAAAATCAGTGAAATTGAGTAATTTTCTGTGTGTCTCATATAGCAACAGGGATTTTACATCAGATAAACAGTGGTGATGGAAGGGTGCAATGAATTCAGTGACACTATACAAACACCCACGTTCCTTTTTGAAGTGACAGGAGAACAAATGTGAACCCTGGAACTGGGGCAGGTCCATGCAGAATTTTTTTAGCAAATGGAGTTTCCCTACATTTATCTAGCTGCAGCAGAGTTTGAATCTGGGTGTTGCAATTAAATTTTAAAAAACACTTCCCTTATCTCCTGCATACTAATACTATTGGGTTTTGGTGGGCTTTTTTTCCTTTTATAGTATGGATTGCCAAAATACAGATGTTTACTCTGGAGTTGAGATGTTATCTCATATTCATCCAGTTGCAGCTTCTTTACTCTATAAAAATGTGCTTTTTGATGCAATACATGCAAATATACTTCCAATGTTTTGTGTGTTGGCTAAATAGAGTTGTGGGAAATTATATCCTTATAATGATGGCTTTGTTCAGACTTGTTGTCCACTCCCATTCCCCGTGGAATTAGCTACAAGCTGGCAAATTGCAGTAGCCTTTATTATATTAAATACACAATGGCTCTGCAAGTAATGTTTAACCCAAAGTGAGCAATGAAGGTGAGAGATTTCAGCTCTAGCCTGACTCAGCTACAGTGGTGTCTTTGCTGTCCTGCACTCTTCTGGTATGCCAGAATGGCTTTGTGATTAAAGCTTTGTAAATCTTAATTTTGAATTTTTTGTCATTTATTATTTGGGGATGCAGATTTCAAACTTATCTTTTGTTCACTTTCCATATGCTTTCCCAAGTAAATCACCTAATAGAAGGCTTAAAAAATGCATGCTTTTATCTGCTGTCCTGGAACAGCTTTCCTCAGTGAATCTATAGCTGAAGCATTTTTAAAATGTTTGATTTCCCTCAAATTATAGATCTACTTTTGCAATCCAAGTGAACAAAGAGCAGTCTCAGTTAGCATAGTGGTATAATAACAGCATTTAATTTAATTTCATGTGGAGGAGCCTCAAATCCTTGACAGAATGTGGGCCAATTGCTCCTCTCTGTTGGCTAGGCAGGGAGCCTGACCACAGTTTTGCAGCATGGCTGAGCCATGAATCTGTGGCTGGTGGAGTTATTAGAGCCTCTAGTGGAGCTTCCTCCAGGGAATCCTCCTCCTGTGCCTTGACACTGGAATTAGCCACCCCAGTGCATGCCTGGGGACAGATGTCCCAGTTCCTGCTTTATTGGGACACCATGAAAAGTCTCCGTGTCAGGAGACTCTCTAGGTGGATGGCACTTGTCACTGTCAGTCCAGGAGTAAAGGGGAAGCAGGTAACAACCACAGGTTTCTGCCTCAATCTTCTTCAGATTATCTTGACAATACCACTGAAACAGGTGCCAGAGCCACAGCAGGTGATTGCATTTCAGAGAGTTTGCCTGTGAGAAGTGAAAACTTTCTCCATGAGATTTTTTTCCTGACAGATACTCTGGTTAATGTCAGCGCACTAATTATGTTCATCCCTTAAACTCTTACTGCATGTCAATCTACAGTACATAATAAGTCCTAAACTCACTAGATGATCTTTAAGATCCATTTCAACCCAACCCATTCTATGATTCCATAATGTTGTAGAATATTCCTAATAATTTTTAAATGTGACCTCTTCCTGACTATCAAGAGAAACACATGTAAATGGACATCTTTCTCAGATGGTGGGTAGTGTCTGTGTGAGTGTGTAACAGTGTGTGTGCTCTTTATTTACCCTACAATTTCTAACATCTGTCTAGGGTCTTACCTATTAAAAAAAAAAAAAAAAAAAAAAAAAAAAAGCAGCTATAGGTTGAAGATAGTTCTGGGGGAAAATTGTGGAGGCAGCTCTTGAGAATTCCACATTGTTCAAGGTAGACGATGTTTCCTTTCTTGCTTACACTGTATTCCAAGGGCAGGTCAAATGGTAACTCAAACCCCACAGCAATGTTTCTTTTGAAAGCCTAGGTCATAATATTGGATACTACAGTAACTGCATTGGCATAGTATTTTGTTGCTGCTTACCTAATTAATTCCTCCTGTGATTTATCTGTAGTTGTGTGGACACTGTGGTTGAAACGATGGCTCCCCTACAGCTGGTGTCATTCTTGACTTCTGTACATCTAGAATGTCACTGTAACATTTGACATTGGTTTGACTCTCATGTAGCCCCTTAACACTGCATTTGTTTTAAAAACAGCTTTGTTTTTTATGACAGATATGGGTTTTACTCTCCTTGTTAGACTTGAATACATAACGTGTGTGTATATGTATATATGTAGCATGGACCCAAATAGCTGCTTTTGGGATTACAAATCTTGAAGACCAAATTCATCAAACACTTGCCCATCTGCATTGTTGATAAATTCAGAGTTAGGATTTAGTTATTTCGTAACTTAGCACGCATAATTTTAGAGTTAGGGTATGGCAAAGGAGTGGAAAGAAGCCGATTTGTCTCTTGGACCAAGCAAGTGTGAAACCTGGGGCTAAGGCACAAGGCTCAGGCTGAGAAGCTGTATGCTTTTCAGCCTGCCTCTTTCAATCAAATTTCAAAATCCCCTCAAGTTTTAATCTTCATTAGGCTATGTGAAAGCCAAATCTGAGCATTTTAAATGAGATTACATTTTTCTTACGCTTCAAAACAAACAGTAACATTTGCAAGCATGGTTAAGGCAGCACAGTTCCTGTTCTATGGGTGATGCTGCAGTGTTTCTCCCTTCTGCTGGGACTGGGAAGGTGACTAACACTCTAAAACAAGGCCAGAACAGCTTCTTTGTCAAGAGGTTCAGAGGTAAGGTCAGATGTGGTGTGCTGGTTGTACCTGAGCACAATTAGGAGTTTGCTGCCCATAGACTTTGACTACTCTTCACTGTCTGCCTTGCAGAGCTTGCAGTCTCTGTGACTGGCTGGTATGCTTGTGTACCAATTCTTTCTATCCCAGTTTATCTCAAGCAATTATTTCTTAAATCCGTGGGGCTTGAAGTGGATGCTCTCCACTTTCAGTTTCAGGAGGCAAGCAGGCATACAGCTGAAGGGTTGCAGTAACCTCTGAAGCTGTTTCAAGATGCTGTGTCTGCTCACAGCCTGAAAAAGCCCATTTGGTGGGTTTTGAGGTTCTTAATTTGGATCACCCATGGGTACCCAGGGGTTGTGAGCATGAGGCTGAGTGCACACATGGACTGTGCTAGAAGCTGTGTTTGCTTGGTTTGTGTGTCTTAGTCATCCTTACACATGGAAAAATGCCAATTAAAAAAATCTTTTATATGGACCATAATTTAAGGTAAATCAGCAGAACAAAGTGTATAGCTAAAATTCTGTTTCTTCAATCAAAATGGTGACAATGGAGCAAAAACTATAGAAGCAATAAGGAAAAGCCCCTTTTTGCATTGGGGATTGCATGATCTTCAGTAACCTCCATAAAATTTACAAAAGCAGTAATCTTCACAGGTGCCCCCCTTCTATGTGGTCTGGGGAATGCAAACTATAACTTTTAATTTTCCCTTTCATGCATCTGGAAGCACTGCACAGGTGGGGATCATACTGATTTGTTGTGGTAGTATGAAGCTTCTGAAGCCGGGTACACCCTGACCTTTCCACAATCTTTTTCTTTCCTGTTGGAAATGTCCAAGCATATAGATGTTATAATTTGTGCTCACTTGTGCTCTTTTGGTTTTTTTTGTAGATATCAGTATTACCTGCAAGTGAAAAAGGATGTTCTTGATGGGCGATTGATATCCTCATTCGAGCAGGGAATTCGACTGGCTGGTCTGGCAGTGCAAGGTAGAATAAAGTGACCCCATAGCCCTTGTCCAGGAATGGCTCTTCTGGTTTGTCCTCTATCTTCACTGGGCACTGAGGCCTTGTATGACTCCTACTCACAGCAGCTGGGTTTCCAATTGATGCCAAAGTGCATGGGTGGACTGCCTCAGGGAGGGAATGAGGGACCACATCACAGCACTCAGCTTTCCTATTTCTAAAATTCATGCAAGCAAATCTCAACAAAACTCCAGTTCTTCCAGCCCTGACCACGGAGTACTTTGCAGTAATGAATTTGCTTCACGTTCTCTGGTTTGAAATGCAAATTACATCAAAGAGCATAGTAGAAGCTTTAATTTTGCCTTTAATTAAAAACTCATTTCGCTGTATAGTGCTATATGAAGTATGAAAGAACACATGACCATAATTGTTATGTGAGTTATAAGTTAATAATAAACTTCTTACAACATGATTTTTATTCTGAGACTCCTAGGGACATTAATAAAAGTAGGATCATATAATGTATATGTGCAGAGGAAGAAGCCCTGTATTTGGATAAAGTATGTTTCAGTCTATCTGCAAGTGACAGAGAACTTGAGGCAGAGTTTCAGCAATGATGTTCTCTGCCTGCTCTCTGATGAGTGGGAAGGGGGAAGTATATACATATATAGCAGACATGAGGATCTGATTCTAGACAATTAAAGGTTCAATGGGGAGAAATGCTTATAAGCATAAAGTATTCTTTTAGAGCAGTTGAAATTATTGGTTTGTGTCTTATATCTTTGTTAAAAATTGAAGGGAAAATATTTATTGTCAAATCTTGAAATGCTTGTCTAATAAAGGGAAATATGTGAATAAGATTCCATAATGAATCTTCTAATTTAGGTAAAAGAAGATTTTTTCCAGGGTGTAAGTTAGATCTGAATAGAAACTGAATATGTTTCACTGTGTTTTTGGTACTTTTTACTAATTTTGACAGTGAATCAATCCTACTATTCCTGACACTGTATTACTTCATTTGTCCTTTTGCATGTGATGAAACCAAAAGTATTTGAAATACTTACTTCTTTTAAACTTGCAGGCTCTGTTTCATGCCCATTTGATTCCTTTCTGTTTATGTTAAAACATAACTCTGAGGTAGAAACAAAATGAAACTTCATTTTTGGCATCCTGCAATATGTGAAATTGTCTAGAAGCCTTGAAAGCATGTTTAGATAAAATGATTTATGGTGGGGATTTCCAGCTCCTATAATATGAGAATCTTGTAGATGGCGTTTGATCCTGTTCAATTTGTATAAAATAAAAACCTCCTGGCAAGATACTCTTTTGATATAAGTTGTTGTATATTTAACAGATAGATAAATATAGGCATTGTTTGAGGTTTTTTAATGTAGTTTAGTCTTTAGGAAGCATTTCTAAAACTCCATAGTCTCAAGGACATTTAAACAAGATCCTCAGCCTGGCATTGAGTCAACGTGAGCATGGAGATGAGTATCTTTTGGAGAGATGTAGAAGAAGCAAAAAAGTGAGTAGACAGGTGTGGGCCAGTCAGTTAAACCAGCACAGTGCCTGCACCGATAGTTTGGCTGCAGAGGGATAAACCTTCCTCTATACTGGTTATTGACAATTTTTAAAAAATTGCTAACTGGATTTTAATCTTTATAGGCTGTAAAATTATTCTTTTGTTCAACTGTGTAGAATTGGAGCAGAGTGAGGTTAAATTTTCTTTATTTTTGCCTGGTCATGGTTGGAAATGGTGGAGAAGCAAAAGTGTGCACAATTTTTAGAGAGTCTGAGCAATCCCTGCATTTTTTTAATGGGGGTATGAGTTCAAGACGGCTACAGAAAAACAAGCTCTTGTACTCCTGATGGTTAAGCATTGAAAATGGTCATTATATTAGGGATCAAAAGAAAGAAATTACTTGTTGGCAGTTACTTGATCTCTAGTAATAACACTATTATTTTCAGACCTCCATGTTAAAAGCTAAAGTACAAGCAAAAGTCTTTGTGCTGGGCTGTGGCTTCAGAGAGAGCTCTCCCACTTGAAACCAAGCATCTGTGCAAAGGTTGAGTGTGGTCTTAACGTGTGTGGAAAGTGCCAAAATGAGTAATTGTGTTGTTTTTTTTCCAGCGGATTTTGGAGACTACAATCAGTTTGAATCTCATGACTTCCTCAGAGAATATGTCTTGTTTCCTATGGTGAGTTCCTTATCCCTCTCTTTTGTGGTCTGTTGTGAATAATTTCTCCATGACTCAGAGATGACTTTGTTGATAACAGAGTAAAAGCACCAGTGCTGGACTAGTGGAAGCAAAATTTGCTCCCCAAAACTTGACTGCAGCTGAATAACTCTATGCTGTGTTGTGTCACCCCATTTTCAGTTCCTGCGAGCTTCCACTAGGAATAGGTGCTCACAAAAGAGACAGACATCTTTGACTCAAGAAAGAATTTGCAGCTGTTTTAAAAGGTGTATATTAGTAGTACTGTGGTATTAGCAACATTACATATCAAGGGGATGTGAGGGCTGCTGCTGTAGTACATGCTGTGTCCCAGGACAAACCATGCAGCTATTCCTGAGGAGAGTGTGGATTTACATCAGCTGGCCATTGCACTGAAGTGTGAATCAGGTCTTCTCAAAATGCTCTCCAGGGAACATTTGCTGGAAATTTGGTTTACCTTTGGAAACTAGCAAATAACTTGAATGCTTAGGGAAGGAGCTTAGATCACTAATAATCTAAGGAAATTTGGTGACAAATGCCAAGCACTTGCAGTCTGTGACATAGAGATTGTCAGGAAGGATGAATTAGAGAAGAAAAAACCAAAACAAATGCCTGATGAGTCTAAGGCTGGTTTTGTCTTAGATGAACAAGTCTTTCAGCATGAGTATTTAGTGTAAGCTTCATAAATATAAAAGGTCATGGAATTCTTTCTAACTGGAAAAAGTATTTGGAAGCAGGGTGGGGTTCCCATGCCCTGAGTGTAGCTGCCTGGAAGTTAAGGCATCTGGTTTCCCTCTGCAATTAGTGGAGTGGTAGAGGGAGAATGATTCATCTCCCTGCAATTTGATGGCTTGAGAAGCATTACATCCCTCTTACCTATGCTCTTTGTACAGGAACTTCAGTGGACAGTTCATCTTAAGTCCAAAAAGGTGACATCTGTGTGGTGTCTTGAAGTGAATGTGAGATTTTTGAGCCCCTAGATAGCTCAGTATGATCTGCAAAAATCAGAAGGAAGAAGGGAATGTGCAGAGATCTGAATATGCATTGTGCAGAATATACATGTAAAATGTGGCTTCAGTAGTAACCTTTCACTAATAAACTTCTGTTCTCCATGGAGCAGAATTTCTTTGGTTAGCCATCTTGTCTACTGATAAGTAGTTGATGATCTTGTGTATAGCTGATGGCTCATGAAGTCATGAATGAGAGCCTAAATGGGAAAGAAGATGGCTGACAATATATATATGGAGAAAAGTGTTGTTGTCAGGGTGTCACTTTGTGAATGAACTTCTGCAAAGTTCCTTCAATACGACATGAATCAGAGTGGTTTGGGTTGGGAGGGACCTGAAGGATCACCTAGTTTCAACCCCCTTGCCATGAGGAGGGACACCTCCCACTAGAGCAGGTTGCTCAATGCCTCATCCAGCCTGGCCTTGAGCACTGCCAGGGATATACTGGTACTATTTTTCTATTCAGAAGAACATCAGGGGAGGGTTTAGGTCTCCAGATGAGCTTTCAGGTGGTTAATTCCTCTGCGGTTCAGCAATTTACTCTTTGGGCCCTTCTCTTAGAACCTCTGTGGTGGTGTGGCCAGCTCTCTTCTGTTGTGCATGTTTACCATCACTTTGTGGCATTTTGCCTTTCATCCATGCAGCTATTGCTAAATTTAAGAAGATCGGCAGAGTGTCTGCTTCCTACACCTTCAGAAATCTACTCTTAAATCAACTATTTCTCTACACATTTCTTTAACTATTTCTTTTTGCTCTTCTGGGGAGGATAGATAACCTAATAGTAAATATTTCACTGCAAGTTCAGTAACAGCAGCTAAGAGCTGAAGATACAAACGAGTCCCTAGGCAAGTTGGAGGATTTGAGTGAATTTGGGGCATGGAAAATGCCTCCACCAAGAACACTGCTATAAATTCATTAGTGAAGTGAGCTTGTGGATGAGGGAGGGGCAGCTGCCTTGGTGCTGTTTGATCTTGTGAGGCTACAATGTGTGTCAAATGGCATTTCTTCAGCGGTGAAAAGAACAAAGTTATGTACACAGTACACCCCACAGGTGTGTGGCTGTGCATAGGCATGTACCATGCCATTTTTCATTAGCACGCTACCACTTTCACATTTTTTTGTGGCAGAAGCAAGTATCAGAGGGGAGGGCCCCATTGAGCAAGAAGCAGTGTATTTAAGTACATTACATGAAGCCTTAAGGCTTTCTTAAATAAAAGTAAGAACTTTGAGGTTTTGCAAGAAAGTTTTTCAGCTTCCTTTTTTTGCCCTTCAATTTATGAGTAGACTTCCTTTATTAACTTGCTCCCAATTATTTCAGAATTGTTTCTACCACACGTTATTAAATTTGGAGGGTATAAAAATTTCTGCTCAGGAATGTGTTGCAAGCATAAAGTAGGTTTCAATGCATATTCAAAGAAGTAGCAAAACTTTCAATCCCTTTAACGTGAGGAAGGGAATACCTGTATATTGCAGGACAAAAAGTATTCATGGATTTATTTTCCATGGTCTGTGTATTATTTTGGACTGTTTTAAAAATGTGTATATATATATTATTTTGTAGATTTCCAAATTTTTTAAGGATTTGTTTAGTACTTATCCAGGAAAAAATGCTTTACTCTATATTCTCTTCTCAGTTTTGGAATAATAAGGACCTCACACCTTTTTTTAACAGTATCTCTTTACCCTCTCAAAAGAAGGTATAAAAAATTGGAGTTTTGTGTTCTCACATATTTTCAGCATCCCATGCTTTGAATTTTCAATGCAGTCAGAGATAGGTTCTCTCTCTCTGTAACTACATGTCTTGAAACATCTGCTGTCATAATTTCTGTCTGCCATTTTGCCCTGTCTCTCTTTGGCTGACTAGTTTTTGATGTTGCTTCATGTTCTTACAGGATTGGACCCAGGATGAAGCTGTCCTGGAGGAGCTGACTCAAAAGGTTGCTCAGGAGCACCGAACTCACAGGTGAGCTTGACGTGATACAGTTTGTGCTATTTTTAAAAATCTTGTTATCATCATTCCAGTACTTCCCTGCCTCCCCATGCATTCCTGGCAGTGTTTAACCAACTTATCTTCATGTTACTATTATGCTTTGTGTCACTGGATTTTTAATTAGTCTATCACAGAAGATTATCTGCCTCTTGTAAACACAAAATGGCTGAGGAACTTAATCCCAAATAAATGAGCATTTACACCTTTAGGTTTAATGTACATGTGCAACACTACTTGTGCTATGCAGTGGGCTCCTTTCTCTTTCTGATTTCATTTAAATCCTGATGGTGAAAGACCCTGTGGCTTCATTGGTGGCAGTCCAAGGGCCTCTTCCAAGAGGAGGGGGATACAAATGTTCTCAGTGTAATAGAAATGAAAAAAAAAAAAAAACAGGAATTGGATTTGAAGTCTCAAGGAGAAGACACAGTATAGTGTTACTAGTTAATGAGCTAGGAGTGTGTGCATTAGTGCTTCAGTAGAAAAACCTTCTTTGTGAGCAGGATTCTTTCATGTTGTCCAGGTGTTTCAGTGGTGGAAGTGTTCAAACCTCTAGAGTGCTGTTATGGGAAAAATGGCAGTGCACACATGTCATATGCAATAGGAATATTTTGTGAAGGATGCTGCATTCCCCATTACATGAGAGAAAGTGGTTGTAAAAGGACAAATACTCATCCCTGAGTATAAGGCTATTCTCAGTTTTGAGTTTCAGTGCAAGCCTGGGCCTTTTATGCAACCAAAGGAATAGCTTCCAAGCCAGCCATGAATGGGCCTGGTTCTGTTCTCCCCCTGCCATGGGCTGCTTGTGTGATCTTGGCTAACTCACAGATTTGAAAGGAAAGATTTCCCACCTGCTGTGCTCTATAGTGCTATTTCTGCAACATAAAGAGCAAACACTGCCCCTCGCTTCAGCAGGTAGATCGTATTCCGCCTCCCTTCTCCCAGGTATTTGTCTGGTTCCTGTATTTCTGTTTGCAAGCTGTGGTAAGTAGGAGCAAAGAGGAGAAAATTAATAGTGCCCTTCTTTTGGAGCAACCTGCAATCTATTCTGACCTGCTTTTGAGAATTGAAATGTGTTTGAATTCCTGAGCTGTGACAGGAACGTGTGTAGACACGTGTGTAAAAATTTTTTGCTGGTTTGTTCTCTCTTATGAAAAAGAATCTGTTCAACTTTTGGATTTAGTGCCTGTGTTTTTGAACTGCCAACTTGAAAATGTAGGCCTTTCCTTTTAAGTAACTTCAAGAAGCTCCAGTGGCCTTGTATAATATTCAGGCAGATTAGCACCCCTATGGTTCAAGTTGTCCATCCAAAACTATCCACAACCTGTTGGTTTATTAAAGCCTGGAAAAGATTTGATGTGTGTGGAAGAAGCTGAGTAATGTGATCAGTTCTGTTTGTTCCTCCTGTCATTTGAACTGGACTTTGTACCTTAGCTTAGTGACATTTAGTAAATTTTTCCCTCTTACTGATGATGATCATAATGTTGAAAGTTATCTTTGTGTTCTGCATTTCTAGGCAGTGTTTCCAAAGTGTCTTCTCAAGTGGTTTGTGAAACTGACTTTTTTTTTTTGCTAGTATTTGTGCCTTTTGTTGATCTAATTGCAGTGGCATTACAGCAGCAGAGGCTGAGCTAATGTACATCAATGAAGTGGAACGTCTGGATGGGTTTGGACAGGAAACTTTCCCTGTGAAGGTATGTTACCGTATATTATAAAGGAACCTCTGAATCAAACAGCGCAGAACTCTGCAGCAGCCTTTGGCCTGCATGCAAGTCACGTTTGTCCAAAGGAGACAGGACTTGTTGAACTGCTCCAGAGGATGAAATGCCTGCTGGTAGTTTGAATGGACATTGCAACATGAAGGTACTCAGGCCTATTCTTCCATGAGAATCCTCGTTGCAAAAGAGGTTGCTATGTTCTAGGGTGCACTCTCTTGGGAATAAGAGATACTCCTTGTTTTTCTTTCATGTGCTGTATATGGGAGAGTGGCCAGGACAAATGAATCTCAGCTCTGCTTATCCCTTAACAGGATAAGAAAATGAGACCTTTTCATGTCTTTCTAAATTGCTACTTACCAAGCATTAACTTCAGTTTTCTGTGGTTTCCTATACGTGAACACAGGTCTTCCACACATTTTTAATAAAGTGGAATTTCAGGGATTATTTTGCAGTTGCAGTCACTTTCCCTTCACTGGAAGTCCCATTCTGCCATGGATTGTCTGGATGTGTGTCCTTGTGGAGCACATGCTGCCATGAGAAACTTCTGCTGAGAAACTGAAAACTGCTGTTCTCAACATGACCCATTCCTTTTTGCTAACCTACCCACCCACCCTAAGTGGTGGATTGTGAGTGGTTTTCCTGCTAGTTAAAGATAACTTGGAATCTAAAAACAAACACAGATGCACACCAAACGTAACAAGCTTCCTGCTGAAGTCAAAATTGATCCTTTGGTGCCAATTTCAGAATTGGCCTAGAGGGGAGGAGCTGAATGGCAAAGAACTTTTAACCCATCAAAAAAGTTTTTGGAATGTTTATTGCCAATAAACAATGCAAGCTTTCCTCAAATCCCTTTGGAATAATGCTGCACACTACTGCAAAAGATTTCTGTGTTGGGAGTGTCATTAGATATTGCATGAGTCAATAAGGCAAGTATGAATAGTGGACTGCGTGCTCTGCAAAATGGCAGGAAGGTATTAGCCTTGCATCAAGGAGCAGCATACTGGCCATGGAGAAAAATAGAACTGCATTCAAAGGGGAAAATGAAACATTTATCTTCTTTTCATGGTAGAAAATGTTATTAGAAAATAGGTGTCTTTCTCTCCATGTGGGTATTTGTGTGTATACACACACATAAGTAGATATATGTACTTGTATGTATACAAATACATATATTTTCCCCCACACATTCCCAATTTTTTTGCCTTGTAAAACTCCCTCTGGCACAAGGCAGAAGAATGTATTGTCCTGTAATCAGACTAAACTGCTGACTCTCAGCTTGTGGATGAATTGCCAGCCATGGTTTCTTTGCAAAAGACCGGGCACTCAGTAGCTATACAGGTGCAGAGACTCCATCGTTGCCTTCTGAGGATGCAGCACAGCAAGGCCAGGAGAACAGCTCTGATCTGGTCTATTAAAATGCAGGGGCACCTAATGGTTTCTACAGTGTGTGCAGGCACAGCACATTAACTTCTCTCATATCCTTTCTTCTAGCCATGCTTTCTAACCACACTCGTGGTGTTAGCATGATTTCTATTTACCACTTTAAAGTGTGAATCAATTACTGTATATGCAGCTGTTCTTGCTTGCTGATAAATGTAGAAAAAGCTCTTTGTCAACAGTATTAAGCTTTTGTAGCCAAATAAAAAGAAAAGGTTTTTTAAGAAAACTGATTGCAAAATGGATCAGAAGCATGTGGTTTTCAAACAGGAGTCTACAAGGAGACGTGGGTAGGTGCAAAACCATAGGACTGCTTAGAGTCCAATATTTTTGCATTGATTTTATGTGGTGTGTGCAGTTGAATATTTAACCCAACAACTGAAAATCAATAGAGGGTGTATCTGCATAGAGGTGGAAGTACTTTTTGGGGTGACATGCTGTGAACTTCTACACAGAGTACTTAAAGGAGGAAGTGTGAAGGGTAGAGCTTTTGAGAGGAATTCCATCTCCAGGTGTGGTGTTCTGAAATCTCTACAAGTTTTAACAGATGTCTGGAGAAATACCATGGCTGTGATAGACAACTATTCCTACGGGCTCTAGGCAGCTGTAGTCACAAAGGTAGGGGATGTGGGGTATTATGATACAATAAATGCTAATTTGTAGTCTGCATGGTGTTTGAGAGAGGAAAACTGAGATCATTTAGCCTTCTTCTGTTCTCACTAATCAGCACTAATGAATCCACTTAAGTGCTAGCTGCTCTGAAATAATGAAAATCAGAGTCCAGTCAAGCAGCAAACTATAGGTTAGTCCTGCATCCACACTGAAGAGCTTCTCTTTGCTACTTCAGCATGCATTCCTATGAACATATTAGCCAGTTTCTTTATTAAATTTAATTTATTATCCTTTCTCTGCAGGATAACCATGGAAATGACATACACCTTGGTATTTTCTTCATGGGCATCTTCATAAAAAACAGAATTGGAAGGACAACTGTGATTTATAGGTAAAAACAAGGGTCTTTTGTATTTAAAGTGAGTTTTTTTCCAGAGCTCTAAGTCTGGGATTTTTTCCTTATTTGCATATGTGACTGTAATAGTGCTAATCCTCTAACTAAGGAGTAGTGACCTTGCTGTTTTCAGGATTGGTCTGTTGGCCCAAAGAGATTAGATAAAGAATAATTTCTGATGTCTCTGAATGGGTTGGATGGCAAGTAAGTTGTAGTAGCTTGTCATGTATCTTGTTCCAGTTTACAAGGCTTTGATGCCTTTCCTGCTCTTGTCTTTATGCCTTCTTCTTTGATGCTTCTGGAAGCAAATCTGTTAAACCTCACAGCTGGCAGCCTAAGAACTCAACACTTCAAAAAAATCTGGTTGCCACATTTAGGTGGCCCACTAAAAAAATGTTGAACATTCTCATTCTGTGATTTTGAAAAGCATGGCCGTGTCACTCTGTTGTTTCTTATGCAGTTTATTTTGATTAATAAGAATGATTTATCCATTAAATTTTATTTGTAAGTTTGATCTATATGAAAATATTGCTAGAAATCTCCATTATTCCCGGGAGGATAGTTTCTCTCTTCTTTGCTATTCTTCTCGTGGGTATTTTTATTACTGTTGCTGTTTACTTGAAGTGGATTTTTACTAATCCCTGTGATTAGAGTAGGAATTTTGTGCAGCCTTAAAGTTGTGTTTTTTGAGGTGCACTGATTTTCAGTCAGTAGCTAAGGCTTATATCAGACTTCAACTGGAATTTTGAGGTGAAGATTGCCTTAAAAGAGCTTTCATTAGTCAGCTTGAAAAATGTTAGTGCTCCCTTTTCCCCATAGCTGATGTTTTGCATATGTAATTTTGAGAAGGAATTAGATAATCCTTTCACTGGGCCAGGTGACAAAAGCAAGGAGTTTCTTTACATGTATAAATGAGAGCTGGTGCTGGGATTCTTACTCTTTGGAAATATGCACTGCAAGCATCCTGCCATGACATGAAGAGGAATGCATGCTGCAAACAGAACAAACAAGTCCTTTCCATCCCCGTGGATTGCATGCAAT
The DNA here is from genome assembly GCA_009812075.1 of Sialia sialis. Lineage (NCBI taxonomy): Eukaryota > Metazoa > Chordata > Aves > Passeriformes > Turdidae > Sialia > Sialia sialis. The sequence continues at coordinate 9,219,840 of VRYO01002297.1, forward strand.
GTACGCAAATGTCTGTCAGCTATTTGTAAGAAGATTATAACTCAGATCTTGGGCAACCTTACAATTATTTGGGAAAAAAAAAAAAAAAGATTGCAAACATAAGCCAGAGTATTAACATGGTATGCATAGCCTACATAGCCATGTTGTCAACCTCACCTTCTTTAGCAAGAATTGGCACTGAATTAAAGTTGGAAACAGCATTTGGGGTGGAATGGCACTTAAAATAATGCTATTACATGTGGCTAAAATCAGTCAGTTCCAAAATGCCACAGTTCGGTAAAATGGTTATCATTATTGTGTTTTCAATGTGTCTTCTATTGCGAGTCTTCAAATTCATGTTTTTAAAGAGAGCTTTTAACTCTCCTTTGTTTGGGTTAAGAGCTTTTTTTCACTTTTAATCAGAACATTATTTCCTTATTTTCCTGACCAGGTTTCTTCATCAAAAAGTTACTGAAAACATTTCCCATAAAATGAGGCTGATGTTGACTAAGGGATTCTTACTGCGTTTGTGAAATGTTTGAATGTATGTGTTGGCAAAATCCAATGCATTTTTTTACTCTGCAGGTGGAATGACATTGGGAATATTGCTCATAACAAGTCTTCAATTGTTCTAGAGTTGATCAACAAAGAAGAGAATGTACTCTTTCACACAGTAAGGAAAATATCTGATCAGTGTCATCATGAAAGCTACTTATGTAAAAATAAAACTTTAAAATGCCACTTTCCCAAAGAGGCTCACTTGCATAACACCACCTCCCTCACAGTTCATATTGCACTTTATGCAGGAAGAGAAATTAACTTCATTTAGGTACTAATTTCTGTATTTTCCTCCAAGAGTGCTGAAATATCCTATGCTGGGAAGTCTGCAAAAAGTGCTTTTTGAATGGCATAAATACAGCAGCATAAGTAGAAACCGGGCATGAGCTACCTCTGTGGAACTCAGAGCCATGGTGCTGTTCTGTGCTGTTTAAAATCACTCCACATCTCCCCGAACCAAGGCAAATATAGGAACTGGACCAGCAAGCTTGAGCCATTTTGTTGCTGTGGTCCCCCCCTACTGTGCCTTAGCAGTGAAGTGGCAGTGTGTAAATGCACACCACTGGATTTCAGTAATCCTATGCCTTGAATGCCCTTGAGACCACTAGATGTGTTGTTGGGAGCAAATGCTGTACATGGTACACCTTACCAAACATTCCTGCCACTGGATTTTTAAGAAACTTTTGTCACTTCTTGGTAAGAATAACAGAATACATTTTTTTTTCCTATTTTTTTCTCACTCATTTTTAAAGGATGATCTTGAAAATGCCAAATATATTTCGCGTCTGTTTGCATCAAGACACAAGTTTTACAAACAGAACAAAATCTGCACAGAGTGAGTATTCTTGCTTCACAATTGTTTTCTGACACCTTGCTTTAGAATTGGTCTGAGTTTTTGCATGTCTGGTTGTTTGGGTTTGGGGGTTTTTAGTTTGTCTTTTTTTTTCCCTAGTCACAAATGGCAGTTATTCTTTTCCCCTGTCCCTTTTTTTTCCCTGTTCTTTTTAACCAACAGCAAGAACATACAGTTGAGAATGAAATTTCATTCTGAGCCTTGTGAGCTTTAATGCTCCCCAAGCAGCCAAATTCTACAGGGAGTCTTGAATCAAAGGCCTTGGTGTCTGCTGTTGGTATCCCAGAGTATTAGTCCAAACTGGAGTGAAAGGTGACAGAGGTTATGTCAAAATGTGAGCTGTAGCAGCAGATACACTGCCCATCCGGCAGCTAAGGGTGCTGGAAAGTGCAGGTTGTCATCTTCTAGTTTGGGCAGGATAATTTATCTGCCTCTTACACATGCTGTGAACGAGGAAGGACACCTGGGTGTGTTAATCTGCGCTGCTGTACTGCTACAACACAGCAGGGATTGTAAATCTAAACCTGAAGTCTCCTTTAGGCTCTGCTTTGAGCACTTAGAAACTGGCCTTGAGCTAGTCCTCTCACACAGGTGGATTCCTTCTAACTGAAGGAGGAATTCATTAGGCTTTAGCTTTAATTAAAAATTCTGTTTCTTAGCTGTCTCATTTACACCAGCACACATTTTCAGATTGAGATAAATTTGACTTTCAAAAGGTTATAATTTTGAGAAATTTTTGTGGTGTGCTGGGCATGTATAGCAGAGAACATTAAATTGTTTCTAAACTTACCATGAAGAAGTCTCATCTCTATCAACAGCACTAGTTAGAGCTGGACATCCCATCTGTTCAGCTGGGTAATGCCATCTGTTGGAAAATAAAGCCAAAATGATGAGGGGAAGATTGGAAGGTCTTTCACATGTGTACACATTATATTAACATATGGTGAGCTAGAGCATAGGAGAGCCTAGTGAGGTGAGCTTCTCTGAGTGATCTTTTCACTTACAGAAAGGAGGTGTTGGTTAGATTTTACAGTTCCTGGGAGGTGAGTGGAAGACCAGAAAAGACATTTATTAGCAGCATAGAATGGATTGCAATAGTCCAATACTAAACTCAATTTTAATGATTCCAGAGATGTTGAATTCAAAGGGAGGTCCTGATTGTTTCCCCGGTGACAGTCACGAAAGAAAACAAAACACCATAGTCTGTCACCTTGGGATGTTTCCCCTTTGAATCTGTATGCTGGGGTCAACAGAGAGAATTTTCTGTTGCCAGTCATAATCCAGAGTGCAGAAGCCATAGCTTTTGATCATGTTTTGTCCTAAACACTGAACCATGAATATGTGGGTCCTATGAACGTGTTGTGTGTAGCAGTTTCATAGCCAACTTGTGAATATTTGGACTAATAAAGGTAGGGAATGTCACGAAGTCAGAGTGAAATAACAAGTTTCAATGTATTTTTGTCATGAGAGCTGCTCTCCTCACTATGCTCTCACATGGTATAAGCTTGTGTGCTAGAGCTACAGATATTGATGCTGTTGTGTGTTTTCCAGCCAAATAATTTTCCTGCCCTCTGTGTTAAAATGATGTTTGTTTTCCTGTGTGCCTTTCCTCTAATCGCACATAACATCATTCACCAGATCAGAAACTGTAAGAGGACAAATTCCACCTTTCCTCTCTTCACGTAAGCACTATATTTCTACCTCCTTCAACTTGTTTCTTTCCCTTCCTCCTGTTATTTTCCTCCTACACTCCTTGCTCCTTCCACTGCACCTGGCTACTCTAGCATTGTATGTGGCTCTGCTAGTACTGTCTAACCAGTTGTTTTTTTCCTTTTCTTCCTGATCCGTGTGCATTGCTTTGGAGTGATTGCTATCAATTTCATAAGATTCTCCTTGTTTTAATGTTCACATTAAGTCACCTGAGACTGTACCTGTGTGCCATGTTCCATTTTTTTAGTTAAGAGACTTGTTTAATTAATTTTAAGCTAGAATTTTTCCTTCTTGTGTTTCCAAGTGAGCCAAATAGGATAATGAACACAAGGCATGAATGGTTTGGAATCATAGCACTTCCTGTATTTAAAGGAGAACCTGAATTATTTTCATTTATTCATATATCTGAAAATCTCAGTAATGTGCACTATGAACAGATTCTTCATGTCTTGTTTTTCCCATTCATTCTTGACTCAGAATTGAGATATTGTGGTTTCTATCATTTCTCTTTTTCCTCCACAGACAATCAAATTCTCCTCCCCCTATCCGACGACGACCAACCTGGAGTAGGTCATCTTTGGTACGTGCCACTGTGAGGTCTTTAAGAATATCTATACTATTTCTGATGGGATGAGGCATTGTGTAAGATGAACTACTTTCTAAATTTCAAATAAGCCTATTAACTCATTTCTTGTTGGCAATATGATTGGAATGAATTTCAAGGGTGTGACTGCCCAGATTGATTAACTGGATAATATCACCACTGAGTAGTAAAAATTACAGTCTTCAAGGTATTATATTTTTATTTACCCTGCAGAAACTGAGCAGCTTTTCTGCTAAATTGAGGTTATTTCAGTATGTAGAGAAAATAATCCTCTAGAAAGAATTTGAAATGTCTTGTGCTCTATGCATCAAATCTAGTAATTTCATAATGTTGCATTTCATAATGTTTCTTCAAACCTCATGTTTTTGTATAAAGACTACTTAGAATTTACCAGCTTCTTGGATTAAGACCCTGTTTGATGTGTGAAGTTGCTGTTAATTTAAGTTAAACTATTAGAATCAGTCAGGATTGTGATTCAGGGTTTTTCTTGAATTGTTTTTATTTTCATTCAACTAATCCCCAGAAACACTATCAGTCTGACAAAATGGGTTAATTTTTTCCTGAAATATTACAAAAAAATATCATGTGTGAGTCTTTTTTTTTTCTCCCATCTGTTCTAAAGAAATTCTTTTTGGATTAAATTTTAACATCCAGTATGTCAGCATTTTTTAATCTTATTTAACAGCTTCTGAATTTCTGTAACAGTAGCACTGTTGGTTCCTTAGACAGAGGCAATATTATCTCTATGCAGGTTTTCATGTGTGGTATAGATTATACCTACTTTTCAGAGTGAAAAGTCCATTATACTGTTTCTGCATTGCAGAAAGCTGGTGTTGGCAAGTGTTCTCTTGACATTTCCCCACAGCTTGTGAAAATGTTCCAAAATTAATCTTAAACAGGTACTGATTTTAGGATAGCTATATCCTTGCAGATTTCAACACAGTTTATTTTCCTGTGTCTATGTATACAGTTCATTAGATCTAAAAGTTGCACTCTCTGTTTCTCAGGCACTGCCAGGAAAGCTGCTGTAGCTGTCTCTAGATTTCTTTGTCCTTCCATTGTTAAGGTGCTTCTAAGGTGTCATGATGCAATACACAGGCTGCCTATTGCATTCTCTGTGGCATATTTATAGTATTTTTGGTATCTATGAGTTAGGTCCCTGGAAATTATTATGAAAAACTGAAGGTGAAAAAGTGAACTGTGCTTTGCATTTTTTGCTACGACCTGTGTGTTATATCAGAAGGGGGAAAAGTGAGCTGCTTTCTAAATTGTATATGAAAAATGAAAATCTACTCTTTCAAAAGAGAAAAACAAATCCTGCTGCTACTTTGTTTTAAACATAAGCATGCAACAAGCTTTAAATCCCCAAAGTCTCAGGAGGATCAAGAGGAAGAATGTGGGCTCATCAACTGAAAAGTGCACTGGGCTGCTGACTGCTCATGGTGAACTTTCAGCTGCCTTTTTCATAATTGTTCTGTTAACTTGTTGGAACAGTTCTCTTTGGGAGGAAAAAAAAAAGCCCTCCTGACTGTTGTCTGAACTGCACATACTTTCATACACCTACCTATTCATTTGTCTTGTGTAGCAATAAATCAGTAGGCAGAAATGGGAAGTGAAGTGGAATCTTTGGGGTGAGGCTCTGCCACTTCACTAGGGATCATGTTCTTTGCTTTCAGATCAAGACCCTTTGTACGGTTTTGGCATGGTTTCTGCTGTCTCTTTTTCCTGACAGACCACCCAGCAATGTTGGTTTTCCAGAAACCCCTCAGTGTAGGAGATCTTAATATAATGGTATGTTTAATTACCTGATTTAAAAAAAAAAATCCAAGTCATCATTACTTTGGATATTGTCATTCTGCAGACCACAGTGTTCTCTTTCTTCAAAGGAGGCAGATGGGCCTTAGAAATAAAAATTCCAAATTTCTTTCAGATACCTTTCATAACATCTATCACAAAGAAAACTGTCTGCTCCATATGTATACATTCTTAGTAGAAGTCACTTCTCTTTCCTTGCACTTCTCCTCTGCCCTCCATTTGTGAGGCTTTCCAGCATCTCTGTTAGTTCCAGCCTCAGGTCCTCTGCTAGAATTGTCAACAGCAGTCTCCTTGGCCCAGGTTGTTCAGTGAGACTGGGGTTTTGTACCTTTAGAAGGGATTCTTGTAGCAAAAATACTCCTCTTGTTTTCCAGCTCTGGCTTAACACAGCTATTTTGTATGCAAGAATTCATACTGAGCTCAGTATCTTTGATTCTCATTCCTTCTCACCATTTACATAGAAAATGTAAATCTTACGCCTTCCCCACTCCTCTTTGCTAGCAAACTTTCATGGTGCTCATTTGGTGCATGTACACACAAAGGCAGATTATGTGGGGTTTTTTGCCTTGGGCATCCACAGTATTCCTTAATAGTTTGAACTAAGTGAATCAGCCTGGATGAAAAGCCCTTATTCTGCTGCTAAGGAAGGTGTATTCATGAGACAGGAGTATCTTCCTTGTCTTTCTGCTTACTTCATATACTGAAATATGTTTTCATAAACTTTGCTCAGTGGCATCAGACAGACATTGCAGTGCAGGTGGCAAAGTAGAATTGCAAAACCCATTGGTTTACCAAGGGACAAAGGGGAATATGGCATCACCTCTGATTTATATTCTGTAAATGATCCTGCTGATTTAATGCTGAATTTCTCCCTCTGAGATTTGCATTAAAAAATTCTTTCAGTGCAGATTATTGGAATAAACTCAAATTCGTTATCTAAGGAATTCAATGTTCAGGTAATTTACAGAGTTCTTTTAAGTCCATATGCAGTCCTATTGCTTGTATAACAGTGTCCTAAGTCCTTGAATTTGCTCCATGTCTGCTTTTGTCCTGATTAGGTGTCTGTTTTGTTTGGATTTAATTCTCCAAGGGCAAGGGCTTTTAATAAAAATGTGAAGAATTTTAAAAGAGCTGAAATTGTTGTTTTCTGAAGTGGTTGAGCTTAAAGGAGTCTTAACTGGTCAGTTTTGGGCTCTGTAACAAAATTTAGCAAGCAATTTACAAAAAGTTATTCTCTGTTCTATAAGGAACTGCCAAGATGTGTTTTTGGCCGCGTAAGAAAGAGCAGTACTCAGTGGAAAGAGCACAGAACCATTTTTCCTGCTTCAGTTGCAAAAATTGTAGCAAATGAAGTTCTAATGCATTTTTATTTCCTTGTGCTTTTATTTCAGCCAAGACAACATCCTTTTATACTGCCTCCTATGCATGTCCAGTGTGGAGAACACTATACTGAAACACATAATTCACAAGGTACTTAGAGCATGTATTTTCCCTTTAATGTGCTTCAATTTTATGTGTATGCAAAGATGCTCCTAAGCCTTATGTCTAGATTTATAATGCCATCATGGTCAGAAGGGAGCTGCTGCTGGAGGAGAACTAGCAGTTTTATAGTTAATGTTGCAGCAAGTCTTCTGTTTGAAGTCCAATTTCAGTTTTCGAATTTCCCTAAAATATCTACGTATGATTATATGGGCCTTAAACTTGGTATTCCAGTTCAGTGAGCTGAAAAAATAATTTCTAAAGGGAGTATGATGGCTGTACTCAAAGGCAGTGCCAGCTGGGGCCAGGGAGAGAAACTGAGTGAGGGAAAAGGAGACAGCACAAAGCTTTTACTGCAGGAGAAATCATAATGTTCTGTCCATGAAACTGTATCTGTAGGCAACCTTTTCTGCAGATTTTCACCACCATCTGCCTGCATTGTTAGCCTTACAGACACAAGGAGAGTTAACTTATTTTTACGCCCATGTTTGACAAATAAATTCTTGAAGAGGTTGTGCCAGGTTACTTTGATCAAGTCTGGGAATGGAGCCCAGCCCCTAAACAGCTTGAATCTCACACCCTTAATCACCCCACCTTTTGGAATACACGTAGCCAGGTCTGTTAGGCTGTTGTTCTTTGCAGTTCATGAGAGGTACAGTTGAAGTGCTCTCACCAGCAGAGGAGCTCAGTCATACCTGTTAGTGTTTTGGCTTGTGGGGTCTGACTATGTTTAAGGTAGAATTTGATACGTTTTGGAAGGTTTAGCAGGGTTCCTTGCATACAGTAGACTTGACTTAGTGGCTACTACTGTTCTACTGTGAAGGTGAGGCTGTGAAAGATATTCTCAATTTTAGAAGAATTGTAAAATTCCCTTAGTTTTACAACAGGCTATTCCTCATTTTCAAAGAATTAGCTGATTTCAGAATTTGGGGAGCTATTACTCTCTTCTTACAAGATTTTCAACAAAGACAGTCTTGCAGTAAAGCTGTGATCCAAGATACGATCTTTACTGTCTTGATTTCCTCTCAGGTATGCTTTGCTGGAGTATTTAATATTCTGTAGTGCATCTGTAGGGTGGTTTGTTTTTTGGGTTTTTTTGTTTTCTATTCCCTGATCACTCAAATGTGTCTTCCTTCAGATCCTCAAAACTGTTGATTAGTCTAAAGTAGGATTTCCAATTTCACAGTCCTTTGCTACTCTGAATCTCAGACAGAAGAGATAAAAGAATTTTTCAGGTTAACCATATGCTTGCAGCACTGGAGTTTTAAGGTGTCAGAGCAGTGAACCCTTTCACAATGCTGAGGGAGGAGATGCCCCTTTATTCTTCCTTGCCACCTCAAGCAAAAACATTTCCTCTCTTTCCCCTTTCATGTTTCCCACAAGGATCTGAACTGTTACCATATTTTGCTAAGCGTTGGGAATGTTTACTTTGGTAGCTTTGCTTTATTTCTGTTTCAATGGCTCAAGGATGCTCCCAAGACCAAACATTCCTGCATGTGTGCTCTAAGCTGGCTGGTACAGACTGCATTTGAAGTTTTGTTAAGAGTGAATGAGTCCTTGTGGGCTAAAATTGTCAACATTTCTCTCTCTACACAGATAGCATTTTCCATGGAAATGAAGAAACTTTCTACTGTAGGTCTCAGAACAGTTTGGATAGGTGTCCAATGGACTTCAGCTACTTGAATGGTAATGGACCCAATGGGAGTGTATGCAGTGCCCACAGCATGAACTCCCTCAATCGCTCACAGAATTTCATCCAGGCATCTCCAATGTCCTCAAATCTGAGCATCCCGGGAAGTGACATCATGAGAGCAGACTACATCCCCAGCCACAGACACAGTGCAATCATCGTCCCATCTTACAGGCCAACCCCAGATTATGAAACCGTCATGAGGCAAATGAAGAGGGGGGTGATCCAGATGGATAGCCAAAGTCAATCTTTGAGGAACCTCAATATTGGAAACACACATGCCTACAACCAGCCAGAGGACCTTGTTTACAGCCAGCCCGAGATCCGAGAGAGGCACCCTTACACCATCACCTACGGGCCCCAGGGGGGTGGCTATAACAAGCCTGTGGCACCATCTGACCAAATGAACCCCAACAACGCCGCTCAGAGCAAGGCAGCAGCCAGCGCCATATCGCACACAGTCAGCACCCCAGAGCTGGCCAACATGCAGCTGCAGAGCAGCCAGAGCTACAACACCACCCACATGCTGAAGAACTACCTGTTCAGGCCTCCGCCTCCCTACCCGCGCCCGCGCCCGGCCACCAGCACGCCCGACCTGGCCAGCCACCGGCACAAGTACGTCAGCGGCAGCAGCCCCGACCTGGTGACCCGCAAGGTGCAGCTCTCGGTGAAAACCTTCCAGGAGGACAGCTCGCCCGTGGTGCGCCAGTCGCTGCAGGAGGTCAGTGAGCCCCTCATGGCCGTGAAGCACCACGCTGCTGTCAACAAGCGCCACAGCCTGGAGGTCATCAGCAACATGGTGCGCGGCATAGAGGCCATGGCCTTGAAAACGCTGAACGCCCCTCTGCCACGCAGGAACACGCTGCGGGAGCAGGTGCAGCCCGAGGAGGCCACTCAGATGGGCCATGATGTTCAGCAAGTCCCTCATTACCACCACAAAAAGACGTTTTCTGATGCCACCATGCTGATACACAGCAGTGAAAGCGAAGAGGAAGAGGAAACGCAAGAATCCCGGATAGCAGCCCTCCATGAGAACATGGAGTATAGTGCTCAGCTGCAAGCTGCCTTGGCTAGGATACCAAATAAACCTCCTCCAGAGTACCCTGGGCCTCGGAAAAGTGTCAGCAACGGAGCACTGAGGCAGGACCCCATCAGCATTTCTGTGGCTGTAGCCAGGGCCAAGGCCATGAGGCCAGGGCCTTCCAAAGCCATCAGTGTCTCTCGGACTGATCAAGTGGCCATTAATGGATCTTCCCTGGGGCCCTCCATCTCGGAGCCTGACCTCACCAGTGTGAAGGAGCGGGTCAAGAAAGAACCGGTCAAGGAAAGGCCTGTGTCTGAAATGTTTTCTATCGAGGACAGCATTATAGAGAGAGAGATCATGATGAGGGTAAGTGCATTCCTCAACTGCGGTGCCTTCTTGGAAATTAGAAATCACACAGGTCAACTTCCATACCAGGAAACTGTTGGGTCAGTAAATTGCAGGGAACATGTGGATGGTAAGTGGTGGGTTTGCTTAAAGTTGAGAAATCTGATATTAAGTGCCGCATACAATTTGGTTTTGTGGTGTATTCAGGGGGCTGATCCCATGCTCTGCTTGGGCTTGTCTGTTGCCTCAGCTGTGGCTGTTTGGCTGCTGGCCAGACCTGTGTCTGACCCAGCTGAGGATGCCACCACCCTGGCAGCAGTGCTGGCTGGAGGTGGGTGGCAGGGCGGGCAGCTGGGGATGAGGAGGCTGATGGCAAAGCCCCCCTTGATGCCTGCTTCCCTTTAGGATTTGAGGGCAGAGCGAGTCGGGAATGTGTTTGCCAAGATGGATGGGAGGCACTGGTGTTTTATTCCTCCTTTGCAAGGTGTCGGGTGAAGTATCATGTAACATAATGGCAACTCAGAATTTTTTTTCAAATGATCTTTAACTCTCTTCCTCCCACTTTATGTGACATAGTTATCTGAATGAAACCCTGACAGCCCTAGAATACGGATTGTTGGTTTTTCCATTAACTGAGGAATGGGATATCTAAATAGAGAAGCAGCAGGTGTAGAGGCTGTGTGGTTGAGCATCTGGGTTGTTTATTTTGTTAAATATGCACTCAAGTATGAGAAGAAGGGTTCTGTTAAACTTGCAACAAATTTAAAATGAGCAGTATTTAAAGGCAATGACAGAAGTATGAGGGGTGCTTATCACTTAGTGACCTGCCTATGTACCTAGTGTAGTTCTGTGAGCAGTGCAACTGCAGTCACAGAAACACAAGTGTACTTGCAGGTCTTATTTTTAGCACTGAGGTCTGAAAAAAAACCAATTCCTGAATCAAATTAATAAAGCATCTAAATGGTCCAAAGCAGAAAAGAGTTTGTAGTATACTAGATCAATAACTCACCAGATTTAAATACTACAATATATTCAAATAAATTTTCTAAACATGTCCATTGTCAGCCTTGTCCATTGGGCATCCCTGTGCTGATGTAACTGTTAGCAGTACAACCTGAGCTACTAAATTGCAACATGGAGACTGAGTTTAGTCCTTGACAGTTCCTAAACTTCAAATGTAAAATAGGCACTTGACTATAAATCATGATTTTTCATTTATGAGTCGACGTTGGCTTAACAACAAGCATGCATATGCTCTTTTGATCTTCTGAGGAAAGAAAAATAAGTGAAAAGCAGGAGTCTACAGGACTTTAGGATGGAAATGAAGGTGAGAAGAGATCTTAGATGTTTGAATATTCTTCCTCTGCAATAGCCATTCAGATAATTTGGTCAAAAGGTGCTTTATTTGTTGTTTTGAAAGTAAAGGGGTAGACTCAGCATTAAGCTTTGAAGATGGTTTCAGCTAGATCAGGAATCTTGACATGTGTGGACCTCCCTTTTGTCACAGGAATCAGGTGGTGTTATATTAATGGCAATTTGGTGACCTTGATCTGTTTAGCAGACTTTCTTCCCTTTCACTTTTGAAATAGTAAAAAATAATAAAATTCCCAAACAAAGGAAAAATACTTGCCCTTTCCTGCTTTTTCAAAGTATAAAAAGAAGCCAAAGTGGGTTTGGATGCTTGCTTTTTCACTTAGTGCTCTGGAGGAACCCAATGGTGAGGAAAAAGCTCACAAGCTTTTGAAAAGGGCATTTGGGTTTAGTTGTGTGTTTCTAGGAGCTGAGCTTGGCCCATCTGGTGACCACAGCTTTCATATGTGTGCTGAAAGCCAGGCACCCCTTCTGCTTATCCCTCCTTCCAAACCCAGCAGAAAGAGCTGTTAAGGAAATTGAATAAAATATTCCTAATTTGGATACTTCTGGAGATGCTCTGTATTTTTTGATACTTCAACTCCCAGTGGCAAAAGGAGGGGGCAGCAGGATGAATTTAAAATTCATGCTCTGGTTCTCCATGTCATACCATAATATGATTCATGAATATGATAAATAATATCCTTCCCTGGCTGCTATTGCTTTCAGTGTCTGGGACATGTGAGCTCAGTTTTTAGTGCAGAATATGTCATGGGTGCTGTTTGAATCACCAAAAAGGCTGAGTGCATCAGAAGGCTTCTCATTTTAAGCATTACCATCACAGAAGAGAAACAATGGCCTGTGTTTTAGTGTTTGTTGCTAAAGATTGAAATTATTGCTTTTCAAAAGATGCCCCAAGTATCTTGGCTTTGGTAGCACTACTTTAACGTAACAGAGTGATGCTTTGTGTGTCCTGCATTCAGAATAATGTCTGCAGGAAAATGCTTGAGATTATATTTGTGTGTCTTTTGATGGCATGTAAACTGTATTACATGCTGAGATTGCTTCTTTGAAATTAAAATTCTGTGCTCATGTAGGAGCAAGCCTTTGAGGAATAACAGGAAGAATAGAGGTTGTATTTGAATTTACGATGCTAATGGTGATCATCTGCATTCCTTGGCCAGAGAGTTGCAGATTTTGGAGATTAAAAAAACATTCCAGCATTTTACTGGCATTATAAATAATCACACAGAGATGAAAACGTGCCTTTTCTTGCCAAAAGAATCTAGAAAAGCAGAAGATGGCAGGCCTGGAGGCCCAGAAGAGGCCCTTGATGTTGGCAGCACTGAACGGACTCTCAGTTGCTAGGGTTCCAGTGCCGGAGGACAGCCAGGATGAAGTCACTAAGGTGCCAATGGATGAGAGGGTAAGATGGAGCGTCACGAAATGTTGCTTGTTCCCTTTGTTCTCAGCAGCATGAAGTATCTAAAATACTAAAATTTTATTTTAAATGTGAAAAAAATTTCTCTTAAAAGTTTTCAGAGCCATTAATGCAAAAGCTCTGTGGTTAACACTGGTATGTCTTTGAATGCAGGCAAAGCATCAAATATCTTGGACATTTACTGAAGTCCATGAAAATGGAGGCTGTTCTCTGTTTCACCTGTACAGTGTCATACAAGATCAATCTGTAAATCTAACACTTTGCATATTTTTCACTTGATTGGGTGAAGTTCCGCAGTGTTCACCCACAGATACTGTCTTTCATGTTCTGATACAGATAAGGAATTTGGTTAATGTCTCTAATGGGATTAAATTTTTTAAAAAAAGAAGTTGTTTGCCTCCTGATGTTTGCACACATGGGTGTGTGCATGCATATGGAATTTCAGATATCAAAAACATTTTGGGAAACAAATTTGCAAAGAATCTTGGTGATTTTATGGATAGAAATTTGCAGCCTTGTGTTGTCTGGTACCCAGGCAGTAGCACTTCACCTCCACCCTTGTCTGTATGTGGGATTGTGTTCAACCACAGGCATCATCCTTGTTAGTTAAGCAGTATTTTGAAATTGTGGACCACATCACACTCCTAGCAGTACAATCTTCTTCCTAGGAAAAAAAAATTAAAATATCTGTTATGTTGAAATCATATATTCATACTGAAATTCCAACTGAACCAAGATTATTTAGCACAGGTTTGCTTTTTATGCTATCAGTCTTAAAAACGTGGAGATGGAATGTAAAATTGTAAAATTTGCCAATTGTTTCACTTGATAGAAAGAAGTGTGTCATATTTCCTCTGATAACTGCAGAAGAGAGAGTGGAGAGAATGCTATGGCTGTGTATTGGAATTCAAAGGATGGATGGATGGGTCTTGTGGTAAATGTTCTTCCCAGAAGCATTAATGGGTTGGTGCTCCTTTCTGTTAAATCCCAGTGCAAAATCTTGAGGAGGAAGCTGGAGGAGGGGATGGTGTTTACAGAATACGAGCAGATTCCAAAGAAAAAGGCAGATGGGATCTTCACCACTGCTGCCCTGCCTGAAAACATGGAGCGCAACCGCATCAGGGAGGTCGTTCCCTACGAGGAGAACCGAGTGGAGCTGGTGCCGACCAAAGAAAACAATACAGGCTACATCAATGCTTCACATATCAAGGTAAAAGCTTGTTTGAGTTCTGCTTGGCAAATGAAGGTGTGCTAAAGCTTTGTTTGCATTTCTGGCTCCACAGCAGCAGCTTCTGTACCTCTGGAGCTTCTGAGACGTTTAGGATGCATCATTACACCTCTGTGTGTCACCATGGGCATCTCTAAAGTCCCTATCAACTGACACACATAAGTTACTTCAATTGCTGGGGGCTAGGAAGTCATTTTAGAGAGGTATCCTGGCCTTTTTGTGCCCACTTCTGCCAGCTTGTTGTGGAGTGACTCTACTGGTTGGTGTAGAAAGAGTTGCCTTGTTTCTCAAACTTCATAAAAATGCGTTAGAGCAGCCCCAATACTTGCAGTGTGCTAAAGATATTTTTTAAAGTATGCACTGACCTTGCCAATAAGATCCCTGCATCTCTGACTGGAAACTGAATTGAACTTCCATACTTTAAATTATTTTTTAACAAGCAACTTCAGATTTCATGTTAATTCAATATAGAAATAATTAAAGATATGACCTGACTGTGCTTACAAGCATGATCAGTTTTAACAGTGAACTGTGTTCCAGTGACTGCAGATGCTTGTTTTTCTTGCAGCTTTCAGCAGTATTTGCAAAGTCCTCTGTTGGCTTTTACTGTATCCTGAGAGAAGTAACAGAAATCCTCTGCATCAGATGACAGAGTCTGTTCGAAGATAGGGTTGTCTATGTTTTCTCATTGTCAAAATCCAAATTAAAAACAAATAATTCAAAAATAATGAATAAAACATCCTGTTACATTAATATTTTTCTCGAGTAAAAACCTTTTAAAAGTTTAAAGAGACTTGCTGGCCTTGGCTGTGATTTACAGTGTCAAATCCTGGTAATTCAAAACAATTTCTGAACCAGGAACCTGGCAGTTTGTCACTTTTCTGCATAGTCTGGTAGGAAGCAGATACTGAGTTTTTGCATAATCAGACGTTGCTATGATGATGAATTTCTGAGCCCCAAATTTTCTACCTACAAAGTAGGTGGAGAAAAACAAAAAGACACTCCTAAATGATGCTGTTTTCCCTGGCTAGTTTTGAGCCCACATTTTATCTTGTTTGTCAGTGTTGGACACAGACACATCTTATGTCCATGGAGCACCCAGGAGCAGGCAGCAGTGTTTTGATGCCTGACAGAGGGCCTTGGCAGGGCTTCCCTCCTGCACTCGGAACGGTGCTTTCAGAAGCCAAGCAGATGTGCTTTTGCTTAGAAGGTGAAATTGCATCTGTGAAATTTACTTCAGCAGCACAGTGTGTGTCTGTGTTTTCGGCCCAATATTTAATTTTTAATTTCCTGCAGTTAGGGTGTTTGAATGCAGCAAACATTCCAGGCATCCCATTCCCTTCAGACTATTTATGGGCCTTTCATGTCATGTGCCAGGAAGCTTGGACCAGAAGTCTGCAGACAAAGAAAACTCCTTTATCCTCCTGATAAGATCCATGCCTGGAGGATTCCAGCTCCCACTGCTTGATCTTCAGGTCCCACAGTTTTACAATAATTCTTTGCTTATTTACTATGGATCATTGCTATTAAGATACAAAGATCATCATCTATACCAAAGAGAAAAATTGTAATTGCATTTATGGATTAAGCACAAAAGTTCTTAAGAGCGCTTCATCTATCTGTATGCGTCAGGTCAGTATTGACTTAAAAAGCTCAGTAACACTGTACTACTGCACACCATCAGTCCAAGTATAGGCTGTGCAGTTTGCTTTAATTCTCATCTAGTACAAGAACTTAAGAAGTCTACCAGCATTGGTCTTGCAGTTTTTAGCCATCATTCAAAAAAGAAAATGCTGCATAGTATGAAATAAAGAAAAGGAGCTGATGTACAGGATCAAACAGTTTTCAGTGAAGTGAGAAACTTGTTATCATACAAAAAACTGTGTTATTTACAGGTGTAAAACCCCAAGCATCTCAATTCAATAAACAGTTGTTTGACTAACAAATAAATTGCTTTCATTCCTGAAAGTGTGTTCAAAGACTTGTTCCTCCAACACAGTACATGGTTGAACCTGTCAGAGTTATTGATTGTTCCTTGTAGCGTTGTCTGCCAGTATGTTGATATTTATGGGTGTGTCAGCATTTCTGTTGTAAATCTTCTTCTCTGGGATTTATAACTTTGGGAGAAGTGGCTCTGGGCTAATAAACAGAATTAGGAGGCCTTAGCCTGAGAAGGAAAAATATTTCAACTTTCCAAAATAAACAGTTCTTCTGGTAAGAATATTTTTGAAATGATATGTAGATGTTCTAAAAGCACCTTGGTTTTTAACCTAAAATGTTAGAAAAAAAAATGTGATTCTTTTCTGATGTAGAGCAAATTATATGTCATAAAATTATGATTTTTTTTAATACACAAGTGATAATTTTTTTAACTGCCTCTGTCAGTTAAATGAAGCAGTGTGTTATACCAGCTGACTGCAAGGTAATGCAAGCTCTGTTCAGGGCACTACAGAATTTACAGTCTGAAAATCTGTGTCTTAATTCTTTGAAAAGAATTTCATTACATGTCATGCAAATACACAAATATTTCTCTAAGGTGTGGTTGGTAAACCAGTTGTGTATTGGGAAATAGATTTACATGACTATAGCTTTAGGTAATTTTAAATTTCTCATGGCCATGGTCTGAAAGCCATTTGATGTGCTGGATTTACTTTATGGTATTTTTCAGGTCTGAACTGAAAAGCCCAAGGTGAGTGAGGAAGAGTAACTTGAAATTAAGCCTGTCTTGATCCCATCTCTAGCTGGCAACAGGCCTGTCAAGCTCTGTAATGTGCAGAGTGTGGGCATAGCTGCATCTTCTAGGGATGGCTTGGCCTCATCTTCAGCAGTGACCAGTGTAGGGAGAGGCCGTTTAGTAAATCACTTTTGTCTGAATGGATAATAATTGAGAGAGGTCCTAGCAGAGGCCTTTAGTTTGTCAGGCACGGGGTCATTTGTGTTCAGGCACTCTGCACTATCCTGTGTTAATTTGCAACAGGGCGATACCTTTTTAATGCATGTAGACACTGGTCCTCAGCTTTTTTTCATCCTGGTCTATCACCAAGTCCAGGGTCGCTCAGCTGCTTATTTGTACTCAGGGCCACAAAAAAATCCACAGACTTTTAAATTTGATTTTTTTGTTGTTTTTTGCTGTTTTTTTTCCCTGTATAATCCAGATGCAATGGCAAGAAAGATGGATGTCATTTAGACAAAGCTTTATGGTTATGGGCATCAATACAGGATGTGAAATCACTGAAGGTTATGTTTTGTCAGATTTGTTCTTATCAAAAGTATGATTTTTGTCCATAATTTTGACCCAAAGTAGAAGAAAAAAAAAGTAAAGGTTTCACTGTGGTTTCTTTTGTTTAAAAGGCAGTCTGGCACTGACGCTGCTGAGAATTCAGGCATTGACTCTTTCCCTTTCTCCCAGGTGACTGTAGGTGGAGAGGAGTGGCACTACATTGCTACCCAAGGGCCCCTGCCACACACATGCCATGACTTCTGGCAGATGGTGTGGGAACAGGGGGTGAATGTTATAGCCATGGTCACAGCTGAAGAGGTACGTGAAGTCACAGAATAATTCCTTCTGATGTGAGCCAATCTCCTGTCATCATCACTTCCCACTCCAGTAACCTGTTTTTTCTATCAACATCCCCTTTTCCTCCGGCTCTGTTTGAACATATGCCTGTACTGCTCTCATACTATACTTCCTAGCTTTCTGACTCTCAGTTTGGCAAGTGCTAAAGCAAAATGAGCAGGAGCTCTCCTTTCCCCTGCTTGGTCCAAGCCAAACAAAGATGTTTCCATTGGAATGTGAGAGTGCTGAACTTGCTCCTGGTTAAAATGACAGAGATTTCCACACTGTCCAAAGCCAATTCTGTATACCATCACTCTTATCAGCTGAAAAGAGACCAGAAGCTGTTGTTTCCATAGAAGTAAAAAAAAGTAAAAAAACCCAAACAAAAACACCCCATGACTTTTTATTCTTATGCCAAGCAAAGCAGTTATTCCTATTGTAATCCAAGAACTATGTGCTATGTTGTAAAAACTGGCACATGCTGTTAACTAACACCGCATTCGGCTTTATGCCTGGTTGCTTTCAGCAAACACAGCGAGTAGCAGAGCACATCAAGTCACTGTCCAGTTCCTAAGGCTGATCAAGAACAGACACTTAAAAGCTTCTGAAGAGATTCTCCTTCTATTTAAAGGAGAGTCTTCCCCAGGAGAATATTTACGAAGATGTTGTAGGCAGTAGCTGTCATTTGTCATGAGACAAGAGTCTTCAAGTAGTTTTACATTTCAAAATATTACATGGCTGAGAGGTTTAAGTTTTAATGGGTATTTTCTTAACTTTGAGGGATGCTCCTTACTCTTGAGGTGCTTTAAAATAAGAATACTTGGCTTATCCAGAGTTTTATGCCCTTTGTTTGTAGAGAATTATAATTGCATAAACTAATGGCTTTTTGTCTTGTTTTGTTATCAAGGAGGGGGGAAGAAATAAGAGCCATCGTTACTGGCCTAAATTGGGCTCTAAGCACAGCTCAGCCACTTATGGGAAGTTCAAGGTGACCACCAAGTTCCGCACAGACTCTGGCTGCTTTGCGACTACTGGGCTGAAGGTCAAGCACCTTCTCTCAGGACAAGAGAGGACAGTGTGGCATTTGCAGTATACTGACTGGCCAGACCATGGGTGTCCAGAAGAAGTCCAAGGATTTTTATGTAAGATTTCTTTATTTTGCATGATATATCAAGAAAAAGATTGCTCATACTGGATTCAGCTCACTGTACCTAGTTCCAGCTGGGATTGATATGAAATGGTTGCTGCTGTGGTATACACAGGCCTCAACTAGGTTATATTTTGCTGCAATTTGGAGAGAAAAAAAAGTGGAATTCCAGATGTAGGAGATGAGGTGATTAGCAGGAGGAAAAACCCAAGGAAGCAGCAGTGCCAAAAACTCAGGAAATTTTTAATAATAGGATACTTCTGCTGGTTGATTTGTTGATGTAAGTAACTGCCATTTCCAAACTACCTAATGAATGTAGGAGATAATAGGTTGTACACAAATGTCATTAGAAAGGTCTGGGTGAGAGAGGATCAGTTCCTATTGAAATATAGTGCATCTCCTCCAGTTTTTCTTTTTGCAAAAGAGCAGAAGGCTCTATCACACATGCAGTAAGTCTGAACTCACTGTCACTCTTGTAACCACATGTACCCAGGCAATGCTTAAGGGCGTCCCCAGTTGGGTCCTGGTTCATGCATTTCTGAAAATACAGCAATTATATTAATCTGTAATGTGTTAATAACACTTCCTGATTCTTACCAAGTAATGTACACTCCCATATTAAGTAATAGGAATTAAGCCATTTTTTAACTCAAGACACATCTCTGGCACTACAGTAAGGAATGATGCAGAAATCTTTAAATTACCACTGAAAGAGTCTGTACATGGTGTCCAGATGTGTTGGAGATGCCTGCCCTCTTAGTTCCTGAAAGCTTTGCAGCTGCAGTGTAGCTCTGTGGCAGCTAAGTCCTCTCAGAAGATCCATTAGTTCTTCTTCAATCTTGCCACAGCTACACTCCCTTAGTGATGCATTCTCCTTTGCATGGTACAGGCTGGATGTAAATAGTGCATGCTCCTTTCCCCAGATCTGTCAACAAGACAGAAAATAAAAAATGACATTTCATCTTCAGCAAAGGAGTACCACAGAATCTGTCTTCAAGAAAAGCTATTGCCCAATTCCTCATTTGTTTCATATTTTGTTTCTCCTACCAACCCCTGTAGCTATGGCTGGCCAAGGCATTAATTGTCCCCACTTCCTCTCTCCCATTGTTTGCCACCACTTAGAGTTCCATTTCCCTGTGTGCATTAAAGTGCAGTTTTTTTCTGATGTTGGTACCACCAGCCATCCAGCAGCCCCCTCCTGCCTCTGGGGAGAGTATAGCTGGGGATGCAGTGCCATGACACCCAGGTTCAGAGAGTTCAGATCAAGCCTGACTTCTCACTTGGAGTGCTGAGAAGCCAACTGAGCTTTCAGCATGTGAGGTTCTCAGCATGGTCTGACAGCAGGATGTGTTGAATGATGCTAGGAGAGCCACAAAAGACAGCTGTTCCTGAATGCCGAGCTTTCTACAAATGGCTTCAGGGAAAACAAAGCAGTGATCTCCCAGAAGAGCTTGTAGCTATTGAGAAACAAACCCTGAGCAGAGAGTGAGGGGGAGATTCTGTCACAGTCGAGGAGGGAGAAGGAAGAGAGGAATCAGGGCAGATGGACGCTTGCCTCCCATTTGATACTGGCTTTGACAGGCAGTATTTTCAATGGGACTTAGCTGTTGTTTTGATCCCAGCCTGTTAATAGCAGGAATTGCTGTAAGTAATGTCTAGAATCATCTGCTTAGGGGATCTGGAGATTTGCAAGGGGGAAAACAGAATTTAATTTTTTTAAGAACTATTTAATTTAAAGGAGCAGACTCCCAAGTAATAATTGACACCCAGCTGGTACTTGCTGGATGCAGAGCTGTTCAGTGCACCCTGGCCAAGATAATTATTATGTTGTAAAAAATGTAAATTATTGCCACTTTGACAGAGCATAACTTTTCCACACTCTTTCCCCCTCCCCTCCTAATTTTTACATTTGGACATGTAGGTGTTTGCAACCTTGCCTGCTTTTTCCTCCTGCAGCTTATTTGGAGGAGATCCAGTCGGTGCGTCGGCACACCAACAGCGTGCTGGACAGCAGCAACACCTGCAACCCCCCCATTGTGGTGCACTGCAGTGCAGGGGTGGGCAGGACTGGGGTGGTGATCCTAACAGAGCTCATGATCGGCTGCTTGGAGCATAATGAAGTAAGTCAGCTTCCTTTTCAAACCCTGAACTGCCCCTTGGCTGACCAGTTCTGTTTCTGAGGTTGAAACTAAAAGGCATTGCTTTCTTTCTACTACCTTTGTGAGCAAGACAAGGACCTAAATGTGACA
>VRYO01002297.1:9241867-9296206 GCA_009812075.1 Sialia sialis
CTTGTAATCGTGAAATTACGGTAAGTGTATTTATGTATTCCTGTGGGGAATAGGACTTTGGGATTTGCAGCCAGCATTACAAGTAACGCAGCATTACAAGTAACAAGAGCCTCAGTAGAGCAACCATGGGTGGCATCTTAATTTTCTTCTGTCACTGGAAAACTGTCTAGGAAGAACATCACATCTTGACTAACAATGTGCCACACAGTTTTCATGACAGCTGTGGAAACCAGGGATTTCTTTTGCCAGAGAAAACGCTCAAGGACCAAAGCTGCTTGTAGAGATAAGAATGCAGCAAGAATGACAAATAGATATATATCTCCTGCCCCTCCCAATACTCAGCCACTGGGTGAGTTCAGGGAAGACTGAGGACTCCAGCAGCTCATCATTCTGGACCTACAAGACCCCTACAGGTCCTGGGCTCAGATCATCTGGGACAAATCTCCTCCAACTCTGCTTGGGCCTCACTGAAGTGGTAGCTGTCCTGTAGATCTGTGTCACAGCTGACACTTTCTTCTTTTGCTTTTTATTTGGGGGAGAAAGAGAAAGGAGGAGGTATCCTGGCCAAGAAAGGGCCCACAGGGATGTGTCTTGGGAATCCAGCAGCCTCCCAGTGCTGACTGCTGCTCAGTAGCTGCTCTGGTATGGGGCAGTGGCTCTGACTCTTGGCCCTGCTTGACTTTCCTTATGCACTGATGCATGGAAGTGATTGCTCCTGTTGCTCTCATAGCAGCCACAACATTTCTGCATGCTAGAGGAAAGCTGGAGAGTAAAAAAGGCATACTGAATTGCTTGTGAGCATCAGTGCAGCTGTGGCTGCTTTACAGCACGCTCTGTATGTGCACAGAAGCAGACTCTAAGGGTTGTGCAACAGGGTCTGGCCACCTCAGTTTACAGAAGTCACCCTTTGGGCAAAGAGTATCTTTGGCACCTCAACGTCTCAGCATGGGGGTGAACCTTGACATCATTCACATGAGTTTTCATCAGCTTCACTAGAACATGATGGTGGTGCTCAATAATAAGGGATTTCTCTGATGTCCCTTAATTAAAACATTATTTTGTCTTGATTAATAATGAAATTATCATTAACAATAAATACAGTTTTCATTAAGGGCTTTGTTTCTCTAGATTGTACCAGGTTAATTTTTTGGGTAGCTAGCACTTAATTAAAAAAAAATATTAAAAATCTTGACAGTATGTTTTTGGTTTGTGACAGATTCTGCACAGAGGAGTTCCTTTTCATTTGTTTATTTTATAGCAGAATTGGTTGGGGTTTTTTCCTGAAATAAAATTACTTATCACTTAAAATATTTTAGTCTTAGAAACTGGTTTTCACAGAAGTGTCCTAGCAAGTAAATACATTAACATTTTAGCAGTGAAGAAAAATTGGGAGGGAGTTTGAAACTTTTTATAAAGAGCATTTTGGAAAGCCTGAAGCAGTGCTGGAACAAAAACAAGAACTCTTGAGCCTGAGGTTTCAGGTTCAGGTAAAAAGCCATGTTTAATCAAATTCTATACAGCTTCAGTCACTGTGGCTTCTGGGCAATGGCTGGTTGAGTCTAAAGCTGTATCTCATTGCAGGGATAGAGTTTCAGTAACTGCTGCATGGCAAGTAAATGTCACATCATTACATCCTTACTGCTGTAGACACATAGTATGAGAAAGTAATTGAGAACCTGCTCTATCAACTTTTAGTCCACATTTGGCACTGGCACATTAACTCATGATTGCATCTACAGCATGCTTCCACATGGGAGGCATGCTTTAGTAGGCAGAAGTGAGTAGCATTTTTGTTTGTTCTGTTTGCAAGTGCCAGCTTAGCAAAGCATTAGGTGTATTTTTTTTTTTTTTTTTTAATGTACATTGTAATGAAGGTGAATTTAAGGATTTTCCTTACATGGAATCAAATACTAAGCTGGCTACAAATAGCAGGGCTTAATAGGCAGGATGGGGTTTTCTTTTATTTCTGAGATAAAGCAAAGCTGTCTCCATTTTGAGGAGGTGCATGGATTGCTGTGTGCCCACTGAAAACCAGTGAGCTGTCATGCAACAACAAGCTGAGAGAGGAGCATTACGTGCAGCTCAAGGCTAGCCTACATTTTTGTTATAGTTGTTCAGGTGAGATTAGGTTCCACATGGCTCTGCTCAGCAAGGACCATTTCATAAGCATCTGAGTCCCCAGGGAGGCTTTCTCCAAGTTAGCCAAGTTGACTGGAAAGAGTTTCCATTTTTCTTTGCACCTGTTTGATAATAATATGACATTACTCATCCCAAATATTTACACTCGTTGACTCTCTAGAGATGTCCTTTTATAACAGCTTGCTGGGGTATGTGGCAGAATATTTGGCCTTGTTTTCAGAAAGTGATAGCCTATGAGTTAATACTTGTTTACAAGGAATGGAGATTCTGAGTTTTATAGACATGGACAGAAATGGATATGCAGCGTGACTTTTATTTTAAACTTTCCAGGAAACTTCAGATGTGCCTGGAAGCAGATTCCATGCTCAGTTGAGCCTCCAAGGGTTATCAGCAATCTCAGTCAAAAGACTTGCTAAGTTCCTCTTGGCATTTCTGCAAGCAGGCATTACTAAGTGCAGTTTATGTTGTTGCCTGATAGGGTAGCTGTTCTTCAGTTTTATATCTTGAACTGCTCAAGAACCTCCTCAAAACCAGTGTGTATCTTAGCTCATGTTTGCTGCTGCCATAGAAGGTTTGTGTCCCTGAGCTTAGCTCACATTACACGCTGTTTGAATTTGGACCTGGCAGGCTGAGCTTCATGGCTCAACAGCTTCTCAATAGCTCCTCATATACCTGTTGTAACAGATAAAACACAACAGCATCATAGGTTTTTGGCTCCCTAAATGCCAGAAATCTAATGATTTCTAATGACATGTGCAGCGATTTCTAATGGCCTTCTGTTTCACAGAAATCATTTGCAAAAGAATTCAGACCATTAAAGGCTGCCTGTGCCTGCTCAATGGGGTTAGGGCTGTGCCTTCCCAGTGGATTTCCTCATCTGTGCCTACTTACTGTACTTTAGTTCCTTCTGCTGAGCATTTTCAGGGCATACAAGTGAGCTGGAAGATGCTTGCTTAGAGATCCCCTCATATGTCCCAGTGGATATTCAGTAGGTGGCAACAAACTTTTGCTGGTTTGGAGTCTGCAAAACACATATTGTGGGTACTAGGTCCTTGGTTCACTTTACAGAACTATTTCTCCTGGAGTGTTATTTGCTAGCATACACTTGGCTGTGGCAGATCAGATGTTGGAGTTTCTGGATTGTTTGGTGGCAATAAGTTCCCTTCCCCTCCAGTGAAAGGATCTGTATCTTTGCCTGCACATTTAATTTTGTCCACAGAGCCTTTGTCTTCTATAACTATAATATAGTTCCCTGTGTCAGATAACTGATATTTGAGACAGTGATTGCTTGATTTAATGAACCCACACCCTTATGCTTTTTTTTCCTCTTTGCTTTACAGAAAATGGACGTTCCTGTGATGCTGAGACACCTGCGGGAGCAGAGAGTGTTTATGATCCAGACCATAGCCCAGTACAAATTTGTCTACCAAGTGCTCATACAATTCCTGCAAAACTCAAGACTTATTTAATCTTTTCAAATATCCCAGACCCAGCATTGTGGATCTGACTGAACCTTACTGATGAACAAGGGGAACTGCCTTGACAACACTGTGTGCATATATTGCACTTTTTAAAGTTGTCTTGAAAGTAAGGAATTAACGGTTCTTTTCTAGTCTCCCATGGATTATTTTATACAAGATATAATTTATTTTTCTTGGAATAACCTTTGAATTACTTTAATAACTTGTAAAACTTATAGTGAACTTCAAAGTGAACCACATTTGACATGACTGGTCTGCATTATAACATGTCTGTAAGGAGAACAATCCTTTGTAAAGGCAGTTTGCTGGCTTTTATTTCGCTGCACAGCTTCTGAAACCTACAGTTATTTGGCAGTGGGCTTTTTCTCACGTAAGGATGTTCTGGACCCAGTATGTGGCTTCCCTGGTAGAAACAAGACCTGCTATATATCAGCTACCGTTCTGTGTGAGTGGAAGCTGAGGGTGCAGAGCACGGAGACCTGAGCTTCTGCACGTGCAGCCAGGCACGTTACAGAGGGCTCAAGCACAGGACATTGTGAGGACAGAGAGTTTTGGGTGCTAAACTGTTCAAATTCCAGAAGAATTGCGGTTTTAGATTAGTCCTTGGAAAAAAATCAATACTGTATCTTTTTAAGGGGGCCTTTTGCAGGCCTTGAAGGGATTCGCAAGAAGCAATGTAGGGCTGTAGTCAGTGAATGACTTTTTCCAATAACCCTGGTGGTCTGTTTGTTGAACAGCAGAGGATTTTCAACCAAATACATCTGGAAAAAAAGTCCAAATCAAACACCTTCTCACAAATGACACTGAAAGTATTATTGTCTTGAGGTTCACCCTGTGTAGAAAAGGAATCACATTGAAATTAGGTATCTCCAGTTGCTTTAGACTTCACATGTAAGCTATAGTTGGATGGTTAGAGAAGGAATCTGGCTAGAGAGGTGCCTTGCAGGTCTCTGGACTCAGCCCCGCTCACCCCACTGCTGACTTTAAACTTGGATAGGCTTCTCCAGGGTCACATCCAGTTTCAGAATTCTCAAGGGTGAAGATTTCACAGCCTCTCAGGGCACGTGATGCAATGCAGTTACTTTTTCATGGTGAAATCACCTTTCTTGGTGTCCCTTCCCCAGGTACTTTTAATATTTTAATCCTACTGTTGCTTTTCTGTTGCATCCCCACCTCCAAACCCTCAATGTACATAGGCCTAAGCCAACAAGCACTCTTAATTTCAGCACTAAGGGGACTAAAATTAATGGGGAGCCTAAACTAAGGTTCTGTACCAGAATGTTTCTTGAATGTGTTTAAAACTGCACTGCTGATTTGGTGCTCTGCAATACAGGCCTTAACATGATGACAGTTTCTGGTGAAGACTTGTAGTCACCAAAAAATGGAGAGGAATTGTTTCACTGTAGTACCTTGACCATATTCTTTTTAGGGATCAGTTGAGTTTTCAGTCAACTTCAGATTTCCTCTAATTTTTTTCTGCCAGTGCCAACATATCTCTTGTTAAATTAGCAGCAACCATTTAAAGTCTTTTCAGCAGCATCTGCATGATAATTGCAGAGAGATGCTTTGTATCTGGGAAAAAAGCCAAGGAATAAACCTTGAAGCAAAGTGTATTAAATTAGTTATCTCGTTATAACTTTTTGAATAATTTCCTAATGATGAATTAAGTTTGAACTCAGAGCTGTCAAGTCCCATTGCTCCACTTGGATGTGAGAAGTAGAAAATCGGGAGGGAAAAGAATTTGTTCTTATGTCTTATTATTCAGCTGCTCTTGGCTGAAATGTGTATTTCTGCTGCTATAGAGAGCACAGGAAAGTTATTGCATAAGAGAGTGTGAAGAGCTGTGTTTGAAGGGAAGAAAATTAAGCAAATGTTTTTTTTATGCAAAGATGCATCATAGGTGTCTTAGAAAAACATTAATTAGAAAAAGGCACAAAAAATCCTTTCCAAATTAAGTCAGTCCCTATTAATGAGCCAAATAAGTGGCCATGTGGTAAACAGTCATTTCCAATTAACTCCTAATGTGGCTGGTATGGTAGATAGAGGCCAATGTGAGTCACTTTTTCCCTTTCATTGTCAAAGAATGGTAATTTTAAATTTTTCCTTTCATCTGACTTCAATGTATTTTTCCCTGCTAGATTTTATCTTGACTAGATCTGTTAATATCATAAGTGAATTGGGCTGGTGCATGTCTTCAGAGGTTCCTTTCCACCCCAGCTTACAAGCAGCCCTCAGCATGATGATGTTTTATGGTTGAAATGTGATACAGTTTTGTAAGGGAAAAAATGAACCTTCTCACTTTGAACCTGTTGTAGTTTTATCAGGCCAAAATTGCTTGGGCAGTATTTCCTAACCTTTAGGGAGTGACAGGAAAATGCATTTTGCATCCAATTTTCTTAGTCATAGCAGGAATGAACACATGAGCCTTAAAGTAACAGCGCTGTTTAGTTTTTGTCCTGCAGACTTTTGAACAGCAGAACTCTTGAGGAGAAAAGGGCAATTTGGAGTTGCTGTTTGTTGTGTCGCGTGTTTTTTAACATCAAAGCATAACAGTAGTTTGAGACTGTTTCATCCATTTGGAGTAAAATCTGGATTGAAAATCTCACAGTGATTCATCAGTGAATGGAATTTTGACCTAAGCAGTCTTCTCCCAGGGCACCCACCTTGCAGCCTGGCATGTTCAGCCTACGCTCCTTGATGCCTTCCAAGAGAGAACTTGCAGCAGATGAGTAAGTCTGGCTTGGGCATTCATTGTGTGTTTTCCTTTTAGTACGCTCTTCATCTGTATTTAACAACCTTTGCCTTTTTAATTTAAACTCTTACCAACTGTAGTATTGAGGTGATGGCATCAGCTTTTTGGTTAAAGTTATGGTCTGAGCATTTCATGCTTCCCATTGTTCAAGCAGGGATGGGAGAAACGACAGTTGATGCTGCTCAGTGCTCTGGGGATCCTGTTTCTGTCCTCCATCAGTCACACTAGATGGTGGGCATCAGCTGCTCAGGTCCTACTTGTTTCAGGTCCTACAAAGGCTTATTTTGGCACCTCTTGTCCTTGACCACCTGGGGAAAGATGAAACTTGTTCCCACAAGCATTTTCCTACATAGGCATACAGAGATCCTAAATGCTCAGCCTTATCAGAAGTTCCCTAAACTAATTCTAGCTGGCCGAAGACACAATCTCTGAGAACTTACTCAACCTATTGCCAGAACAGTCCTTGAAGTATATTGAAGTGCCTTTCTGTTCTACTTATTTAAATCAGCTGCCTCAACTACAAATATTATTGAATATTTGCATGATTTCAGAAGGTGGGGTTTTTAAAATTTCTTTATTGTAAACAAAAATAAATGCAAATGGTAAAACATAGACTCACTCATTATTTTCCAACCTAAGTGCTTCAATAGTGCTTGTCATTGTCAGCTAGGACATTAATTTTTTGATCCAATACCTGCTATGTCTGTGTAGTCCACAAACAAATGTTGTTGGGCAATCTTGTACTTGGATATAGCACTGAAATCTGAAGGGAAAATCCAGCAGAGCTACTGACAATGCTGTGTTTCCAACAGCCAACTTCCCACTGGTCTCCTGGGAGGAGATGATGACTGAATTAGCTGCTGTCAGCCTCGCTAACAGTTTGTGGTCTGTGTGCTCAGAAAGTGGAATCATCAGGCTGATGTCTGCTGTAGCAGCTCTCATGCATCACTGAGGGAGGTCTGAGTTAAATTTTGCTGCTTGTCTTGGTGGATAAAAAAACGCTAGAGTGGCAGCCACTGCAAGAAAAGGCTGCATCACATTTGCAGGGGCAAAAACTCCTGAGCTGGCCATGAGAGGAAGTACTGCATGAAAACAGCCTTTGACTACTCTACTGTAAAATGAATATAAAGCTACTGGTGTATACTTCAAGACATATGGAGTTTGGGATAGGTTTTGATGCTGGTGAGAGAAAGACTTGCTGGCTGCAAGTCCAAGAACCCCAAAAGCAATTGTCCCCAGCTCACTCCTAGCCTTCTAGAGAGGTTTTCTTGTAATATCTGGTGCTAAGGGATCTATAGATGCCATCTAAGTCTTTAGAGAGAAGGACATTATACATGCAGCTGCTTGCAGGGATTGGGATTTGAGGAAGGGAACAGATGGCTGTGGGCAAACAAGATGGAGATCTTAACCATAAATAAACTATTGTTAGATTGTGGAACAAAACACCGCACAGGTCAAAAATAGCAGTGTTTATATAAATATTTAAAGTAAATAAATTTAGTCAGTGTTTTTGGAGTATCTTAGATTACAGTTCCATTGGTTTCTCTTTGCTGTTTTTTGGCTGGCATTTCTCTGAAGTTTTGTTGCCTGTGCTTTATGTGCACCCTCACCAAGAGTTTCCCACACTCTGTAACAACACGACTTTGCCTTTAGAGAGTGAACTGGAAATCAGTGATTAAATAGGAGCTTCCACTGGAGAATTCCAGCACTATATAACAGCAAGGGAAGGACTACCACTGATTCACCTGGGTAAGGACGCAGTAGTTGGACAGTCAGTTCCAAGTCCTTCAGGGGTAGTGTTCCTTGATTAGGCAGGGAGGCAGAAAAGAGGAATGTTTCCCACAAACTGTTTCCATGTCAGTTTGGGGGGCACCCCCGACTTAGATAGTGGCTGGTAGTTGAGGAAGAAATAGAAAAGCCCCTCTGGTGTACCTGGCAGCCAGTCCTTTAGGGGCTTCCTGAGGTCAAAGTTGTATCCCACTCACTGTGTGTAGTACCTACTGATGGATCCATCTTCCATGAATCACATTACCCTCTCTTTGGAAGCCATTTATTCCTCTGGCCTTCACAATGTCCTGTACTGGTGAGTTCCACAACTTATAGATGTATAAGAACTTCCTTTTTCTGTATGTTAAATGAAAGTGTTTTCTTGCTTCTGCTTGGTCTTTAAAAGAAAGCAAAGCTATAGTGCCAGAAACACCAGTAATAGGATGTTTATCTTGTTGAGGTTATTCCATATGGAAAACACATTTTCCTCACTAGTAAAGTACCTTTCTTTGGTTATTTTACAAAGGAAAAAAGTTTACATATGCAGATGACTGTAATATTCCCATATGTTACTGTGTGGAATATGTTAAATGAGATAACATGTTTAAGTTTTATGTCACTGGATTTTACTGTCCTGTTTTACTTCAGTATTGTGATGCCTCCTGTTTTATTTGTTCTGTAATTCTGTACCTGACAGTTTAGCACAAAACAGTGATCTGAATCTCACCACCTCATTGTATTTACACATTTTGTAGAGAAATGAGACATCAGTTATGTGCCCTTTCTGCCCCCAGCCCCTCCTGTTAGGGCTGAATGGCAGAACTATTCTATGCTATTGAAAGCCTTTAAAAAAAAAATCTATGCATGCTATTTTATATTCTAATGTATTATTCATATCAGTACATAAGCTTATGCTTGTCAGTTTTATCTTGTGTATAGAACTGATTACTTTTGACAGTATTTTTGCACTGTTTCTTTTCTTTCTCTTTTTATAATAAAAAGTTCTATCAGCATTAATTGACTGCAAAAATTTTTTACCCCTTTCACTGCCTTTGTGTAAATAGTGTCATATGCTTCTGCAAATGTGAGAATGTCTTCAGTATCTAAGGTTTTTTTTGGTAAGGCTGTCCTTCATATTCACAGTATACAATAAATCTTTTTTCAGTGAAAACAATGTTTGTGTTCTTTTCTGTACCAGCTTAAGTAGTCTGTATTTGCACCTACACTGCTTGAGTTGGTTTCCCATGTTAAAGTGATAGGCACAGCCAGGGCCACAGAAGGCAACCTTCTGTAAATAGTAATCCAAGTTTCACAGGGGCAAGGCTCCCACTGGTGCCTCATGTTCAGCTAATCCAATTCTTTGGTGTTGAAGTGTGGTCTGGACAGACTTTCTGATGTAAAGGTATTATTTCTCAGGACAAGAGTTTATTTGAGAAGACAAGGTTAAAAATAGTGAGATAGTGCCCTTGTCCTAGGCTTGGCTGTACTTAAATGGCCTTGGCTTTCTGGAATTGTAGATCCGGCACAGTTTTATGTACTCCAGCAATAACTGCTGAGAGCAGTGAAAGATTCCAGCAAAATGAGCAGATAAACCCTTGTTCGAGCAGTTTTATTTTCAGAGCAGTGCTTACAAGAAAGAAAATACAATGAAGTTCTTAACAGCGATGTGTTCTTTCTCATCATAGTTTATAAGCTGTGAAAACAGTAAGGAACTGGCAGGTAATTTTATTTTGCACCCTATTTCAATTTTGATGCTAGAAGTTTACAGCTACACTCTTTTTTTCCCCCACTCTTAAAAACAAACTCTTGCCATTGATCTAAATGGAGAGGAAAAATCCTCTTGTTTTATGTACGGGTAGAGAAAGCAAAGTCCTGGACTTTTTCCTCAGAAAGTGTTCCTCTTCCTCTCTTAAAAACAGTTGCTAGCACATTATTACAAAAGTTGCAATCCATTGGAGGTGAAGGTGTGGTTGTAAGGAAATATGAGCTCTCCTCTGCACTAACTCACTTTAACTTGTAAAGGAGTCTAAAAAGCCAGAAGTTGCATAGTTCATGTCTTGTGCAAGCCTTCAAGCTCCAACATAGGTGTTAGTATTTTCTGTGCAAGATAAATTGAGCTCTAGGTCTTTGCTGTGATGAATCCTCATCTGCCAGGAGCAGTGATGGACCTGCAGATTAACTGGTTGAGGGAACATTGGTGGCATTTCTGTAAAATGTACAGAATCCATCACCCCATTTCCCCTCTCTTCAGTTAAGCCACTGCAAATAAAAATGATGCAAGAAAAAAAAAAGAAATGGGTACAAAACCACAGAAAACAGAAAAAATAGGGCTTTTGCTAATTTGTCAGATCAAGCAAAACTATTTGGGCAAAAGTACATATCACAAAACTATTGCATCTATTTAAGTGTGCAAGTGGAATCAAGAGGGGCCAAGACCACTTTATTTACTTTACACAAATAAGATCCACACCAACATCCCTAAAGAAAAAAAATGGCCATTGTTGCACATAAGCCATCAAAAGGCATAACCTTTAAGAAACCATGGACACTTCCTTAAAAAAAAAAGGCAATTGTAGATGTGTGGAAGCTAGGCCTACGTGTGTTTGTCATTCCAATTATAGGACAGAACTGTGTTCATACTCTACCGCTTTTCAAAGTGCTCCTGAAGGTTTCCATAACAAGGCTTTTTAAATAAAGGTTTGAAGGATTGCATAGATTCAAAGGCTCAGTGGTCCTCTAATTCCTTTTTGATCTCTGAAATGTATGGATGATCTTTCCCATGTGCTACTTCCATGATAGCAATTGCCTATGAAAAGAAAAAAAAAATATATTCACACAATTGATTCATATATAACACCAGGCTATAAATACTCTCTTTAGAGGTTTGAAGCAGTCTGACACCTCTAGCTACTTTTTGTCCCCTTGTAGTCATAAACCCAGTAGGAAATAAAATGAAATTCAAAACTAAGTAATAAAGGTTTTATATTCAGAGAATACATCTTTGATCTTAAAGGAGCCCAAAGCACCTTTTAAAATTATATTTCTGACAAAACTACTTTGAATGCAATCAGCTCCAGGACAGAAAACTGCAAGTGTGGTGGGTAATATTCCAGTAGAGGACTTAGCCAGGATCAGAGTGAGCTCTGCTCCTACCAATTTATCCTTGAGCTGTCAGACACATGCAGACCTAGTGCAGGAGTAATGCTGAGGCATTTCAAACTTGAGCCTGTAAACCCTCTGCTCCTTCCAGGGGCTGCCAATGCTTTAGGAAGGAAGCAACTTCTTAGGCAGAAGTGAGATCCTGTAAGGTTTGGACAGACACCGCTGCGCCCAACTCCCTGGTGTTTCACCTGCAGCCTGCTCCAGGCCCGAGAGGGAAGGTTGCAGGCAGCCAAACACTGACTGACACCTTTCCTGCCCTAGAGTGTGTGCAGGGGAAAGATTTCAACTTGAGAAAAGATGTGATAAAAGGCAGCACTAGAGAGAACTGAGAAAAAAGTTCAGTGTAAGTCTGAGAATTTTTAAAGACCAAAGAGAGAGCAAGGAATTGCAGTATCCTGGCCCTCCGAGTATTTAGTCATTTCATCCTCGGCAAACTTTTATGCTCTTGTGTTTGCTAAGTCAGTACAACAAGGGCTTTTGCTTCTACCTCAGCAACAAGAAATTACTCCACCCCTCCTCTTGCTCCAAAAAAGAAAGGAGGACCTTCTGGATGAGCTGCTCACAAACTGACAGGGAACAATAGGTTTGCTTTTCCACTAAATCCCAAACATCAGAGCCTGGGATAACTTTGGGCAGTTCCTGTAGACAGCTTTTGGAAGTGAGTCATTAGAAAGTGTTTGTGTTAGGAAACTAACTATGCCAACAAATTTACCTCACAGTTCCCTACTCCCCATCCCATGCTCCTGCTGGCACAATTTCCATTTCTACTGAAGGGTTTAACATCACAGAGAAGGAAAACCTATGCCAATTTCAAACTAGGCAACAGAAATTTTAGAGGATATATTCTTCTAGCATCTTTCACCGTGGTTGGATGGTGCTGTTATTTGCTGGCTAAAAACTTGCCAGCATCTAAAAAGCAAGAAGAAATAAATACATTGTGACATTCCACACGGAGTCATTATATGCTACAGTAGACACTGATGCTTAAGAAACTAAAATAAATTTCTGTCCAACAACAATAGGGGGAAATAGTCAAGAAACATAGTATAGACTAATAAAAATAGCAGAACAAAAAACTAAAGAATAAGGCATAGACTAACAAAAAGGGATGAAGAAAAACATAAAACCAAAATGCTGTATTTGCCAATTTCAGCATTACCAGATGCATTGAATTCCCTTCAGCTATTTAAAAAACGATTGGTTCCAGAACAAATAACCACCAAAAGCATGCCTAGTCTAAGCTGAATATAGAAATCACAGACTTCAATGAAACACTATGTGCCTTTGATAAGAGCCAAGCATTTTTCCTGTCCTTACCCAGCAAATGAGGGGAAGATAGGGTTCTGCTTCATTTACACTAGTGCAGATCTAGCTCAGTGAAGAACTCAGAGCAAATGTTTAAGCATAATTCTCACTCCAGCTGCCGCAGTATGAACCCACTGTGAAAAGGCACCCAAGAGCAGACTTATCTTCCATCTCCAGAAAAACCAAATCTGAGCCAAAAATTCAGTGACCAAATACATTAACACATGGTGCATTTCCTACCACGCCAGGCTCATTGAGTGTTTCAATGACCCCATGGCTGAACTGGTGGCATTAATGGAGAAACCAGGCAATAAATACCCTTTTCAGGGCTTTAACTCCAGCCGTCCTGTTCTTCAGTGCCATGTACAGTCTCCCTAATTTCAGCCACATGGAGGCAACATTCAGCGAGTAGGAGGGATAATGTTTACTGCAAGAGAGAAAGAAATTCAGCTTTATCGACTTTGGCAGTTTCACAGCATTTTCCCAGTTCTGTCCCCCTCTCATGGGGCAAGAAGCTGCCTCTCTTTGCCCTTGCCCATTCAGCGCTCATCCCCTCTGCCGTGACTGCCAAGAGCCAGTGCCAATTGTGTCTGGGATGGGGATGCCTGTCAGCTGGGAATTGGACTGAAACTACCATATGCCTCTGAACAGCTGTCAGATGGCAATGACTTTCTGCCACTAGCTTTAATCTAGCCAGCTACAGAGAGAGCCTGCATTGTTAGGAGTTTTTGGAGCCACCCTGCACCCGCAGCAGTAGCTCTGTGTGTTCCACAATGGTTGGTGGGCTGGAAAGCAAGGGGCCCTCCGCAGTGTGCAGGGCACACATGGCAGTCTGTGCTCGCACACACTGAGCGGGCAGAGCTGACCTGGAATGCCAGGCTCAGATCCAGAGAAGCTGGGCAAGTCCCAGGGAAGATAAATAGTACTGAGGCCCTGGGGCGAGCAGGGGGGGTGTTGGCTCCTTCTTTGTATCACTGCTCTCTGCCAAGTGATCTGTGACTTTATGTTGGCATCTGTTCCAAAGGGAGAGCTTTTCTTGCACTCCCCCCAGCTGGCAAGGGAGTCTCGTCTCAAGATGAGAATCTGTTTGGGAGATTCAGGCAGGACCAGGCACAGCCAGCATAACTGGCTGGCTCTAACCAACAGGCTCACTACTGCAAGAACAGAGAATTCTATCAGAAACAGCAATCGTATCTCCTGCAGAGGCTGTGTGCTGCCTTGCCCCACGCAGGGCTTCAGCCTGGGCATTCTCCCACTCCTCCAGCTCTGGGGCAGCGGGACCAGGGACTCGGGGTACTGCCAGCTCTGAGCGCAGGAGCCGAGCTCGGCTCCAGCTCCCTCTGCTGCTCAGCCCCAGCCCGGGACACGGCTCTGCTCTGCTGCAGCTCTGCCCACTGTGCTGCTGCAGAGACAGAGCACTGGGGGACTGCAGGAGGCTGGCAGCAACGCAGGCTTTGCCTCCATTACCTTGTACAAAATACCGGCTGCAGATGCAGTTTGAAGCCCTTCTTTAGAAAAAAATTACAGTATCTTAGAAACCAGTATTTACCCAGCTAAGCAGACTTAGCACAGCACCCAAGGTGACATAAAATTATTTTGAGAACCCAAAGTAAGGATTTCAAAATCAGTCCTGCTCTATATTGCAGACCGCATTCTGATAGCAACTAACACTGTCCTGGCATTTAAATATTCCTTTTTGAGAAGCGGTATCATGGGTAGAATGTTTATAAACATACACCGAGAGAAATGTTCTCTGCCCAAACTTGTCTTAATTATTCAGATTATTAATTAAAGCATTAAAAAAAAAAAAGTCTCTCATATTTACCTGTAGGGTCTGATAATTTTTTGCCCATAACACAGCGCACCTTCCCAGTCCTGCACGTAGAGACATACACCCATGGCCTGATACATCATATGCAACATATAAACATTACTGTCTTCAAACACTGCACCCATCTTGTCCAGGCTGAGTTCACAGATCTCCAGTAATTCACTAGGGGGTAGGAAGAAGTCAAGGAATGCAATAAATCTATAGCCTCTCGTTATACATATACCTGATAATGCCTTCAGTCACAGGGGACAGAGATCAGTTGAATTTCTACTAGTCATAGTTTGTCTCCTGCACATGGTTCTGAATTCCAGCAAGCAAGATTTTTAGGTCACTCACCAGTGGAGTCAGGGTAAGACAAAGGATATATTTGTAGTGTTTGGCTCGCCTGAATTCCTCAATCACGTTCCTGGCATATCTGATCATGTCCTTTACTGTCTCTGCTGACGGAGGATCATTCAGTTTGCAGATTTCCAGTTTCTCTTTATCCTGAAGGAAACACAATGGACCTTACAAAGGCAGGTTCCAAGCCCTACAAATAAAAGTGCACCTGCTATACCAAATTTCTCTAACAAAAAGACACAGATGTGAACCTAAGCTCTTCAAAGAATGAAAAAACAAAGGTAGAATGTGCACCTGCAATTTTTCTCTAAAGCCTTGGCTAGAAATCCTAGGATCCTCCAGCCTTCCTGTTCATCTGCAATTCTCTACTTCCAAGAAGTCCCTTTCTTTTGAAAGATTGACGAGCTTTTCTATTTTGTCTTGCAAGCGGTTTTACATGAGAAATTTCACTGCTTCCAAAAGATTAGGGTTTAAAACAAATTTAGGCTCAGTTTTAAGGGTATAATAGCTCAAGGACCTTAGGTTGACTACCAAATAATATCTCTGTGGAAAATGACATGAACTTAAATACAGAAAAGGATCCTTCAGAACTACAGACAAAACCACATTTCCATACATTTTGTTATTTCTGCTGGACAGCTCCACTTACTCTTATCTCTCTATCTAACATACTATTTCATGAAGAGTCAGCTACAATCTGGAGACAATTTTTTGCTGTTTAAGCTTTGCATTGTTGCAAGATTTTTTTTCTTCTATTATTTAATCTGCCAGCTGAGAGACCTACAGGGACTCTTTGCAGAACTGAAGGAGGCTGAGTGACAGGTGACTCCCAGAGTAGCACATTGTTGAAAATCACAGATGAAATCCTGGCTTCATTAAACTCAGTGGCAAAATTATCAAGGTAACTGCGGGGAAAAACACAAATTATATGGTATCAACAGAATAGCCTCAAGCAACAATACTGGGTACTATCTGGGAAAAAAAGGGTCACAAAAGATGGCACTGTTTAGGGGAAGGAGATAGCTGTCTGGTGGGAAGAAGCTCTCAAAAGGATGCCTGGTAAAAATGGGAAGAAAAATGATCTGGAACTTAAGGATTAGATTATGACAGACAATGATTTTGTCTGGAATGACAAATAAGCTACACAGAGCTCAATTCTTGTAGGACCTTCATCGAAGAAAGTCCAAATGGTTGCACAGGCACAGTTGTCTCAGTGTCTATTGGGTTCGGGTCCCTTTTCCCTCCAAGAAGTGTTTTCTTTAAAACACCTAACATCTTGTTGTCAGGAACACTGTCTGGGTCTTCCTTTATCCTTTGAGGGGCACCAGCTCATGTTCAATGATCATTACTCTGGCCTGCACATCACAAGGGGCTGTGACCCAGGACCACACTGTCCCTGAGCAGACCAATACGATACTACCGCAGAAAAGACCATTCCTCAGATTCTGCTGGGTCTCCAAACCATGCAGACATACCATACACTGTCCCCTAGTATTGTGTCAACCAGGGAATGCAGCAGCACTCTATTCCAGAAATTCCCATGCAAGATTTACTTGCTGGGATTTAACTTCTGAGCTACATTTACTTGGCCAGGTAGCATAGACACAATGTCATTATCTACTTTTAACAACGTTTTCATCTTTGCTTTGTGGCTTAACTTTAAATAGGCCTCTACCAGGAAATTTCCTGATGTGTCATGATTACAGTGGAAAGATTGAGTATCAGAAAGCATTCTGGACAGAAAGATGGAAAAATACAACCACTTCCCCCATCCCCATTATTCTACTTTCCAAAATGTAATTAAGCCAGATAGAATATTACATCTAAGGACATGGGTAGGTCCTTTACAGTCAGACGTGTATTTCACACCAATTCCATTACCTTTTCCTTCGTAGTGCACTCCCTGCAGTCACAGCTAAAGAAATAGGAGTCTCTTAATCGTTCATTTCTGTCTTCTGTGGGATATAGCAGGTCAATATAGCTGCTAAAGATCTATGTGGTAAAAAAAAAATAAAAAAAAAACCCCAAAAAACTGTTAGCGAGAAGCAGCATCACTAACATTATTATACTAGTTCTGATATATGTGGTATGACGACTACACATTCGTGCAGCTTGTGGACCCCTGCAGCCACTTCACCTGCCCACTCCCCCACATTCCAAGCCATGAGGCAGCATCAGGACTTGTCACTTGCGAATGCAACGTGACAGAGAAGTGTTCCTTTCCTATTCATTATGGAATTTCCCTCAAATATTACCCTGGCTTGCACCCAGGACAGCAAGATTCAGGTGTGGATAAGGAAACTATCACAGCATAAATCTCAGGCTCCTGTCAGACTACAAAGAGATGCCTACTTTTCAGAAGTAAAATAATGATTTCAGGTACCCAGCCTAGGATAAATTACAGTGGCCTGGTTTTTTGGAGGCTGGAATCTCAAATTTTTCTTTCTGAAAACCTACAAAAATTGGGGCAACAGCAGTCACTAGTAGCTTTAGAAACTAAGACAAGACCTTTAGATCTCTGAAAAGAAGAGAAGCCCAGTGCTCCAGTTCAAGGAGAATGAATATCAGATTTACTTCAGCAGTAATATTTTAAAGCAAAGAAAACCTGCTTT
The DNA here is from genome assembly GCA_009812075.1 of Sialia sialis. NCBI lineage: Eukaryota > Metazoa > Chordata > Aves > Passeriformes > Turdidae > Sialia > Sialia sialis. Next base: position 9,259,256 of record VRYO01002297.1, read on the forward strand.
TGAACATTTTAAAGGCCCTTCATATACACTATTCTTAAGTTTTCCTCTATTTCAATGGTCTTCAGAAAAGAACCCCTGCAACTAGCTTTAATGCAGTGCTTTTAAAATGAGATCTCCCCCAAGAAACATGTCCTATGCACACCGCAGTTGATCATTTTGCAGACCAAGGAACAGCTTTAGGTCCATTTCCTCATCTATAGGTATTTCAAATGCTTTGCTCAGTCTTTGTATCTAAAGTTTTTCTTTTCTTTAAAAGTAAAATTACATGCAATTTCATACAGCGCACCTTCTTCTTAAGTGTGAGTGTGTCATCTCACCCTTTCCCTCACACTCCTCTTCTCCCTTCAATATTTTCAAAGCATGTGGAATGCAGGGACCACATTAACAGCAGAAAAAACTTTAAAATGTTGCCCTGCAATAGCTGCACAGAGCCTGAAGATGGAGACACAGGCTGGGAGACTGCACAGCGACCACACACAGCCACAGCTCACGTTCAGAAAACCCTGAAGTGTCAGAAAAGCTAATGTGCAAAACCTGTGAGGTCCTGGAGAGCTGATGTAGCTTCTAAGGCAGAATTCAACCTGAAGAAGAGGCTGAGCAAGGTAAAGACTACAAATCTCTACCTCTAATGATAGACCTTCCCCCAAAATGCTGAAAATGTCTGGGATTCCACAAAAAAATTCTGAAGCCAGAACAAGTCCTTGTCTGTTACCAGAAAGCATTTGCAGTGACTGCCAACATCACAGACAAATCATCACTGGCAAATGGCATCAAAAGAAATTGCTCACCTGAGTTGTTCACCCTTGGCTACATCAACTAAACTCACTTTGTTCTCAAGGGGGAACAGCTATAATCCACAAAAATAATCCTCTACCTTTCTTCCAGGCTGCTATCACACACTTCAGAAAACAGTAGATATTATCAAAAATCAAATCTGCGCTTATCAGTATTAACATTGCCCATTAAATTAACATTTACAAATGAGCCATTGAAATTCTGTTCAAACTCCATCCCAAGAGAGGATGTTCAGTATCCTCATTCCCTGCAGATATTTGAACATCCTCCCCAACTCTGTTTAACATATTTTTCGTTTTGTTCTGTTTTATTTTTTTTTTAAATAAAGTGCAGCTCTACTGTTTAAAAATCCCAGCCAAATTCATTATTTGATTGAGAAAGTTTCAAGGTAAACCCAAAGCCTCACTCAATTTCACAGATTTTTATTCCTCTCTGTTCAGTTTCACTCCACCTTAAACCACACATTTGTTCTTTTGCGATTTCCCAGTAAACGCCACTGAGGTGATATGACCAAGTCCCATGTATTGTGGATGCTCTGTCCAAACAGAAGTCAGAGGATTTATCTGTCCCCATTTACCTTGTTTATTCTGGCTTCAATTTCAACACATTACTATTATACTGGGAACTATTATGGCAGTAATAATTTGCTTTGATCTTGGAATTTCAAAGCACCAGCCAAACATCAGTAAACTCAGCCTCATTTTACAGATGGGTAAACTGAGAGAGAGGCTGGCAGATACACAGTGACTGCTGCAGGTGCCCTTCCCATGTTTTAGCAAAAAATAGAGTACTGCCTCCAAAAATCACTTCAATCCTAATTTTTCCAAAGCACCATCTTGCATTTCTCTGAGAAACAAGAGATCCATCTTTCCTGTTATTAAATTGCCTTCTAATTGAAATGATCCCTGAGAAGCAAAATGAATCCTGTCAGGTTGCACGAGAACAGAGCACATTCAAACACTGCATTTACCTCCTCTCCAGGCTCAATCTCTTTAACAGCTCTGACTTCAGCCAAGGTTCCCTTGTAAGTCACAATCACATTTGGGCAGCAGCTATGGTTCATCAATGCAACGCTGTAAAAGTAGAAAAGTAAATGTTTTCTCCAACCACCACCACAAGCAACAGGCAAAAAGTTAAGCACCACTTCACAAAATAAATAAATCTGAAAGATTGAGTCACTCTGTCTCTCTAAGCTGTTTTTATTCTGAGGCTTAACATGAAGGTAACCTTGGGAAAATCTGTTGTACTGTTATTTATTCTAATGATATGGAGAACGGCTGTGCTAATGAATCATTACAATTTTTAAATCCTATTATTGCAGAACTAGGCAAGTTATTATTTCCCACTTCTTACAATGCTACAGGACACCTGACAGTTATGTTCATACAGCTTTACTATCAACATGATAGACAGACTATTTTCCTCAGAGGAGAAAGAAAAACATGTTTAACCTAGAAAGAAACAAGTAAATACAGGAAAACAAAAGTCTTTGCTGCATTCCAAATTAAGATGGGTGTTAAAAATTTAGGTGGCTTCAAATGTAAACAGCCTCCATGTTTGAAGTGGGAGGGAAGAGATCTCTCTTTTTTATACAAGCACGATTTGGACAAAAATCTGGATGGATAGAGAAAAGTAAACCTCCTTATTACCAAGCTTGGAGAAAGTGCAGTTCACTGTTTATCTGAGATAGAATTAAAATGACAAATTCTTTCTCTTCCAATCTAGCAAAATAACAACTGTTTCTTCAGTATTTTTAGCTCACAGCTCACTGTTAAGTAGGAAAGATCTGACTCTTGTATCCTGATCATTTAGAAAGGATGGTGGTGGACATTTTTCCAGGACATCCTGGTTTAATACTCTCCTCTTCCCACAATGACTCTGATTGTGGGCATTTCAAGGCATTAAATTCCAATCTGTAGATCAGGGATATGCACTTCAGACAGATCTGCCTGAAGAAGAATAATCTATGAAGCAAGGACTTGCTACTACTGCTTGTCTGCAGCTCTTGGCAAAATCACATCCAGCTTTAAGTGGGCATCCATAAGTTTCAGGTTACTTTGACACAGATAAGCTACGAGTAATCCAAGCCTCACCAGGAAGTCAAACTAAGCCTCAGTGCTAATACCTTCATACAGGCTGTGCACAGATCAGGGGCAGAAAATACCCTCCTCTGCTACAATATTAGCTGGGAAGGGCAGATTTAAAAATGCAAGAAATGTTTCTTGGCCCTAAAGAAAGCTGTAGTCCTCTGTTCATGAACTGCAGTTAACATCTGCAGTTTATTTGTAAAGCTAAGAAGCTCGTACATATTTTTTTACCACTGTCATAGTAAGGAGGCTCAAAGAAGCTATGAAAAGGATTTACTCTTTGCCAAGGAACAAAGGCAGAAGGGATATTTTTCAGAGAGCACCAGGGGAAGGATTATACCCAGCCAAAACAGGAAGCTGTGAATAGAGCAAGTCACCTGCAATCCTTTTCATTTGGCTTTGATCATTACTTGATGTCCCTGTCCAGAACCTGCTTCCCAAGCAAGTGTCTTCTACCAACCTGAATATATTTCACAAACTAAGTTTCAAAACAAATTACATGTGCAATTTAACCAAAATCATTGGATTTTCCACAAAAGCTGCTGCAAATAATTAGCCACATTTCATTAGCCAATTAAGGATATTTAAAAAAAGATAAATTTAAATTTTGGTAGATATCTACTTTTGCTATTTGTTTTTGAATAAGTTAATTTTATCTTTTAAAAATATTAAAATCAACCTACTCAGGAAATATGGCTGATCCCAAATGAGAGAGTTCTTCATCTTCAATTGTGAAGCCATTACAGTTAACCTAAGGAAAAAGAGAAATGTGCTGGATCAGCTTCTGGTTACCTGAGTACTCCACATGTATGCATATGTCACACTCTCATATATCAAACACAATTGCAGAAATTTGCTTACAATTTTCCATCCACCTCTCCAGACTCAACAGGGAGCTCCATGACATCTTGACAAGTGAAGTGAGGGCAAAATCCCACTCCAAAGGAATGCACAGGACACTAAAGAACTGACAGTCCAATACTTGCACCTGCTCAGGACACATCTAGGGAATTGCTCCTTGGAGGACCAACCAAGAGGAGTGGGGCTCAAAAAGAGCACAACAAAGCCTTGCCCCAACATGGGGTAAAGAGATTTCATTGGGCCATGACCAGGAAAGGGCCAAAGCAGAACTACACATGCAAGGAGCAATGTGGGAATGAAGGGCAGCAAACTTGCCAAGGCTGGGCAGTGCAGAGCTTTGACGGAGCATATGTCACAGAGATCTGCGACAATGGCAGCTGTCATCAAAGACTGCACATGTCAACTACACCTAAAGCACATGTGAAAACAACAAAAGCACCCAAAAAGACTTGAACCTCATAAAGACATAGAATAGGAGGGGACAGAAAAAGGACAGAGTATGAGAGGAAGTGTATTCCTAATTTAAACAGACACAGGATCAAAAGAACTTGTTCACAAAACTCTCTTATAGAATAGATTCAAGCAGGTTTTAAAACCTTCTCACTTTTGTTCTCATCCAATCAAAGGAATCTTAGAGAAGTTTCAACTTTTTTCATGTGGTTTGTATGACTTTAAGCGGCCAAAATGCATCTCAGTCAAGTACTTTATTCCACTTCCACTTCAAATCACACACATACCGACACAAAGAGAACCCTCTCCACATTCACCATTATCTCCCTATAAACATGAAAAAAAGCACTAGTAATGCACTAGAACAACTGCTCACTAAAATAACATGGCCAAGTCCAGTTAAAGCTAGAAAGGGCACAGGAACAGTCAATCAAGTATAGTGCAGCATTTCTTTTGGAAAGGGTAAGAGCTGACAACAAATACTATCAACAATAATCACAGAACCATTGAATGGTTTGGATTGTAAGGGACTGTAAAGGCTGACTTCCAATCTCATGTTTTTTCTCCAATCATCAGAGGAAGGGACACTTTTCAGTAGACCAGGTTGCTCAAAAAGCAAAGTGATATGCCCACTAGCTGGAATGCAGCCTGGACTGGCTTTTAAAAATACACAAATATCCAAAGCCACTCCTCAGGTATGAACTATTCAGGGTGAGTTCACAATTAAGGCAAGTATCCCAATTCACTCATCAGTATCTCTGCTATCTTTGCTTGATCTTTATCCTGCTGTTTTTAGCAATATAGTGCCCAAAGGTTCCCAGTCTCTCAAGATGGGCATGCTACTCCACTGGCCAAAGTAAGAGCATACCTGACACAAAATAAAAATGTAATTGCTGAGTGCAAAAACAATAGAAAGGAAAGATAATATCAACAGCAAGTAAGAACATAAGGCTACAAAGGCTGACAGAGAACAGCTTGATGGTTCTGAATCACAGGGAAATATTTTAAAATATGTAGTGAGTTATCAATTCCCCTCCACTAAGTCAGAGCCAACAGACTTCATGAAAGTATCATATTAGAAATGACACAAAGGAGGGATCAGAAGGGATGAGATTTCTCTGGTTTCACCAGATGAATGCATGACTACAAACAGGCAAAGTGGAGGGAGTAAAGAGACAACAGCAGTAAAACTGGAGTTCAAGGTTGGTCCCAATGGTGGAAAAGAGAATGTGCAAAGGGAGGCACAACATGCATGGTCTTCAGGGAAAGGGTGAGATGCTGGAACGTGAGGCAAGAGACAAACTGTTTGAAGAGTATGACAAGATGAGACTGAGAAAGAAAAGCTCCAGCATCAAGAGCTATATTCCATGGGGACAAAAGAGAGTAAAATGATACCAATAGCTGGAGAAGAAAGCTGGAGTGAAAGGCAAGGACTTCAGACAAAAGAACTCTATTTCACTCAAAAGGACCGCTTACACTTTAGGCTGTGCAAGGAAGAGCATCAAGCAAAATTCACTAAGAGCAATGAGGAGTCAGAGGTATTCAAGTCCCAAATGACTGCCCTGAACCACAGGGAGAAACAATGGGGAATGGAGGTGCAAAATAAACCACAATAAGGCCAGAGTAAGTGCTGAAGGAAAACAAAAAAGCAGCAGCATATCCATACTACTGATTTTAGGTCAAGTTAACTAATTATTAGGAAATATGTTTGTACAGCTCAAGAACAGACATACTTCCCTTTCTTCTGGAAAGATTTATCCTGGGACTAACACCTCAGAAGGTTGCATACTGTAAAACACTTCTGAGAAGCATCCAGATGACTTCTGAGGATTTTAGTTTAAAAAAATTATAATGTCCACAGTGGCAAAGAGTTACCTAATGATCAGGATGAGCTCAAAATAACATCTACAAGTGACCTCCATAGAGAAGAGTGGATGGAATATGAGATCTGGGAGTCAGTAGATCTGACTGGAGCTGTCCTTGGCCAGGACATGAAACAAAAGTCATTATAGCCAAAATAATGAAATCTTCAGGGAATTCTGGCTCCATTCTAACAAAAATATTCAGAAATACCACAAGTAACAGGTTGTACTGACATCTTCAAAGTATCTCCCGGACAAATATAAAGTTTAAAGTCTTCAAAAGAGTAAAACGCCCTCGTCGTTGAAAGGAAATGTGTAATTAGAAACAACGCAAGGGGTTATAAGCAGATGCTAAACGTCCTAACGAATCATTCCTCTGCAGAATAAGAGCACCTCTATATTAAGAGAATAGTAACTGTGCCTCCTTGTTGGTAGATGCCCAGCTCTACCACACAGGACATTTCCATCTCAGCTTTCATCACAGAGGTCAACATTTGCCCCCATTTCAAGACACTATTTTACTCTGAAATTTAAGTACAAAAGTAGTCTTTATTAAAGCAAAAGAGGAAAAATAAGAAAATGGATCTTTCAGTATTCCACCGGTATATTATTCCATCCACTACAATACATTCACTTCAGATGCATATGAAAAGTAGGTGAGAAAAAAGAAGCGACTTATCAGAAATTACCTAACAAGACATCTTGTCTTTCCTTCATCTCTCCAGATGGCCAAACCACCTGACTACATTGAAAAGCCACACAACAGATAAAAGTTTTAGGCTGTGCTTTCTGCTGCTCTTTCTACGTCTCTGAAGTTTACTCCCTGTGAAGGTCAAACACAATGATGACCTGACCAGCAAGGATTTCCACAAGTTTGAAGCCTGAATGAAGGATTTGCCTCTGCAGGGTCTCAGGCTAGCAGCCTTCCATGTTAGTTCAACAACAGCCACACTATGTTTGGCCCATAGTCTTAACTTTGACAGGGTTTATTAAAGGTTGTTTTCCCTTTTCTTCAGTGTTTGAGAAGCACCTCATAGAAAGTCTGCAGAGAAGAGTCTCTCCCCTAAGGATGGAAGTGGGGCATATGCAGCCATTGCTGCTCAATGAAGCAGATCTCCATCAAGTATAGTCATCTGTCCCTAAGATAAGAAAAGAGCTACCCTTTCCATTGCCATTGACATTCTCCCCCTTTTAGAAAGGCTAAACTCCTACAGCACCATCCACCTAAGCAGGCTGTGTTCTAGCCAACTTACTTGTGCAAAGAGAACTACAAGGGCAGCATTGTCAGGGTAGTCCAAGTGCTTTGAGTAAAAGTGATGAAGAGCAGCAATGTCGTTCTGAATCAGCTCTCTCTTTTCATTGTCTAGTTTGTCAAGGTCTGTGGATAAAAAATACATTCCATTCAGTAACAGGAAAATCCCTCCAGGTAGACTTAGGTTAGAAGAGGCCCAGACTTTAACAGAAACCCCTGAGGGACAAGCCACTTGGAAGTACCACAAGGAGTGCCTGCTTTTCCACAAACATAATACTGCCTCTGCTAAAGCCATACAGGTTCTACAAAAACACAGAATCACAGAACCACAAGATTGGAAAAGACCTTCAAGGTCCTTGAGTCCAGCCCACGGCCAACATGAAGGCTTAAAAAGCATTTTCTCGCATCTTTAGGCTAGCAGATAATTGGACACAGACTTCACTTTCTTGGGTTGCAGTCTTTAAAGTGCATTTGTTAAGTGAAGCAAACAGCCCAGCCAGCCCTGGCCCTCTGGAAGCCTATCAGCTGGGGATGGCTGTCCTCAGCTGTCTGACATGACCTTACCAGTTACATGGTCCCACCTGCTGTGGTATGAACTCACACTAACACACCCACTTGAAAGCTTGCTTTACATAATGAAACTTTCTCATACAGACCTATTCCTTACCAGCACAAAGCAGCCCAAGCTGCTGCTAAGGCTGCTTATCCCTGCTGCTTTTGAAAGACATGGTCTTTCCTAGCACAGAAGCCCCAACTATTCGTGGGCACACATGATAGGGATCTAGCACTGAGGCTTGTTACAGGGTCTCTCCTTTGCACAAGAGGAGGATAACATGAGGGTGCCTAGGATTGCAGTCCACTTGACCTGTAGCATGCACCTGCTTCAGGAGGCAGCAAACAGTGCCTGGAAGTACCCACGTCTCCATGGGCTGGGGGGTGACCACCAACAGAGATGTGTTTAGACTACAGACATCTACTACTAGCAGACAGCACGAACATCAGTGTAAATGTCCTGGCACACCTGCCAACTGTATTCCCTTAAGGATTTCTTCAGAGATTTACCCTCAGGCCCATGACAAGTTCTAGCCAAAGCCATGGCCACTGAACCTTTCCCTACCTGGTCCATGCAGAGTAAGCTAGATACAACCACATACTCCTGGTCCCCCCTCTCTCCCCTCAAGTGCAGAGTGTTTAAAAATATTTTCCTGATCCACTCTCTCACAGTGGCAGTGTTACTAGTTCTCCTCTGTTCTCTCCAACTCAAAATAATGAAGAGAAAATGCTGCACAGCAGTGGAAAAGGAGGAAATTATTTGTAAGAGCATATAGGAATGATGGGGGAGTCACAAAAAGCACAGAGGAAAATGAAATGGGACCATTTGATGAGATTTAAGACAAATCAGAAATAAGAAATTTTGAGCTTCAAACTGACAGCTAGGTGCCTTTTCCTGTCCTGTGTATGGTGTTGCAAAGCATAAGACACTTATAAAGGTGTGCTAAGCAGTGAGGTGAATTAAAAAGGCGGCAGGAACAGGGGTGCTTGCTAACAAAACAAAAGCTTCTAGAGGACAACTGGGACACTGCAACAGAAAAAAACATTTATCTCACAAATTAATAAATTATTGAAGGCAAGTTGCAATGCAGAAGAATACACAGAAATTACTTCAGCACTTACCCATTCTCCTCAACTTCAATCCCACCAACTTACCTATAGAACTTTCCTTGCCCTAGGCAAAATTAAATGTTGGCATTTTCCCCCCTTTTTCTCCCAGTTGTCACAAAAGCAATGACAGGAGCTTCTGTTCAGGAATCAAATGAGACTACTGTGCTTGGTTAGCCTGCTACCTCAAGTCCTAGCAATAAGTACATTTATTCAGCATTCTGTAAAAGGTTTTGGAAGCCATCAGAGTGAATAACATGAATATACAACCCATTGCCTCTGTGTATATTATGCTCAGCACCAAGAAAGAAAATGGCAGACTGGTGAAATCTGTGCCAGGATGGTTATTAATGGTCAGTTTCTAACTCAGATGTAAACAGTAGTTTTCCAGTAAAAAGCAAGCCATTGCCTTATCTCCTTCTTTGGATTATTTCAGAGCATTTAGGACATGGAACAATATAAAATATGTCAGATTTGACTGGCAGTGACAGATACTGGAACACAATCCAGAGGGGTCTGCAATTAGCCCCTTAGTCACTGTCACCATCAAGCAACTGTGCTGTCTCTGATTTTATGCCTCCTGGTAACAAATACCAGCTATTTTAATTTTACAACATTACAATTCTCAAAAGACACTAGAATACCAGAGAAGCAAGAGATGGATGTATGCTACATAATTAACTCTGTCCAGGTTTCCATCCTTGTTTCACAGCTCCCACAAAGAGCCAAGGGGAAAAAAATGAAGAAGAGCACTGCACTTTCAAAAAAAAAAAAATAAAAAAAGAGGAACCAATTCTCTTTGTTTACTCCTTTACTCCAGCAGGAGCAGGATGTTCTGAAAGTTATTGATGGAGGGGAGCAATGGGAAAACAAATCACTAATATAGTTAAATCAAAACCTCTGTTTACCTGCAAGACTTTTGTACTTACGTGATTCAAAATCTTTTACAGCAAGGAGCTTCTCTGACTGTGTTCTTTCAGGGTGAGTTTTCTAACAACAAGGGAGAAAAAAAAGAACATTTTAATGTTTCACTTTGGCAGTTTTGTGTACTCATTCAGAATTTGGGAACTCCTACCTCTAAGACAGGTCCAAATGCACAGTGTGTGGAATTTATAAGATTTGATGAACAGCAATGGGTTAAATTGACTGCCCTAAGTAAAGGCATAGAAATATTCTCTCCACACCAAATTAGGAAGCAAAAGATGAACTCCTATCAAATTTATATACATAAACTGAACAGTATTTTAAATATGTCATTTGCTTTGTTCTAGACACCCAGAAAGCTGCTAACAATAGCAAGCAGGCAGAAGACAGGCTTTGCTTTGAGGAAAGTGAATAAACTGACTGTTGACAGAGTTCAAAAGCAATGCTCCACTGCTGGCCTAAGGCCACTTCTTTGTAATCTTGGCCATTAAATATGGCTTTGCAGGTGGCCCAGCAGCTGAGGTTCAGGGACTATGGTTTGCATATTTAGCTTTTATATGACATGTAGGGTTCTCCCCCCTCCCTGTAAGCCATGAAAGCAGAAATTTACTCCAACGACTTTTTGTCATTAAACATTCGATTTTGTTTGTGGATCACCACCAAACTGTGCTTTAATTAAGTCACACACATGTACATTCATGCACACACATCTACACACACAGTAAGGATGCAGCTACCTTCCCAGCAGGCCACCAAAATCCTCCCTACGTACAATATCCAGGTTGCCCTTGTCACATAAGCAGATCTCAATCACAAAAATATGCTTCAAAGAGGATTTTTTTTGCAGAGAGAGTTTAGAGCTGTACAAAGATATACAGCACAATAACCTTGAAACTCATGAATCCCAGCCCCTCCCTGTAAGCACTTTCCTCAGTATCCATATAGTTAAGGAACACTGAAATGGAGGTTGACATTGCAATCTTCTTTCCTTACAATATTCTTTTTCTCCAAAGACTGAGGGTCTGAGATTTCTCTCTCAAATTCTGGTTTTTGCCAGCTAACTCATAATCATAAATGTTTATACCTGAATACCTCAGAGGTGTTTTTGACTCACACATGCACTGGGAGTTATACGCTGCACAAGGCTATGCATCTGTAGCTGAAAAATACTACAACAGGCAACTGCTTCATAAAGCCAATCAATGCCTGCAGCCAGATAACTCTAGAAGCATTCCTTGGAATTTAAGCCCAAATATCAAATTTTGTTCTTCTTTCTCTTCATCAGTGTGGCCTTGGTGCTTGCCCACGCGTGTAACCAAGGGCTAAAAACTACCAGAAGAGAGGCTGAAATACCAATGTGAAGTAATCAGTAAGCACTTCCAGGCTCTGTCAGCAGTACCTTGGCCGTAAGTTAGAACTGAAGACCTCACTACCCTTTCGCCAGCTTCCTGAAAAAGTCTCCAGCTGGACTATGCTGGCCCTGACCCTGCTGCAGTGGTCTGGTGGTCAGTTCATTCAACGCTCCAGCTCTGTGTTACACCTGTCTGTACACAGGAAACTTAAGAGTGTGTGTGTGTGTGTGACCGACAGTTATTGTTGGTCAATTTTCATTTTCCTGTCTTCCTTGGCACCCAGAGCAGGAGCAAACCTCCCAAGCCTCACCCTCTGCTCACCTGTTTGGCAAGGATCCTTGCTGTTAGCCTCACAGTCTCTGAGGGATGCCAGTTCTGCCCAAAAGTGCACATGGAGGCACATTCCAGCTTGTGCATGGGCCAGTCTTCCTTCTGAAAACACAGAAAAAAATAATTTAAAAAAAAATGCCATGGAGATAAACTTACGAAAAAGGGGATGAAGCAACTCCTGCCAGATCCTAGAGGACAAGCAAAATGTGTTTCCTTTAAAAAATAAGATGATGCTTACTAAATCTGAACAAAAGCTTGAGTCACATTTATGGGGTACAGATATCCTGCTTTTTTTCAAACAAATTCACAAGGGACAAGTTGAGGTCAGAACATCTTCATTTACTCAACAGAACGGAAGTATTAAATGATGAAGAAGCAAACAGACAACATGATTTATAAATCACCAGTTCAGATCAAGCATGTGAGGATGCAGTAGGTCTGAGCTTGATGACTTTATTGGGTTCATTTCCATTTAATACTTAGTCCCCTTGCTATGAGGTGACCCTGGTGTAATCCGGAGTAATGTGTCTGAAGTAATGGATTACAATCACTAAGAATCATTTGACTGTAAGGTCAAACCTAAACATTCTGATGGAATTATCAGATTGTTTTCCTTAAATGTTGAAGAATAAAAGTACAACTAGACAATGAAAACACACTAATACAGACAAACATTTCAGTTAAATGTACAGACTATAGTTTAGGCAATGTATTCCTAGCTCAACAGACAGTAACAACATACAGGACTGATGGCACAAGGCACTCACTGGCTTTTGTCACTCTACAAGTTTCACCCAAAGCCACAGAATCTTCCAAAGAATAGCACATATTAACAATCTGCAGCAGCACAGGCTGTCCTCAGACTGCATCAAATTTCATTTTATTTATTAAATTATTATTTCATTTAAACATGGAAATACTCAAGGAATTGCTATATCTCATCCCAAACATGCATTTATAGAACTATGTCAGAACAGACCTATAGTACTCTGTCTGCATAGGGAGTATCAAATTTTGTTTTCATACCAGATTCAAACTGGTGAAAAACACTAACAGAGAAAAAAACTCATAACAAATCCCACGAATCTGCATGTGAAAACTTGGAAGTCTTTTAGCACCTTTCAGAATGTTCTTAAATCTGAATTACTGTGATTCACTCAGTGTGGCAGATCCTGTGTTGGCCCACTCACCCCCAATTTTTAAAAATAATTATAAAAACTCAACAATATGGCCCATCATAGTGACTGAGTGGCACAGAAGGAACAATTTCCCTCACTGCCCAACCACTACAGGCAAGAGGCATTTGAAACATTAGGGAGACACACTGGAGGCTGTCTGAAGCATCTGCACAGGTAGATATGCTGCAGGTCTGCTGGGAGGGAGATTCCTTGTGAGAACTACAGCTGCAGGCTACATACAACAACCCAAAGAAGTAACCAGTCAGGGGAATCAGAACTCTCAGTGCTTCCTGCCTCTGCCGCTCAGCTTATTTACAGGTTCTGTAGATCAATACAAAAACTGAGATTACCAATTTCAGAGTTACTGCACCAAAAATTCTTCTAATGAAAACAGTTATTTTAACTCTCCTGGGCACAGACAGCTTTAGGAGGCTATTTTATTAGGAAAAGAAAGGTCAACACCAGCCCCAGCCTTGGGTAGGATTTGAAACAGAGTAACACTGCAAGGGTATTCAACCCCTCACAATGCCAACTTTGCTGACCTTGATATCTCAGTATGGTACTTCCAAAAAAACCTACACACAGGCTGCTTGAAATAAGCTCCAATGTAAATATTCTAAGAGGATGTGGCAATACAGACCAGAACCAAAATAGTATATTACATGGTAATCATGTCATGTGAAATTACACTCTTGACTCTTCTACAGCTGTCACACTACAAAATGCATCCTCAGAGAGACCCATTTCCTATGTATGCCCCAAAAAATTTTCTGGAAAATTCCCTACAGCCTTTGCTAAGGAATCTACAGGCTAAAGGCTAAAAAGAGACAGAGGGAAATCTCGTCTCTCACCTCTTCTTGCTTACCCAGGACACCCACTAACTTTAGCATGATTGTTCAAAAAATGAAGGCACTGAACCTGAAACTTTGCAGGACTCTCATCCATACACACTCATGAAATAAACAGGAGAAATTACCTGATAAAACAAAAAATCAAAATGCAAAATCACGTGCCTGTCTTGAAGCAGTGTTTTTAAAAAAATCCATTTCTCCCTTTATTCTTTACACATCGTTAATTAAAATCTTTCCCCAGGCAGAATCATACTGAGTTATATGAACTGGTGGGGAGGTTAAAGGGCCAAGATACGGCTGAATTGTGCAAAATGAGATAAAAGCCTGAAACAGCACAAAAAAAGAGTTCTGATGACTGAGGAATACCTGGGATAGAAACACCATGACAGCAGCTTTCCCTGCGATCACAGCAGGACTATTTTGCATTCTTTTCCACATTTTCCTCCAAGTAGTTTGAATTATAACAAGTAGCATTGTTCTAGCTGAATCCCTAATGCTACATTAATAATACTTTCTTCCTATTTTCATTGCATCCATAATATTTTCTCTTCATTTAGGAGTAACAACATTTGGAAGGGAAGTTCTTTAAAGGTTATGCCTTTTACATCAAAGCATGGAACACTCCTCTTCACCAAGTTCTTCAAAAAGATTCTGCCATCCAGGACTAGTGGATTGATTCCCAGAACACTGTCTTATACCTCACCATAGGAGAAAAACAACAAGTAACAAAATATAATAATACAAAAAATAAGACTCAAATTCAAACGAATGTCCTCATACCTCCTTTTTCACAGGGACATTTTCAATACCAAATAAAAACTCTGTTCTATTTCACTCATTAAAAAAAAAAAACACACATAAATACCAGAGAGAAATGATGGGCAAGCCAGTGCAGGGGTTAACCTCACTTTTTCAAAATCTTAAGGCTCAATTGTGATCAAATGGCATCCAACTCTTTAACAGAATTTCAGTGAGGCAACTTCTGATGATTGATATTAATTGGTAAAGTTGTCTGATACAGCCTTCCAACAAGCAGTGAAGGCACAAGTTTTATATATCTTCACAGCCATTCTTCCCTATCATCATTGACCAAATGCCGGGCTATAGAGGGTATTTGATTTCCATGGGTTAACATTTAACATGTTAATGGAGACATTTACAAAAGAAAAATACATTGGGAAAGTTCTTCTATAGGGAGATAGACACCCAATGCAATCTTGCATTGCCAAAATCCTTTTGTTCAGAATCATTACAGCAAAAAAAATTTGTATTTTTTCCTACAGCTCACCAAAGAGGAGCAGGCAATTTCTACAAGGTCTCATTTAAAACACACCTGCTTAATGATAATTACAGATGTGCAACTACATTTTGAGGCTTACTAGCTGGTTACAGATACCTGTTTCATTGACTCCAGCAATACCAACTACAGCAGCCTTTAACATGACATGTTAAGAAAAACACAAATGATTTGTTCAAAATACATTTTGAATGCTGAAAATCACCACAGAAACATCTCCTCCTGCACACTGCTAGCTGATCTCCACTCAGTCTGGGATAAATGACAGCCATGTGTAATAATAGCAAGAGGAGTTCCAGTAGCCAGTTCAAGTTCACCAGTTCCAAAATTGCAACCACATAACCCTCTTAAAACATTTCACTTCAGGGTGTTTCAGCAGCTAATTTCTAAAGAGAAGAAAAGAGCACAGGTCTCCTCCCACTTGACTAAAATTATTATAATTTGAGAAGTCAAGACCCGAACAGCTGCAGATGAGGGCTGAAAGCCACTACTATAATAACATGCCTGTGCTCCAAGGAGGTGACACTAGAGAGTGGGATGGTGTGAATCTGTTGGAAATCACAATCCCTTTTAAAAGGAGACCCGGATTAGGGCTTGGAAAAAGAAAGACCCAGCAAACCCAGTCTTGATTCAATCCACAAAACATTAAAAGCAGCAAGGACAGGCAACTTCCACTCTCACGCGCCCATAATCCACACCTACGCAAACATCCAGTTTAATACAGGCCAAACACGTGGTTATTTATCCTAAAATAAGAGACCAAAACAGGAACATTAGGGAGCTGGGCCAAAGCCTGTGTGGGTGTGTGTGAATAGATCCACGTGCCACAGATCCACCCCTCCCCACAATGAGCAAGAATTCCTATGAATTGTGGTATAGGACATCTTTAAGTAAGAAAAGAGCAAGCTCAAAAGCTTTGGGTTTTTATCCCAGTATGCCTCTTGCGGTAAATATTTGTCTAACTGAATTGAATTGACTAACAAGGTAGTAACCAACATATGAAATCATACCATCCCCTTGTTGGGTACATACAATTTTAAGCTGAGCTGAGCAAAAATATATGGATTTATAGGGAATAATTAACTTATAAAATACAAATGAAATTAACAATGCCGTGACAGTTCTCGAGTGCAGCCCTGGCCTTTTATCACTGTTGCATGATGTCTCACATTCATGGAGGCAAAAGGGACACATTTCCTGTACATTCCAGTGTTATAAATTCAGTATCAAGGCACAGATATCCTTTTTGGCTTTGCCAAAGAATTGCTGAATTGCTGAAAAGCGCCTTTGAACAAGGCAGGGATGAAGATGCAGTGCAGACTGTCTGTGTAGCACATACAAACAGTGGAGAATGGTTTCTAGAGAATATTGTGCTTGAAGGTAGCTTTAAAATAATGTCAAAGAATTCAATCTCAGCAACGTTCATAAATTTCATCAGGCTGACTCAGAAGGGCCCAAAAGATGGAATACAGTATTATATCAACTAGGGAATCAAAAGCCACATGTATATCACCAGCAACACGGAGTTGCTAGTACCTGTGCATGTCATACTACAGTTTAGACATCAACAAAATCTAAAAATGGCCTTTATAACCAGAGCATCATATCACACACCAACAGGCAGGAAAGATTCTAAATCACTGACTTATCAGACAGACAAGCTGTTGCTGAGCAGTAGCTTGAGCAGACTTAAGGACACTCATTTTGAGCAGTTCAGGTTTTCACTCGAGGAACATGTCCCCCCCAGAGACAGAGAATTCTGACCATCCAAAAATATTATTTTTTCTTAAAAATCAATCTAAAAAAAAGCAATACATGTACAAAACTTGACCAGGGAAAGAAAAAAGAAAGGGCAAAGAAATCAATCCCCTCTTGTTTGTAAATATAAAAGTACAAACTTTGTCAAGGCTTAAAGTCAGGACACTCAGGGAGGGCCACTTGGTGATAAAAGCAAAGGACCATGGACGAGAAGAAATAAGTTCTTCTACTTCCAACATGACATCTACTTGCTATTTTTCCCAGCAAAAATTACTGAGCTTTCCTACTTCAGAAAATCTTACAATTCTGTTTCATAAACCATTGTACATTTTATATAGTAAGAGAAGAAACTCACAGTCTCAGTTAAAAGCTGCTAAACAGCTGCTTTGTTCAAGGATTTCCTTCCCTCATCTAGCTAAAAGCTTGTAAGAAATAATGACACGAGAAAACATTTCTTAGAACAAGCATTTCCCATGAATGAATCACAGGCTTACTCTACACTGTCTTCAAAGCTCATCCAGATCCCTCTCAAGACCCTTAAGGATGCTCATACGGTAAACTTTCACTTTGGAAATTCTATTAACTACTGCAAATTTAGTAAAAAACTCATTTCTGTTAAGCCTTTTAAGCTCTCCTGGTGCCTCAAAACCAAAAGGCTGTTTGATTGACCCACAACTCACTAGGATTCTGTGGGAAAGCAGGAAGCTAGGGAGATAACAGAAGGAAAACTGAGGAGAGGTCAGGCTTCTTTTGAAACTTGTGCAACAGGAAAATAAGATACATCCTCGAAATAAAAGCAACTGCCATGTCCAAAGTGCCTGGGAACTGAAGAGCACCAACCACAACATCTCTGTCCAGGTAATGACAACAGAGACTACTTGGAATGCACCCATGCACCCAACAGCATGTTAATGTGTGGGAGAAGGTTTGCATTATTTATAGCCAACACACAGCCAGACCTTGGGTGACTCAAATCTTTCATAAGCACCATTCCACACTCTGTGACAACACCACAGCCCTTGCATAGTTCATGTTATTCAACCAGCAACCCTCTTGAGTTTTTTTTCACACAGAAACTGGATAATTCTTCCACGTGGATCAAGTTGAGAGCCCAAAACGACTAGACTCTAATTTTTTAAAAAAATTATTGTAATTTTAATTAAAAACAGAATTAAGACTGCACACAAATGTTCTGGATGGCTTTGTATTGTTCTACTTTAGTATGCAGTTATATTCCACATTCAAGGGCCTTTAAAAAACAAGTATACAAAAAGAATGAAAGTTGCTACAGTGAGTAAGTTAGGGAGAAAGCCTGGTAGCTATCAAATGGTTATGACTACCATCAGCTGTGGTAGTCTCAATACTCAAAATATTCGCACATATTAAAAAAAAAAAAATCATAAAAAAACTTTTCTCTCTCCTAAGATGGCTATTTAGTGACTTGATTTTTTTCCATTAGACACAGGATCTCTTACCAGTTTAGTGAATTAATGCTAAATAACGTGGTTTGTCCTTAAAAGAAGTAATACAGGCATAATTAGTGGGTTGACAGGCAGCTCTAATCAAAGTCTCAGTGGTACCAAGCCCTGAAGCTACTGATCTTGAAAGACTCATGCAGACCACGTCGAAATCCTGTAATTGTCCAATGCACAACTCCATGGTCAGCATCTGTGGGATGCTGGAACTGACTGGACTGCTATTAACCATAGCTACAATTAGAGGACATCAATGCCACACAAACAAAAACCAGAGTTCTGCAACTCCCATCCTCCTTCCCCACCACCCTCACAAATAGCATGACTGTACCTGACATTCCACATTGCAGTAAAAGGCCTGCTTGCATCTTCCACACTTGGACAATCCTTCTTTCCTTAAAAAGAACACACAAGTTATTCTGTTCTAGAAACCCGGATGAAATAAAAACTGTATGCTGGATCATTTTTTGCACAGTATTTTGCATTTCACAATGAAAATGGTATTAGACTTTCAAAAGCACTTTTTTCCAAGCAACTCCCATTATGCAAAAGCACTCTGCTTTCTTGATGAATTGCTGGGTTTGAAAACATGCTACTCTATGCTGTTTGACAGACAGCATCATTTTTTCCACTATACAATGCATAATGAGCGAAACTTATTGTGTTTTGCAAACTTTAAAACCAATATTAACCCTTTGGTTCTGCTATGACCATTCTACTGCTTCTTTGATTATAGAATGCACGACCTTTGTTGAGTGCCTCCAAAAGGCAAGAAAAAATACTGTGTTATTAAATACACTGTTTGATCTCCCGTCATCTGAGAGCCCTCACTGTCTCACCCTGTCTACTCTGATATCTGTGTATTCTGAGCAGACCTAAGGCTCACACTCTCCTTTTTTTATATTTGTATATACCCCAACAGGGGGAACTGCCACGAGGAAGGTCCTTTTCTGCTTTAAAGTGCATGTGTTGCAACAGATCCCACCAAAAATAGAACATGTGTTACCCAACAAGCGACATTTTGGTATGACAGCAGTAGGGATCTCTCAGCAGTACTGAATGCTTTTAAAATGTCTGCACACCCTCCCTGGTGGAAGTAGAAAAAAAAAAAAATTGTCTCCAACTGATGTAAGCTCAATGGAGTAAATCAAGGGTGAGGGTCCTCACATGACGTGACAGTGCACAAGATTTTGGTGGTCACGGGCCCATAAGCCCCAGCAAGTCTGGCATCCTCTGATTGTATCTGCAAAGCACACAAGGTGCAACCTGAGCGAGCCGGGCTAACATCATGACTCCTCTTGCTGACATTACAAGCGCGTATTTAAAGTAACAACCACTATCTCATGCAAATACAATGTTACGGCCTCATTTTGCCCATGTTGTCACAAAAGCTTTCACGACAGCTTCGCCAAGTTTCCCTTCCCACGGCTGGTGTCGAGCCCACAACCTTCCAGCTAGGGCTCTTTGCGAGTTCAACAAGCACAGTTCGGAATCTGGTACGTGCTAGTTCAGTGCTAATTCAACAGTCACAGACACAGAACACATGTCTGAGCACTTGCGGATCGCCTTACATCACCGAGACATCGCTCCTCTCAGTGGCACTTCATCACCCTGGTGTGAAATAAGTTTCAGATTACCCACTAACCGCTGTCCTGCTGCAGTCAGTCTGTTCCTTGATCGCTGTGCTCCTCCAGAGCTCCAAAGGAGAAGCTTGCATGGATAACAAGCAGCTGCTCCCGAAGATAACTACAAGCTATTCCATGAGATAACTATTATCCTTACAGTATTACTTCATATCAGTGAAGTATGGAAGTATTCCCCGGTCCCTTGGCAGGCAAATTTGAATATGATAAACAAAACCAGACCGTTTCTTTGGTACAAGGAAATTTGTGGTTAGGCACGTAAGTTAAAAAATCCCTAAACCAAAAAAAAAAACAACACACTGACACAAATTTTAGAGGCTGAGAAAAGGTGTAAAGGAGTTGAGAAAAATCACCTGAGCTGTACTTTCTTCAAATTGATGGGACTGCTTCACTGGCTTCACTCTATATTAGGTGCTCATATGCAAAGAGAAGTGAATCAAGTGAACAAGTTGCAAGTAGATAAGGTAATGAGGAAAGAAAAAGGATGTGTGGATAAAAATAGCACAGTTGCAACAGTTGTTTTTCTTTACTGAGGCAACTACTAACATTTGCTCTGAGTTATAACCAGGTAAGCACTTAATTCCTCAGTAAGCTGTCAGAAGCCACAGAAGTACTACACCTTCTAAAAATATGGTGTGGTGTGACATGTATCCATGTGGTGTGACAGAGTGTCGTATCCATGCCAATCCTAACAGGCCTTTCTTTCTCTCATTTTCCCTACAGCAGCTCACATTGCGAGGCTTGAGGCAAGCCCCTGAACACCTCCCCTTCACACAGGTGAGGAGCAGCTGCAGAGGCCCCGGCAAACTCGAGCCCCCCGCATCCCTCCAGCAGCAGGAATGGCGAAGCACGGAGGAGCAGGCACCACTCCAGTCCCAATGCTCCCAGCCACCCCACAAACAACTGCTGGCATTGCCTGCGCTCCGCCCCAGAAAAAGTAATTTGCAGACTAAGGTTTCAGACAGAGGTAATATACAGATTTTTTTTTCTGTATATTTCATTACGGACATATACATTTCATTCATAGATATTCCATCCCTACTATGGAATGTGAAGTGTGAATTAGGCGATTTCAGACCCTTTCTCCCTTATCAAACCTTCATTAAAACCAGCGAACAAGGAGTTATTACAAAACTAGACGGATCAATGGAACTTCCTGCAAGAGGATGGTTACGCACGTGTCTACGTGACCGCCAGAGCACGGGAAGAGCTGAACTTTTTTTTTTTTCTTTCCTTTTCCTTTCTCTTTCCCGAGCTGCTGAGCACCAGCTGCGAGCTTAAACTTCCACGCTGCCGCAGCACCACGAGACGAGCAGGGGGAAAGTTGTGAAGCCGCGGCCGCCGGGCTCCGCCCGGGCCCTACCTGGCGAAGCAGCAGTCGCAGTGGCTGCCGCGCTCGCTGACGGCCAGCACGGCCACGTAGGCCGGGCAGCTGTACAGCAGCTCCCCCACGGCGAAGCGCCGCAGCGCCCGCAGCCCCCGGCCCTTGCCGGGGCTGGCGAACATCTCCAGGCCGCCCAGCTGCGCCGCCGCCTCCGAGCGCATCCTGGCCGCGGGCTGGGCAGACACGGCCGGGCAGGGCAGGGTTGCCGGGCGGGCTCGCAACGCTGCGCTCCCGGCCGCGCACGCCGGCACTCGGGGCCGCCGCTGCCGCCCGCCCGCCCGCCGCGGGAAGCGCCTCCTCCGGGCGGCGCGGGCCCGCCGGCGGCTGCGCACCGGGAGCGGCTGCGCACCGGGTGGGAGCCGCTGTCCGCCGAGGCCCGGCTGCGCCTCCTGCCCCGAGCCCTGCTCACTGAGGCCCGGCTGCGCCTCCTGCCCCGAGCGCTGCCCGCCGAGGCCTGCCCGGCCGCCCTCACGCTGCCCACCAGCGTGTGCTCGGGGGAAGCATCCATCCCCCAGAGCCAGCCGGTTCTCGGGCTGCGAGGGCGCCGGGGAAGGGGCTCTCCCGCTGGCCCCACTACCCTCTCGTTAGTTTAGCACCTCATGCATTTCCCAGTGAAGCGAATCCTATTCTGTACTTGAGGAAAGGTACAATTGAGGTGATTTTGCTCTCCTTCTTCATACCAGTGGCTTTTTCCAGCCTATAAAATTTGCACTGAGCTGTTGTTTTTGTTTATTAGGATTATTTGGTTGGTTTTGGGTTGGTTTTTTTTTTTTTTTTTTAACTTATATGCCTAACCACAAATTTTCTTGTGTCACAGAAAGTGGCTGTTGTGTTTTGTTTATTTAAAAATCACATTCGGAAGATTTCTATCTGCCAAAGGACCAAGAAATACTTCCATGCGCCACTGCTGTGCAGTAATATTGTGAAGATCATCATAGTTATCTCAGGGAATAGCTTTTAAATATCTTCAGGAGCTTGTTATCCATGCAAGCTTCTCCTTTGGAACTCCAGAGGAACAAAGTGAGCCAGGGACATACTGACTGCAGTAGCAGAATGGTTAGTGAGGTAATCTGAAACTTATTTCACACCAGGGTGATGAAGTGCCACTGAGAGGAGCAGCAAAGCCTCCCGGATCAAGGCACCTCAGTCATGAGCACGTTTGCAGGCCACGTCACAAGGAGCTCAGGTGCTGTGACCTCCTGGATAGATAACCAGGGCAGGGAGACAACGTGGCAGGCCCAGTCTCTCCCTGCAGGTTCACTGATGCGCTCAGGAACGGTTAGGGGTGAGCCAGGTCCCAAGGCAGCAGCAGACAAGGTGGGTGGGAGTCCCCAGGGAAGCAGGACAGGAAGATTACGGTGTAATTGTGCCCTCAGACCCCTAACAACACCCTATTCCCTATAACTAATTTATATCCTGTTGCATATCTTTAACTTCTGTGATATTCTCATCGATTGTTACATGATGAAATTAGTGGTTCCCCTGCAAAAATAATGTATCTTTCTGGACCAGCGTTATTTTAATTAGTTAAAACTGCTGTTTTTACAAGGCAAGACTGAGCAATGAAAATGGGTGTAAACCTTGAAAAAGATCCTATCACCCTCAACATCTGAGCTAGATGTTGATCATGACCAACTGTAGACCTGCAGGGATGGAATCAGGGTATTCAGTTAAAGTAGTAAGAGCAGTATCTAATCAAGTACCTCAGTGCATGAGGATTGCCATTTACATCCCAGTTCAGTGTAGATTGAGGATGTCAAGCTCAAAGGTCCGGACTCTTAATTATAGACTATATCTAATTTATATCTATTTATATTTATATCTATTCTATATCTATATTTAAAAGCAGTGAATGATAATGTATTCACTTCAAGAAGGAATTAACATTAACTGGGAAGCTGCCCTTATGGTCAATCCAGTTTGATTAATTTATAGATCCATTATAGTGAGACAAATAGAGTCACAGCTCCTATACCCATCTACTCTGACTTCCTACACTGCACAGTCTAGTAAATTCCTTGAAATAATTCCTGCTCAAAGTAGAGCAAAACTTCTAGGAAATAACTAGTCTTGATTTCAAAATGTTCTTAATAAGGGGTTTTACAAAAAAACCCTCCTGATAAACACATATGCCTTATTTTCACCCTTAAAATGCCTAGTAGTCTCTTCAGCTGCTGTATCTTGTTATAGCATTATAAACTGTTTTGAAATACTCTTAGCTCTTTTTCTCTCTACATCAGTAAAACGAAATGGTTGAGCATTTGCTTTTGAAATCTGAAAACAGCATGATATACTCCAGTAGTGAAATGCTGGTCGCACTGTGAAAGCAGTGACAAATTCATACATTTTTTTCCAGAAGTTAGCATTTAATTTGTGTTTCAAATGACTCTGTGTCCAAATAATATAAGTCTAACAACTCATACCTATCCAACTTGATGATCTTGGAAGTCTTTCCCAGCCTTAATGATTCTATGATGTTCATTATCAGATCACTTCTAAACAATAACTTGTGCTTCTCTAAGATCGTGTGGGTTCACTGATGAGAAGGTTGTGAGGTGTCTTTTGGGGGACACCAGCTGGAATGATGGCAAATGTTATCACACTTCTGTTCCACATTATCACCCTTGTAAAACAGCTGACAATTTGATCATGCCTCAGGTAATGTGGAAAAATTCAGATTTCACTAGGTCTCTGTTAATAAAGAGTCATTTAGTTTTAAAACCAAAAATAATAAATTACCAAATAGGCTTTATTCCACCCTGAAAAATATTGCTTTCCAAAAGATAATACATGGATTTATTCACAAGAGTGAAATTCAGCACCGGCCTGCAGTCCCATTCAAACCCTCCAGGAGAAATTTAGCCAGCTGCCTGCATAGCTTTTAGCTTCCTTTGGATGTTTTCAAAAACAAAACTGGTTTGATAAGTTATTAATGAAAACAGTTTGGTGACTACTTTGTTAGAGTATTTATCCCAATGTTTTCTGTATTTATGCAAAGCCTGTAAATAAAACATATTCTTTTGGATCTCCTTATTTTATCTGTGTTTTCATACCACATTCATCAGAAAATCTGAACGTGCATTTTTGTGAATCAGTATGAGTGCCTAAATAAATAATGGTTTGTTGCAAAACACAGATTTAGTAATCAATTCATGAAGACTCTCAAGGCTTTAGCCATATAAATATGCATGCAGGAGCTGAATGAACAGTCAACACCAGGGATTTTCCTGCAACCAGAAAAACACTGGAGTGCTCTCTCTCCCGACTGTTCACAAGATGAGTGGAGGAGTCTGTGCCTGCAGAATGTGTTGAGGACCTGGCAATATTGGGTGATAAAATACTTTGCTAAATTATACCTTACATATGCAGAGACTTGTACTTCTCATCTCTTCTGTCTTTTTTTTAACTTCCGTGGTGTCTGCTTTAAATAGGAAAGATGATGGCTCATGAAAGGATGTGAAGTAGGGTGTAGGTTTAAGAAAGTCACAGAACAAAGTGTTGTGCCAGCTCTTTGAATTTCTTAAAATTAAGGAGTCTTTAGAAGCAGAGCTGCTAACCTTCACTCACAACCTTGGAGCTGCTCTCTGGAAAACCTTGTGTGTTTGACAGGAAAAGATCCATCCCCGTTAGTCACTTTGAGTTAGGCTTAATCACTTAATCTTCCAGAAACGGTACCGCCGAACCGCAGCCTGCACTCTCCAGGAGCGGCTGCATGCCCTGTGCCCAGAGCTGTCTTTTTGTGTTATGTGTCACGGCAGACTTTAGCCAGAAAGGTTCTGAACTTGGAAAGGGAGCGGGGAGTCACTTGCTAAGAGACAGGGCCCGGAGCGAACTGGAGGGGGAGCTAGGAATAAACAATAAAATCAGCTACAGGGTAGGTACAAGAAACAATCATAGGCCAGCAGCCTATGGGGAGAGAAAGGACAAAGGAAACGGTGAATAACCTTTTCTATATTTAATGCAATTATTTCCAGCGAAAGCTGGTATAGTAACCTTGTCTTTTTTATCCTTTGGGGTTTTTTGGTTTGTTGGTGTTTTTCCTGAACCTCTTGGTACCTTCAGCTGCTTTCAGCTCACCAGTACAGGTACTCACAAGAGGGGCAGTTGGAAACACATCCCACAGTGTAAGTAACAAAAAACTCAGCATAAGTTGGTTTAATAGGTTTTGTGGGTAGATTTAATAGCGTGTCCAAAACTCTGTCCTGCTGTAGCTAGGCAGTTGTTTCGGTATCTTTGCAATTTATGGGTAGTTTGGGTTCAGATTTGCACCTTTTCACAGGCGAGGGCATTATTTGTTGTGAGATTAAGTGTGAAAGTAAAAACTCATCAGGAGCTGGGAAATGCTGCCTTTCAAAGAAGTAAAGCGCAGTTAATCACTTTTAGGAAATAACCTGCAAGATGGGATGGAGTTCAGGGATGGCAGTGAGTTCAGAATTCAGTGGGGGCTGCAAGGATGGTGTCACTGATGCGTCTCTAGGCAGATGTGCTCCCAGATCCCAGCCCTGGAGGGGCCTGGGCATGACATTCAAAATCTGTCCTCATGTTAACTTCTACATCTGTGCCACTAATTGATGACATGTTGACAGTGTTGACATTGCCCACTACTGAAACATAGACAAAAATACTCTGGAGATGCCATGGTTCTGCTGATAGTCAGAACTTTGTTCCCAGTCAAAGAGGACTGGTGGAAGTGGAGATGGAGATGTCTGGCTCTTCTCTTTAGAGACATTGGGATGTGAATGACCCAGAGATCTAGAAAGAGGTTCCTAATTTTTTTTTTTTTTTCATTAAAATAGCAAACTTCTCACTGTCCTCACCTATCAGGTGCCTCCTACAGTTTATCAGTATTAATACACTGCAAGTGCAGAACTAGAAGAAGTAACCAATCAAGTTTCTGCCTAATATATGGAAGTGATTTGCCTGGGTTATGCATATTGTAATCCACTAATTTGAAGTTTACAAGCATTTTTAGCTTGTCATTATTGAAAGCATGTACATAAATTTCCAAAGACAAAAAAATGACAGCAGCACAAATGTGGTTTTGGGAACATATCATGATGACAGAGCTGGATGTCTGTGGGGAACAGGCAAGGGCAGCAGTTAGGTGTGAATGTGACACTCAACACTCAGATGCTTGCAGTTCACAATTTGCTTTTATCAGAATCAGCAACCTCACAACTGCCTTTCTGAGTTAACTCCAGCCTGCCCCTGGCAGACCTGCATTAACCTTTGCTTATGGAGCCACGGCAGGACTCAAGCAAATAAAAAAACATATTAAGTCAGATTCTCCATTGGTGTAAATTAGCATCTCTCCATTGACTTTGAAGGAGTGGCACCTGCTTGCTCAAGTTGAGGATCTTACCCAGTGCTACTGCAGCATCATTAAGTTGTCACACTCTTCCCCTGCCTCTCCTTTTGTTGTCTAGCTGCAACTTTTCTGAGTTGAAGACTAGAGAAGAGTCTTTGATCCTCTCATAACTCCTTGAGGCTCCCTAGGATAATTGGCCAGGACACTTTCTGAGTTATCCAGGGTCATTTTATTTGCCCTTTTACTTGGAGAGGGATTACAGGCAAGAGAAAAATCTTGGAGCTTTCACAGATGCAGACGACCTACACGAGTGCTGCTGTGTATAGTAGGTCAGGCACCCCTCCTGACATGAGGGACACCCCATTGCCACCAGGCTGTATTTAACCTATCCTTCTACTGATGTGGAAACAGAAACCCTTCAGGGTGACCTGGGCCCTAAGACTGCCTAACTCTTTCTTCCGAGCACACTGGGGGTGCTTAAAAAGGAAAGTATGTGAGCTGCTTTTCTGCTGATGGAGGTATTTACTCACTGTAACCAAACAATCTCTCCATATTCTCTAAAGTTCTCAGGTAAGGCATTTTCTTCAGTTCTAAAAATGAGTTTTGCAGCTATTCTTTAAGCCTTTGGGTTTTTTTTTCCCCAGCATTGTGAAACATACGATCACTGAAACGGTGAAGTATTTCAGCAGCCACACTAATGCTATATAAAGATGTAACATCACATCCATATACGTATTGGTTACTTTTCTGCTTGTTTCTGCAAAGATTACTTTAGCAGTACAATCAGCACTAATTTATATTTTACTCAGCTACAAAAATGCTCAAATGCCATGCCTGAGACTGACCCTTTCCCAGCCACTAACAATATCTGCATTCTGTGATGACTTCCCAGAGATAAAACATTTTTGAGATTTGCTGCTTAATAAAAGCATTGTTCTGCTAGGGGACATTTCACTGAGGCTGTACAAAATTATTTTTTTTTAATCAGAATGTTTTGCAAAATTAAATCAAATCCCTTACAAATGTCTCAATATACCACAATGAGGCAGTTACCTTTTTAACCAAATTTGTAATCTAATCAGGTTTGTCTGACAAGACCTATTTTCCATAAAACCATGCTGACTGGCATTAATTACTTCCTGTCCTTTCATTCTTTATCAGTTGAATCCCATATTCTATTATTTTACTCCCCCCTCACCTCCCCTCCAGTTTGAAGTTAGGTTCACTGGCTTGTATTTAGCAAGGTCATCATGTTCGTCCTTGCTGAATAGTGACAAAACATCTTTTTCCAGTCTTCTGGAATTTCTGCGTTATTTCAAGACCCATTAAAAATTAACATGTGAAAGGAAGAATCTCCTCCACCAACTATTTGAGACTCCTCAGGTGCAAATTATCTGGGCCTGATGAATTACAGGTTTTTATCACAAGTAGATATTTAACGTCCTATTTGGTTACTAATGGACTGAAAAAAGGCTTTGGCTGCCCGATATGATACTGCTGTTATCCTGCTTTTTCTAAATCAAGGAGAAACATATTTATTGAATATGGCTTTCTTCATTATTAATGATTTTACCACCTTCATCTAGTTCCTGGCAAATTCTATCACTGGGATTTCTTCTCTGTACTATGTGCTTCACATGCTCCTTTTTTTCTTTCTTCCCTTCCTTTTTGCTGCAGACCACATTCCTCCTTCTAATCTCTTCTCCAACAAAATGAAGTAATAGCAGGAAGAAGGGAAAACTAATTAATATTGTTCTTATCTTCTTCCCTTACTGACTTGGTTTAATATCATGAATGAAGAAAAAAAAGGCATTGAGTGGATGGATTCTGGAAACCAAAGAGCCTTCTTTAAGTATATCAGCTCCCTCTTACATGGTATGATTCCCTGCTGTTGACTGAGTAGACCATCCCAGCAGGCTAATTCATGTCCACATTGTTGGTGTTTTCTCTGTCAACCTCTTCTGCTGCTTTTCCTTCATGGACAGAAGCAGAGATTCTGCTTTGGATTTTGCTGAGACAAGAGCCACCTGATCCAGCAGAGTACTGAATAACTGTAGAGGGACACTGTGGTGAAAAGTATCACATCAGCAGCAGCTGGAATGTGTTTATACAGAAATGTGTGATCTCCTACCTCTGCATTAGGTACCAGAGTGCATTTGAAAATTAAGTCTTATATAGAGTTATTTTAATGAGTGGCTTTAGGAATTCTCATTGCTTGAAAAAATTTCTTCTGGTGGTCATTTAACTTGTGGGGCATCCACTAAGTGGATGGGAGAAAGAAAAAGCCTGGGAGTTTTGCTCTGGGCCTGGGCTAGTGAGCCATTGGCCCATGGAGAGTACTCTTATTGTGGTGTTTGCTCAATGTATATGGAATAATGCATCCCTGAAACTGCCACACCTTGTGGTGCTGGTTCCACTGAGCAGAGTTCTGTGAGCACAGGGATGTGGCACAGGGAATCCTTGAAGGGCTGGATGTTGTGGGATAATATAGTCTTGCATTACACAGTGCACTCTTTTCTGTGTTGCCTTTGGGAACGCTTTCTAGAGGAAATCATCTGTCCCATGGCCACTGCATTCCTTTGGGGATGCTCTTGGAATGGGCCAGAACGGAGACAGGATAAGTGCAAACTGATCAGGGATTTCAGGTATTCAGCCCTGTGGAGAATTGTGCTGTGAAAGTATTTTAGATCCAGACAAGCACATTTTAGATACATACCCTCATCTCCCTTGTCCATTGTCAGGGCCTATGAGCTTTCAGGGTTAAGAAAATGGCAGTAGTAGTAATAATAAGAATAATAACAATAGTAATAATAGTGATAAAACTACAATAACTGTTATCTTAAGTGTGATTGCCTTGCGGGTTTATATCATGAAAAGCCTCTCAATGGGATGAGAAAGAAAGGCTGTGTGGGTCTTTGAGTTGTCAGAATCCATTCATGCAGTTGGAACACCTGCAGAAGGGAAATGAACTTCAAGGCCCAAGCATGTAAAGGGACCAGTATGGCAGATATAATTGACCAGATGGAAAGCAAATGTTCTTTAAGGCAGCAATTTGGAAAATCCCAGTCTCTCAGAGAGGAAATGAGGTTATTCAGCAGCTGATCTGAGTAACACAGATGGGTTTAGATCTACTCAAAGGTGTGGTGCAAATATTAAATGAAAGTAAAAATATATATTTTGGTTACACAGAATCATAGAATGGCTTGGGTTGTAAGCAACCTTAAAGACCATCTAGTCTCAAACCTCTGCCATGGACAAGGATACTTCCCACTAGACCAGATTGCTCATATCCCCATCCAGCCTGGCCTTGCACACTGCCAGGGATGGGACCTTCTCTGGGCAACCTGTTCCAGTGCCTCACAACCCTCACAATAAAGAATTTTTCCCAATATTTAATCCAAGCCTACTGTCTTGCAGTTTAAAGCCATTACGCCTTGTCCTGTCTCTACCTGCCCTTACACAAAGTTTCTCTCCAGCTCTCTTGTAGGTCCCTTTAGATCCATAATGCATCTGTAAGGTCTCCCTGGAGCCTTCTCCAGCATGAACAATCCCAACTCTTCCAGGCTGTCTTCGTATAACAGAGGCGCTCCAGCCCTGAGATCACTGTTGTGGCCTCCTGTGGACTCATTACAGCAGATCGATGTCCTTCCTCTGTTGGGGGCCCTGGAGCTGGACACAACACCTAAGGTGGGGTCTCACCAGAGCAGAGGAGACCTCTGTGCACCTGCTGCCCGTGCTGCTTTGATGCACACCAGCACACAGCTGGCTTTCTGGGCTGCTAGGGTGCATTGTCAGGTTGTGTTGAGCTTCTCACCCACCAACGCCTCCATGTCCTTCTCTGCAGGGCTGCTCTCAATCCCTTCATCCCCCAGCCTGTACTTGTGCTTGGGATCACCCTGACCCATGTGCAGGATCTTGCTCTTGGCCTCATTGCACTTCATGGATGTACTTACATGCTATTTTACTCTGTTTCATGAAAATAATAAAACCAGGAATTCATAGATAAATACATCAAACATAAATTCTGTTCTAGAAAATTACTGTGTTAACACAGGATTTTTTTCAAACACTAGAAAACTAGGAACAGAAATCTGTAGCCCCAAAGATTAATATGACACTTTTCCTCCTAGAAAGGAAGGGGATTACAGATTCTCCATACTTCAAGAAATATCTTAAGGAACAAAAGAAGGACAGAGAACAGAAGATGCATCGGGATTACAGTATTGAATGTTGAAAACTGTATTCAGCTGGACCACAGTACAAATTTCAGCGAACATATTCACAAAGAGAATGAGACTCCACTGCTCAGTCAGTCTGGGAAACAGTGTTGAAATCACAGCTCATCAGTTAAAACATCTTCAGAGAAAATCCACAGAGACAAAACTTTCTTAAAGAGGGAAAAGAAAGAAAATGAGTCAATGCAAAGCTGCTTCTCAAGGTAGTGATGTAAAAAAGGAAAAGTCCTGAAATATATGCAGGATCTAGATGAATTGAAACAATCATGAAAGCGGTAAGACATAATATTGTTATCTCAGGAATTAAATGAAGATTTGATAATAAAAACAAGTGAACACACGATCCAGATTAACACTTAGGGCATTTGAACTTATACCCTTTTAGGACATCTGATGAAGCTTTGCATGGTATTGAATTGTGATTCATGTATTCAGAAATGTTTTTACACCATCAAAGGCATTCTTACAAACAAAATAAGTTCTTGATGGGTCAAAACTGACATAAAATTATTGTTGAATAAATGAAGTCAATCAACTCAAGGAGGATTGCTCTTACTTTTATATTTTCTACAGGTCCTTCTTAAAGACATTCTCATTTTATCAAACTTGTCTGGGGTACCTTGTGTTCAAGCCATAAAAATTGGTACGGGTTCTGTCAAGGATCAGTGACTAAAAATAGTTGTCTCAAATTGATAAGCTAAATCTTGCCACTTGGCTTTGATCTCTCTCTGAGGTCAAAACATGGTGACTGTGTGAAAATCTCTGTTGAAGAGAAAAAAATAATAGGCCATGTGACCTTCAATGGTTCAATTACCTTAACTTTTAATCTTCTATACTTTTCTTAATATACTCAGCATTCGCCTTCATAGATGTGGAATTACTTATTTTGATCACTAACTCTGTAAATGCAAAAAGTGAGTAATGAAACTTATTTCTTAGATAACATCTCTTTAGTCACTGTAATTTTTATTGCTCATCCTAAATCCATATGGAATATCTTATGTTCCTTTTCCCTCTGAATTGAAGACAATTCTGTGTCTGGAGCCGTGGCCATGCCAAACAAGGACTAGCGAATCCAGTGTTATGATAACACAGTTAACTAGGTGACTTTTTGAATGAAAAATTCTGTTTATATTATTGTCATTTCTCCAGTCCATTTTGGAATTACCTGGCCTCTAATTATTAGCTCAAACAATAGTCTGAGCTATCTTTCCACAGTGGATTAGCACCTTCAGATTACAGAGGTATTAGATCACTCTTGAGTACCTGCTGTCTTTGTCCACTGACAAACATTAAGCAACCCAATATCATGGAAATTATTTTGGAAATGAAAATAAATTAATTAATACCCAAGACAAAACCACTGTATTCCAGCAAGACAGACATGTAAGAAATACATCATAATTTTAGGACTGTGATGTGCCAAACACTTCCTGAAGACTTTTCTCAAGGAGCTAAATTAACCCTTGCTCTACTTCACCTTTTAACAGAAAGTCCTGAGAGGACATTTGCCAAGAAAGATTTCTGTAAGTGCTTATAGTTTGGGCTCTGCTTCAAAAATGAAGGAAGAAAAGATTGAAAGATCATTTCTTATCTGCCTCTTCCACAGTCATGTTGTTTCGTTGACCTAATCAAGATGAGAAGGCAGTTTTAAATTTATATTTTTCTGGCTTTGACAGTTTTCTCACTAGTTTTCTAAGCTTCCTAGCCAAAAGATAAATAATGCTTTTGCTACATATGGGAATTTAATATGCCTAAAATAATGGAATTTTAAGAAACACACCTTGTGATGTGTATCTCTCTATACATTTTGTTAAAGGAAAACAGAGAGAGAGGGAAAGGGCCTTTTATAAGACAGGCCTTTTATGAAAAGTTCTGGATAACATAATTGGAATAGAAACAAGGGGGTCCTATAGAAATGTAATAGAACACTACAAAATTACTCAAAAACCTATGGAGCATTATATCTTTTATATGAAGTGTTTTGAGCCATTGTATAGAATTTAATAGAAGAGGTATCTGAGCTATAAGATGGTAGGGGGAAAAAAAAAAGAAGCTGTAGAAAGCGTATCGTTTTGTGTTAAATTCCACAGGAGTTTTCCATAAGGGCTGGGCTGTTTCTGAGTGTATCCTGTGCGTGTTTCTTCTCTCTCCACTCCTGTGGCGAGCTGAACTTTGGTTTTAGTCTGCAGCACATTCTGAATGCACGAGTAGCCTTTTGTGGGGAAAAAAGAAGATAGTTCTCTGTCTCATTAATCTGCAGATTCATGTGGAAGTCTATGCTGTCTTAAACTTTATTGGCAGGTCACCATGCAGCTGCATGAGCCATTGTGTTTGAGTTCTAAATGGGGACGTACAATAGGCACTGTACCTTCTGGTGTAAAACATACACAGGAAATCACATACCACTACCATCAGCAACTGAGGTTTTGTATTATTTCAATGGACTGAGGGCCCTTTTTTAGTGCACCAGGGAGCCAAGAAAGTGTACATAAAGGACAGCATAACAGCATCCTTGCTTGACTTGGTAGAAATGAGAGAAAGTCCTTATTTTTTTGGGGTTTTTTTGGTGGCGTTAATGCTATCCAGGGCAGGTTGATTATGTATGGGCCACAAACACAAGATTTGTGGTATTATGTTAAAAATATTACTTTCAGAAAGCCAAACAGGTCAGATATTTAGAATCCTCAATTGTTCCTACCACAGTATTCAAAACAGAATTTGGAAAGATTGCTGCTGAAGCCAATATGACAGGAATTGGAAATGACAAAAGGGTCTAAGTTCTTCCAAATCTAGGAAGGAGAAAAAGTGTCAAAACACTAATAAACCTCAACCAGGTCAACAGGTCTATCCACATGAGAAAACCAGCATTTAACAGAAAGGTCTCTGAAACTTCTGAAGAACAGAAGATTGGTAGGAAAGCATTTTTATGAGAAATAAAATATGCCTTCCTGTCAGGGAGGAAGGGTGTTGCAGGGTGCTTGAGAAATGGAAAAAAAGAGTACCATTAAACCCTGATATGAATAAAGATCAGGTGAGAGAGGATGTCACCCTGTGGCCTTTGGAACTGTATTTCTGCTGCCTCCTGAAATTATGTTTTCCTGAAACAAAGGAACAGTGTTATGGAAAAGTGGGTGCCAGATACTTTAGGAAAATGAGACACAGTGAAGCGGATAAAAAAGACAAAGACAATAGCAATCATATGCAATAAAGTGAAGGCAGCTGAGGTCTGAGACAAAGGTGAATATTCTGAGCCAGCAAGATGACTGAAGCAGGGGAAGGAAGGAGGGGAAGGTGATTCACAATAACATTTGAAAGACATTGGCTTGAATATTTATCAATGTCACAGCAAACAGCTTGGCAGCCCTGGTGGCTGACTTTGTTCTTTCGGCGGTTTCCCACCCTTAAGATGACAAACAGGACATGTGGTTCCAAGTACAGCTCTTCATGTGAGCTGAATGCAACAGTTCTTAGGCCCACATGCCAATTGCGTGGCACTGTTGTGCATTTTATGGCTTTTCTATAGACCTAGCTGAGGATTTTTACTCATATCAACATCCTGGATTCAGGAATGATGCGCATTTAGAGAGGTGGGGAGGCAAACAAGCAGCAGGACATGCAGTACCTCACTTGCCCTGCGTCTATTCAAATTACAGTGTAGGTCCTCTGCCCTGGTTAATAACTCTGCTACGTCTTAAGCTTAGAAATAACTAAAATAAGTCTGCAGTGATTACTCCACCTGATTTTTGATGGATAAAAATTAATTTTTTCCAGTAATTAATTTTTTTGCCTGAGAGTGAAGGTCTAAATTATAGTTCTTGCTTTTGCAAGAGTTTCTTCTGCACATACACAATGGTATTCTGAAGTGACTGAAGGGTTGCTAAAGGGTAAGATGCAGGAATTATTAAATATCTTAGGGAAGTGTCCAGTCAATATGTTGAACCCTACTCAATGCTGTATCCCAACTTATTAAAAGTTAAAACTGCAGCCCACTTCTTATGTAAAGGTAAGGACAGAGCACAGGTCATGCTACAAAAAGGCAGGAAAAGGACCATGGCTGCCCTTGGTGGCGTTGGTAAAAGTGGAGTTAACTCCAAATGTCATAGGCTGTAACCAAGGGCAGAATTTGGCTATTTGTTTTGAATCAGTGCTATCAATAAAAGTCTGCCAAAAATAACCAACTGGTAAATATTAATTTAAACAGGAAAATTGGAAGTCGGTTGCACACTGAGTTGCAACATGGGGCTATTCCATGCTGGCAGTAAGAGCATAATGATGCAAAGTGCCAAAAAATACCTGGAAGCATTACTTCTGTGTGACATCCAATAAAGATGCTGCACACACCCCTACATTTTTCAGCAATTAAATATCTGAAAATGAAAGTGCTTTCTTTCCCCAATTCCCCAACTGCAGTGGCCAAGCTACAGCCCAGAAATGCTGCAATAGAAGTTTTTAAGGGTGGCCCCTCTGCACAACAGCTGTTTCTCAGTCTGATAGTAGCATCTCCAACCAGCTGCTTCAGTTTGCTCCTGGCTGTCACTGCTATAGGTTAATAGGAACAGAGGCAAGAGAAGGGCCTAGGCCAGCATAAAGCAGAAATAACAAAATTTTCTGCCAAAAGGGAGTGCAGGATAAGAACTTTAATGGGCAAGCAAACAAAGAATCAGACTGAAGCCCGAGGCGCTTCAGTGTGTTGGCAATAGACACACAATCCTGGAACAAGTGCAGCCCAGAGTCTAAATTTGAAATGACTGTGGGGCCTCTGTGCCAATAAAGTTTGGCTCTGTGCATACGTGTGTGCATGTATATCTATATCCCCACACCAAATATGTAGTTGTGATAATCGCGTAGTAAATTACAGAGCCATATGATGAACTGCATGTGCCTTTGACCACCTCACCTGCCCCCTGCCAGCTAATCCATCTCTATTTGGATTTGCTCTGTCATTACAAACCAAGGCTTTAATCCTGCAAACACTTATGTGTATACTTAACTTTAAGCACTGGAATGGTCCCGTTGAAAACAAGTTTGGCTGGGTGTAATTTCAGCTTCGACTCTACGTGTGATTGTAATCCTGCTTTCTACATTCAATGGTAGCAGTTTGGGCTTGTGATTCCTTTTAGCTGGTAGGAAAACACCTCTGGCACTCACTGCTGTTTTGGTGTGTGCTGAGGATAAATCTGTATTATTCCACTGGCTGCAATTGTGTTACACCAGTTTACACCACCTAAGAATCTGCCCTGTATAGAAAGGAAAGTCATGAGGATTTCCAGACCTAACCTACAAATCTATACTGGGTGACTATCAGTCCAAGCATAAAACAAGGGCAGGGTGCAAGTATCAGATTTCTTATCCACACAGGGTAGGAGTGTGGGCTGATGGTGTTGTGAGATTTATCCACCCAGCCTTCTTTCATGAGTGTAAGGGAGGTCTTGCAGAGCTTCTGCCACCTGCTCTCTCATGGCTTCAGCTCCAGATTTTCTCTCTGTCCCCTTCCATAAACAAAACAGAAAACAAAGAGAAAGGCAGCAGAGGAGAAATGTAATTTTATACTGCAAAATAACATTCATAAGTCACACAAACACTGAACCCTACGAATAATGGATCTGTCCTTAAGGGACAGTCCTTTCCGTGTCATTGTCTGGTACTTATGTTGTTGTTCATCTAACTAATTACTGCTTTGAAAGGTATAGTCCTGCTGTCATGCCTAGATTAGCAGCAAGTGTTTGGCCAGCTACTTTCTTGTCACAGTTGATAATTTTTTAATGAGTTCTGTTCTTCCCTAGGAAAGCAAGATTGGGATAGAATTGGACTTATTTTATCACAGTAGAATTGCTGCGCCTGTTGGCAGGTTTGACAGCAACAGTGCTGGATTTCAGCAAGACAGAAGAAGAATTTCCATAAGTAGTTCCTGAATGAGTTGGAAGCAATGGGGAAATTAATAGTAATGAGTGAATCTCAATAGATACTCACTCATTACTGTGTTAGCTGCCAGTCCTTTCCTGCAGCTGTAGCCCTGCTGGAAGCTGGGTGATGCTCTTAGCTAACAGAAGAGCCAGTGTGAGTTAGAACAATGTGTTGCTGGAATGGCAAACCTAACTTCAGATCTCCAGATTCCTCCATTTGCAGGGGGCCACTGAAGTCACCTTTTTTCTTTTTTTTTTTTCCCAGTGGACATTGTCACGGTCCACACAACCTGAGTGGGGGTCTTGATGGTTCGTTTGACCACAGAGTGCAAAAGACAACATCA
>VRYO01002297.1:9297206-9317380 GCA_009812075.1 Sialia sialis
TCAGAATCTCAGTCTCTGATGATGACTGTGAGGCAATTCAGGGAATCTTCAGACCAACTCTTACAGACATCTATTGATAAATAAAGGAGTGTCATCACAGGACCACAAGGACCCTTCTTTCAGATTAGTAGTCTAAAAGAACATTTGGAGCAACAAAAGGCAGGTAAAGAAACTCTGCTGAGAGCAGGTTAGAGCAGCACAGTCAAAGCCTTATTGTACATGCAGCTACCTGCTGCAGTGGGATGTATTTTAAAAACTCTCTGGTACCTGTGACCAGTTGTTTTCCCTGCCTGTCAGGAACTTTTCAGGAAAACTTTATGTGGAAAATGTTTGGGCTAATCTTAATACTTTGTCTCTGCTAGCACTGGGAAGAAATTTTATTCTGTTTCAGAACAGGGACAATGTCAAAAAGGTAGACTTTCCCACAAAATGGGAACTAGTTTCAGCTTGCCTTTACTGTTTTCCCTCACACTGAGTTGTGTTTTTCTTCCCAAAGCTGAACAAACTTTCTAATTCCTCAAGGCCATAAAGCATGGGGATCTATTTTTTCAGGTTACAGATGAATTTTGAGCTTGAGTGCAGTCCATCCCCTTATCCTCTCTCTCTCTCCAAAACACGATTCACCTGGGTATGTGGGAGGTACAAAGACAGGGTATTTCTGTCACTTATTTCCCTGGAAATGGCACTGAATCATCAACTAACCAGTACCAGGCAATGCCATGATGTCCTACATTGAAGTGCCTTCTATATGGCCACATCACTCAGGACAGCAGCAGCAGTCAGACAGGGGGAGCTTGGTTTGTCTGAAATAAATGACCTGAGGACTGCTGGGCTCAGCAAACTGCTCCTCTAAACAGCAGGAGCAAGTGAACTCTGAAAACATAACAACTTGGTCAAAGTATATAAAATGGATGCCTGCCTTTAAAAAAAAATCTAATCTTCTTAATATTAAATCTAATATTTTTTCCAAGACAGATGGTTTCTTAGCCACCATATTTTCCAAATTTTCCCGTGGCTGTTTTCCATTGTCTTTTTAAAATAAAAATGTTGTTTTTGAAATGGTTTAATCCTAAACTTACCAAAACCAGTGAGGAATTCCTATGTTGATTCCAGCAGCTTTTGTTTCCTGTCAGAAGTACGGAAAGCAGTTGCTTTCTCCTCATAGTCTCCATCATAAGTTCTGTAAAATGCATTCCGAGATGGTAAACAGATGTTTTTCCAGGAAAGCAAATGCAAAAGTAATAAGTGATAAGCATGTAGAGGCTGAAAGGGGACCATGATATTAGTTTAAATAATCTTTGGAAGAAATCATCCTTGGTTTAATTTGTGTTCCTGCTAAGAGATGTGGATTCCTTACCAAGAACTGAAGGCTGTTCTGACTGTGGCACACTAGATCTTTCTCCAAAGAACAACAAGATCACACCATCCATTCATGGCTACAAACAACACTGCTGCAGTTCAGTGATCAGCACTTTCACTTTATCAACGTGTCAACCAGGAATGTAGAAGTAATGATTTACTAGCACTTCTATTATTACATTTACCTCACGACTAAGATTTGTGTGTGGTTTTTTGCTCATGTTACTGGAGATGGCACCCCAATAGGCATTGTTTTCTGTTGGCAAGCGCATACACCAATTTCTTCTGAGGGGTTTTCTCTCTGCTAGATGGATAAGTAAATAATGTTCTGTGCTGATTTATTTGCAAGAGAATGCACATAATTGCTGAGAAAAGATTCCATGTCAATGAGGTTGTTCTTTTTGCGTTAAACGATGAAATTTACCTTTTTCTATGCTGGGCTGGTATACAGAGCTGTGATCTCCTTGTGGATTTTCATTGCAGATAGCCAGTTACTGAGTTACTCCTGAAAGGTGAGGAAATTTTGATGATTCAATTCTTTCTTTACCTCCCTAACTTGATGTATTCTGTATTAAACTCAGTGTCATCCCAAATGAAGATCATATCATCAGGGAAAGAGGTTTGCTGGTAAATTTGATGTGTCCTAAAATCTAAATCCCCTAATCTGGAGAGAATTTAGTGCTGAGTTTGAATCTGATCTTTACAGGCACTTTTAAATATATGCATATTTTCACTATCAGATACAATAAGCTGTGAATATTTCTGTGTCCAGATGGTGCTGATGAGAGCCCCTCTTGTCTCCTCCAGTAAATCTATCCCCTCCTTACCTTCTCTCACTTTTGGTATTATGGCAGAAGCATTTAAGCCTCTTATGGCACATCTTGCCTGACAATGTCTGAAGGAAGTTCACCCACTGTGGATACCATAAAATCAAGGGGCAACTGCAATTTTATAGAGAGAAGAAAACAGGAATCATGAGTGGTTAGAATGAAATCTTTGTCTGCCTTAGACGACTGCAGTATGGCTCCCAACAATAAGTTTTCTCTGTGCAAAAAGGAATAAAGGCAAAAGGGAAGAAATAGCTAATTGCTCCGTGGATAAACTAACTAGGAGTGCAAAATGCAAGTGGAAATAATGCCTTTCCTCTCAAGATATTCTCATTTTATTTTGAAACCAGCATGCATCTGGTGAGGATTCAAAGCACAGCACATTTACTCATTTGACAGGGGTGAATGACACAAAGTCAGCGTCTTGTGATCAACAGGAAAGGAAAAGAAAAGAAGAACACGCGTTATTCTGATGTCATCTCCCATTGTTATTGTTGTTGTTCCTCCAAATAATGGAATTCTGGAAGCAAGACCATAAATCTCAAAGCTCAGCATTGTCTCATTTGGAGATCAAGGTCCTTGTTGCTGATTGATTCATGCATTTTTCATTTGGCTAGCTAATATCCTTTAGATGGAACAGACATTTAGGCAGTGAAACTGGAGCTATTCTCCCTCCCCTCAGAGGATTTAGTCTGTAAGTTTAGAAATTTCTTACATGATTTTGGTAGAAAATATAATTTGTGTAAAACAATTAATATTATTTGCCTCAGAAGTCTAACTAATTTTCTTGGCAATGAGCCTGGTGCCAGTGTGCATTGAGAGCACTCAGCTTTTCAGGTTCGATTGTGATACCTTTTTCAAATTGGATAATACCTAATTCTTTGAATTATCCCGTTGGAATGAAGAATTAAGACATCACTTGATAATGATAAGAGTATCCCAAACTAACATTAAAAGCTGAGTGCTCTCAATGCACACTGGAACCTTAATGAAATTTGTAGAAGCTGAGTGTCCTCTAGAAGAATGAGTCCATAATCCATATTTTTATGGATATTTTCTACCTTCATTTGTAATCTTTAGACAGATGCATGGTCATGGCACTGGTGTAGCTGCTTATATTCACTACACCCTTGATAATTTTAAAGCTGTCTGAGTGTGTACAAGGAGTATAATCACAGAAAATTGCATTTTCTTCCCAGTTTTCAATGTTAATTTTTATATAAACAGGATGAAGAACATATTTTTAAAAACATTTGTTCAGGGATCACAGAACTCACTATGACATGGGATGAAGAGAGGATACAGACACCTTTGCTCTAAGGAGTTATTTGTTTTTTCTTCAGACCCTTAGGTAAATTCCAGTTAATGTCAGGCTTATGATATAAATCTCAATGCCTCAGTGAGTATTGATGTCTTTCCTCTTTTTTCCTGCTTCAGTTCTGGCCACAGTTCTCTCAA
This sequence comes from Sialia sialis, assembly GCA_009812075.1. NCBI lineage: Eukaryota > Metazoa > Chordata > Aves > Passeriformes > Turdidae > Sialia > Sialia sialis. The sequence goes on from VRYO01002297.1 coordinate 9,300,851, forward strand.
AAATGCCCCTTCCTGATAAATACTACAGTATCTCAAGCAGTCCTTTGCAGTGGAATTGCAGTTACCACAAGTAATGACTTTTCTTACTGCTTTAGATTCAAAAGTGCCTGTTGAACCTGTACTGCCTCCTAAAACATAGCCAAAAAGATACTTGGATTGCTGCTTAGCACAAGCAAATTCTAGGAGGAGTGTGCAGTATCAGGATCAAAACAGCGACACCAATACCTCCATCCATTTGATAACAACTGCTTGATGGAAAATATATCTGTGCCCAAAGTAGCCCCTCGCCATCCATGGTTCTGTTGGACTCCCTCTAAAATTACAGTAATTTCACGAATATAAGCCGCACCTTTTTCCTTGAAGAATCCAGCCTACCCCAATAGTGCGGCTTATATTCAGGTGCAGCTTATCTGTGGACAAATCCCAGTGAAATGCCAACCTGGAAGTGAGAGCCGGCAGGGGAGGGTGCCTGGGGCTGCCTTTAAAGGCTTCTCTGGTCTATGAAAACTGTTGCAACTTGAGCACCTGACACCAATTTGTGTCTGTTACTAATTTGTTACTTTGTTACACATGGAGCCTCACTTAAAAAAAACCAAACAAAGGTGTGGCTTATATTCAGGTGCGGCTTATATGTGGACAAATCCCATGGTCTACCTGGCGGTGCAGCTTATAATCAGGTGCGGCTTATAATTGTGAAATTACTGTACTTACAGTCAGGAAATTCCCTGTCTTATGGCACATTAAATTATTTTCCCTCAACACACAGAGCATTGGGATTCCCAAACGACCTGTGCTCACCCTTCCTGAGCTGGGATTTGGGCTCAGGATGACTCCAGAGTGGTCAAAGAAATGTGGGGACAGAAATGGTAACAAACTTCTGATAACCCTTGGAAAAATTTGAAGAAAGCCATGGGTGCTTCCTTTTTCATAGGAGAAGGGATATTTCCTAAATGCCTCCTAAATCCCTGCTTTTCTGGACATAATGGGCTGCTGGGAACAGTGCATCACCAGCTGAGATGTACCCTTGTTTTGTCTGGAAATAAAACAGAACAGCGGCAGTGAGGAAAACAGCTGAAAGAACTTTCCATCAGAGTTAACTGAGTCATTGAAAGAAAAATCACACAAGACAAAGAAAAGAACAGTGAGAGGCCTAAATAGTGTAAAGGGGGGATAATAAGTTAGAAGGAACTGGGTGAAATGGTGAGACTCTGTGACTCTCCCTCCTGGTAAAACAAAATCACTAAAAAAAAATTTAAAAATATATATATATTCTGGACTAGAGAAAAAAATCATAGTGCCAGATTATATCTGTAATTAAAGGAGAAGGAACATGACATTTAAGCTGATAATTACATTTTTAGAAAATAATATATTGAACATCCTGCAATATCATTCCGGGCATTGATTGGGCTCAGAGCTTTACCAGCTGAAGTAGGTCCATCTCCTCATGCTGAGTGAAAAACAGCTGTGGGACAGGGAAAGTTTTCACACCTGAGCACAGCTCTTAGAGCAGTGGTTTCTGAGAGTTTTCTGAGCAGAAAGACATACAAGAGGATCTGACCTTTTTCCTGCTGCACTGCAAAGGTTGTTTCCTGCCACTGTCGGAACATTGCATCAGATGCTGCATCTGTGCTGGTGTTTTGAGAAAGACTGTTATTCTGGTGGATATTGGAAAATAGATTAAATTCTTCTGGAAGCCGTGGATATTTTCTGTAAAAATGAAGTGCTACTGAAGTGTTTTGGTGTTTTGTTTGTTTTTTTTTTTTTAATACTTTCCTCCTCCATGAATTTCCTTTCAGATAGTTCTCTGAACTTCACGAGTAACTTCTCATGGAATTTGTTGTTTCTTTATGCTGAGGAGAAATTGGGGGTTTCCAGGCTGTAGCTCCACGAGTCATTTAAGCACACATTTAAATGCTTCTCTGTTCAGGCAGAGAACTGAAACACCTGCTTTAATCCTGCAAGTACATGTTTTAAGTTTACAGCAAATAAGCTGGATAGGTGAATAGCAACCTCAGGACTGGATCTGGACCCTGTGAAAACCCTGTGGAAAAACTCATACTGGCACCAGTAAACCTCTCCGATTACAGCCTCCCTAGGTGAGTTTTGCAATAAATAGTCCAAGGGGTATTTTTGTAGGAAGGTAAGGGGCAGGGTGGGATGGCAGGGAGATGTGTTGTGGGTGTCAGGCTCTGCTGGCCTCCAGCACCTGCATTCACTCCTCCGAGCTGCAGCCTCGGGAGAAACCCTGCAAGAACAAGTACACCTGTGCAAACACCCTTGGTTTCATGTTTTCTTGGGGTTACTGTAGCAATAGCAATGTAGAATAAAAGAAAATACCAAGCTAAGCTCCATGGGAACCTGCTCTGCCTGGTTTCAGTGAGGTAAACATTAGTGCTAGTGATATCTTTTGGCTGTGGGTGAATTTCTATTAATGCACCATGGGAACCTGAAGAAGCAGCTGCTGCAATTAATAAGATTCAAGATACCATAAATTGGTCTTTAAACCTAATCTTCTTGCTTTACAACTTGGATATTGTAAATCTTATTCAGCAATGTTCTTGCATGCTTTACTCCTGAAACTGCAGGCTTCTGTAACCTGTGCTTTAGACATTCTGGTCCATCCAAAGGGATTTAAATCCAGTGCACAGGTATTTCTAGGTCTCCAGCCCCATCTCCACATTGTCTATTTCCCCTGCATTCTTCCCGTACATAGGTTACGAGTAGGAAATTTCTTGCAACTTCCTGACATCATCTAGAATTTGGACTGGTGAATTTCCATCTTCTTATTCTCATCCATTTTCTTCATTGGTTTGAGCATAGATGAAGTACTGTCTGCCTGGAGAATTCCCTGAGAGGACCAGGGCAGAAGGGTTTGCTCTTGCTTCACTTTAGCAGCCTATAAATATCAAGGAGCAATTCCTTTGGGGACAGTATTTTCTGTGCTTGGTGACAATTCAGACAGCTGGGACAGAACTGGCAAAGCCTTTGGCATACTCATATTTTTCTGCATAGGTTCCAATCCATTTTCAGGCTCAGATAATTCCAAAGCACCTGAAATGGGTTTCAAACCAGGGCCAAAAAATGTAAATTATCCAGAAAAATAAGTTCAGTGAAATATGAAGGTTGAACTTTGTGAGAAAGATTTCTTTGTGGATAGTTGAGACTTGAAGAGAAAGCCCAATAACAAGAAAAAAGTTAGGCAGAAGGTACAAGGCCAGGTGATGCTACTCAAAAGTCTCTTTTAATTCTATTAAAAAGTTTCTATAATTGCTTTTTAATCAAATACTTTTGTAACCTGTTTGTTTAATCAGATGCTTTACAATCTTCTTGTAAAGACTGGAAATCTGAGTAACAACTTCACGTGTGGCCCTGCATGAGAAAAGTATATACGTTTTCCAAAGAAGCACAAAGAAGAATTAAACCCAGCACTGCCTCTTGGTGTATGCTGACCTGTCTGCTTCACTCAAAATTTCAGCTGCAGGACACTGATTTCATTCTGCTTTCCTGAAAGCCTCTGGGACTTGGTGCAAACACAGATTACTCCAAGCTTAATTGTGATGCTTTGCTTCAACATTCTGTAGCAGCGGTTTTCCACATGCCTTTTCAACACTCACACGGCTCCAGTTTCCTTGTGAGGGGATGAATTGTTCATCAAATAGTGCACAAAGAATTAGAATTTGCTACCTCACCCTTATTTCTGCTAGTGAGGCCAGGAGTGAGGTAGGAGTCAGCAAATAACTGTGAGGCCAGGCTTGAGTCAGTAGTCAGCAAATAACTTCCAGAATGTTTTTCTGGGATCTGTTTTTCTGCCTGGAGCACTGAAACCACAGCCAGAACTAAACTACTCTTAGACCCAACAGCTGATAAAAGGTCCAGATATGAAACTTCCTGCTTACATTAAATAGTGTTTCTGAGAAGTGTCAGCAGGTCTATTTGACGTAATGAAGAGGATCAATATTGAGTTGAAGGCATTCCATTTCCACTTCTGGTTCTGGCCATACTAAAATCTACACCTACACCTATATAAAAGCCTGTCACATTGGTATAAGCACTGTTATATGAGGATTGCTGTGATGCTGTTTTGCCATTTGAGGCAATTCTTAAACCTGTACGGTGGGAAAAGAGCTTTCCAGTTTGGTTCTGTTGTTATTTTGTCTGCTCTTTTTAGCAGTGGCTTCTCAGCAGATCCAGTGACACACTGGCTATTTAAACGTGGCCAAGTAAGAGGTGCTTTGGGCACATTTCATTTATTAGTGTGAAATACCAGCCCTGTCTTCCTCAGCATGGGTCTCCTGATGCTCCCGTGTCCTGCTGGGCAGTGCCCCTTCCCCCGGCTGTGCTGGGCATCCCGGCAGGTTCCCTCATGGCAGGAGGGCTCGGGAGGGGATCAGGCCAGCAGAAAGCAGCTGGAAGTGGCTGTAGGCGGTCGCGGCTCTGCTCTGGATGGCGATGGGCATGGCTCGGGTGCCCCGGGGTCGCAACGCGGGTTGGTGCCGGCAGCCCCAAATTCACGCTCTGCTGCGGGGCTCGGGACAGCGTTTTATTATCGCTTGCTGACATCTGCTGGCAGCGCCACGAACTATTTCGGAGGGACCCGAGCGTGTCCTTGGGAGCAAGCTGCTCGCTCCCAAGCCTGAAGGCAGCCTTTGGGAGAGCCGGGTATGGGGGTGCAGGCACACTGTGCTGCTCGCTTGGCCAGGCTGGGTCCAATTAAGACTATTCCTTCCCTGTGTAGAGGGAAACGGCAATGGGAAGGATTCCGTGGCCAGTGGATGCATTTATCCATCCATCCATCCGCCAGCAGCTCCTTGCCTTCAACCATTTCCCTCAATACACCAGGAATGTAAGTCACATGCTCAGGACCAAAGGGTGAGTTAATGACAGAACAAAACTCCAGCTGTTCTTCAACCTTTAAGGGCCTTCATAAGCACCAGCAAATGAAGGCTGGGGTGGTCCCTGGCTGTTGCAGGAGTTGTTGTGGTTGTCCCCATGGTCTGGATGAGTAAACTGAAATGAAGAATTGCAAATCACAGAACCATAGAATGGCTTAAGTTTGAAGGCATCTGAAAGGCCATCCAGTTCCACCCCCCTGGCCTGGGCAGGGACACCTTCCACTGAACCAGGTTGCTCAGAGCTCCATCCAACGTGGCCTTGACCCCTGCCAAGGATGGGGCATCCACAGCTGACTCTGAACCACATTAGGAGAAAAGGCCAGGTGTAGGATTTCTACACAGGTGTTCGGGTTATTTCTGAGCAGATCTCTGGTGTTTCAAATTAGTGCTGCCTCAAAGTATTCACCTGGAAATGTTTCAAGCAGTTATTTGTCCTTAACATGCCACTTAGGAACAAAGCTGTTTGTGGCCCAAGGGACTAGAAGTAAGCAGGCATTGCTTTTAATGTGCAGCTCATGTCCGAGTCCTCAGGGCACCACATAGCACTGTAGGCTTTTATTATGCCTATACTATACTACGTTTGCATGGATACTGCTGGCAGGGTGCTATGGCCTTCAGCTATCTTGGCATAAATGCCATTTTGGATGGCTCATGCTCTAGGGTGGCCTGGAATTAAGAGCTGCATTTAAAAACAAAACCAACAACAACAAAAAACTGTCTCAGGTGGGAAAAAAATTATGCAGGAGTAAATACTCATTGGGAATCCAGGGCCCTTTTACCTTACTATGCTCTTTTTCACTGAGCTGGAAGAAAATCAGATTAATCACCTTGATGCACATTAATACACAGATGGTAATTGTGTCATTTACTGTATCGTAAATGCTGGAACTGATTAGCTTTTGTCAATCCTTAGAGCACTCTAAGAGGACAAGGCACCTAGTAAACAAAGTATTGTTCTCTGATAGAAGTGATGAAAGGAGAGACTATTTAAAAGGGATAGGAGGGTATCTTTTACTTAGAGTGTAAAATGAACAGTTATCTTGCTAGCCATTAAAGTCTAAAAGCAACTTGAGTTTACTAGCTCTCTAAAATCCTCCTATACTTCAGCCCAAGTATGGGGACTGGGAATTATTTCTTTGTTTTTAGTGTGTTGATGTACAGCTAAAAATAGCTCTGTCTTATTCAGAGTTCACACATAGCCAAGAAAATAAAAGTTAGCATTGCAAATCACCAAAGGAAAAATCCAAATGTCTGCACCAAAGGGAGGTGTGGCCAAAATATTCCCTGCATAGCAGACGGTGTGGATTGACATATAAACACTTCTGGCCATTCCTATCAGAAATGATGCACTGTGTGGGATTCACTGATCCAAATCAAATGACAAACACAAAGAAGTCACATGAGTTGTGCAAAGGAAGCTTTCAGTGCTCTCAGAGCTCAGGGAGTCATCTTTTCGGCAGGCGTGTCTGAATTGCATTCCCAGAAAGAATACACTGAAGCAGGAGCTCTCAACAGCTTCTGATTTGTAACTCTTGAAAATGTTTCTGCTGGATGTTTGGGTGCTTACAAAAGAAAATACAACTATTTGCAGTACACTTTCCTTAGGCATGCCTTAAAAATAACTCATAGATCTCCTAGGGTTTTTAGCTCATGTTAGAAACCTTTCCACTACAGCCTAAGTATTAGTAAAAAGAATTAAAATCTTTCTAATGTGCAGAGCTTACGGATGACACAGACTTGAAATTCCTGATTTCATGGAGAAATGTTGTAGGCATGTGTTCAGAACACGATTTTAAATGTTTAAATAAATATGAAATCAAGGAGAATAATTGATTAATAATTAAGGGAAGGAATCACTTCCTTTTGACACTTAACTAAGAGATGGCACACATGTTTTGGACCAGGTAGATCTGTGGACAGCTTATGTACATAGCAGGAAGAAGTCATAACACTGTGTGCCACAGCTGGGGTCTCTCTGAAAGACAGTAATCCTAGAAATCCTTTGGGCCTGGGGTGCTTGTGCCAAGTGGGCTGACTTAGAGCTGCCCTTGCATGCCAAATTTTAAGGATTGTCTCCCAGCTGACAGAGAATTGAGACAAGGAAGATATTGTGGCTAACACCATGCAGACCTTTTGGCAGTGATGGTGAAGAGATGCAGGCTTCTTGGTTTCTGCTAAAATTTTGGCTGTTCAGTCTTCTGCTAGCACAAGCCATGAAAGGGTGAAATGCCAAGTGCTAATCCAGAATTTTAAGACATAATTCAGGGATTTCTGTATCAAATGGTCACTGCCTAATGAGAATGGCAGTTTTATTGTGTTCCAAAACAATTGCACAATTGTGTGTTTTATTTTCCACATCAGATAACTACATTGTTTGCAAAACCACTGCTATAATGCAAAATGGGGACTTCACTTTCACTAAAATAATCTGGAAATATATGATTGAAACTCCCAAAACAACTTTACCCTGCCATGCTACAGCTATATACCTGCTGCTAGACTTGCAAATGACCCATTTTCAGTAGGGTAGAGCACAGAGTGGAAATGTTGCAAATTCTCACATCTGCAATGTTTTGTATCACAGTCAGCAATGATGATGTTGGGTATGTTTCCCCATTCACTTCTGTTTCTCAGTAGAATTTGTTTTAAAAGTCAGAGTTCAGTGAAAAGTAGAAATAAATGGTGGAGAGACTGCTGAGGAAAGTTCACTCATTGTCTCTGTTAGAGAACTGATTTGTCATGGGTTTTTTGCCTTGGTTGGTCTTTTTTTTTTTTTTTTCAGGCAGCTATCTGGATAACACAGGAAAAAGCTTCCATTGCAAGAACTGACACTGCTGCACATTGCTTTAAATGTGCAGAGGACACATGCAGAAAGGCCACTTCTAGACCTGCTATCCATTTAAAATGCATTATCCATTCTTCTACTACTGTTACATCCTCTCAGTGTCTTTTCCAGTATCTTTCTCAGTCACTTCCCATCATTTAGACTCAAATGCTTTCCCAGAGTGTTTCTCACACTGGGGTCACAGTAAACCTCTCTCAGGCAGTGTTCTGGCTGTGATGAGGAACCCCACAGGCAAACCAAGAGTTAATGCCCCCCCTCCCCAGACCAGCCAGGGGCCCTACAGCTGCTCGGAGCTGCCAAGCAATTAGGCTTGTCAACATCCCTCAAATAAACTCCGGCAGTATTATCAAACCCCATTGTTACCTGATCCCCCAGAGGCTGGGGAGGCTATTCTAGCAGGACTGCAAACTGCAAAGAGCCATGTCTGTTCTCTCTCTTTTTTTCTTTTTTTTTTTTTTTTTAATACTGAATGACCCATCCTTTACTTGTTGGAACTGAGTCTCAAGAAAGATGTATCTTTTGGGAAAGGATTAAACCTCTACTGTAATGCAAGTCTGGTGGGAAATCGTGGTGTGTTTTACCCAGGAACCACATTCAGCATTTCCTTGTGGTTTTGTCTCAAAGCAACAACCTGCTTCAGTGGGCTACCTTAAAAATAATGGGACTCAAGCTGCCATCTTAAGGAGAAAAACATTGCCAGAAAAGAGTATTTATTGCTCCATCTAGGGTTGCTGCCTTGGAAATACAAAACCCAAGTCACTTCAGACAAAGGCCTGCTGTGCAGGCGCAGATCAGTCTATGTGTGGGCCAAACTGGGCAGTGTGATTGGAAAGCAGGCAGCTAACAACCCTACCTGAAGCCAAGGATGTGTTCAGAGTTCCAGGTTCAGTAGAGTCACAATAAGCCCATGTGTTTACAGAGACATGCAAAGGTGGCAAACCCACAGTTTTCCCTTGAATACATAATTTTTAGCTTTCATTTTTGTGCAGACATGGCAAAAATTTGATGTGAATTAAGCAACACACCTGAGTCTACAACCCAACTAAAACAATCACCCTAAACTGACTTTTTGATCGTCCCAGTTATTTTGCATTTTGAAGTCTGTTGCTCTGGGGATGGCAGCAAGTAGCACCAATGGGACAGGGAATTGGGACTACGATGGCACCACAGTTTTGTTGGAATGGATAAAGGGCAGTGATGTAGGAAGGACTTAGGAAAAGGCACAGCAGTACCAGACTTCCCTTAGGGACAGACAGCACCCAAGGACAAAGACTAGCAAGCCTTGAGGTGGCACCTCTTCCAGAAAAGGACTTCAATTATGAACATTTACAACAAAATATTTTTGGTTTTTAGTAAAGCATATTATGTTATGCTTAAAATATTTGGGTTTGGAGCCATTTTTAAGAGCAAGTAACTATAAATTCTTTCTGGAAGGCTGAACAATTGCACACACAGGCTGACATCCACACACAAAAAAAAAGCCTTTCAGCATCTAGAGTTTCTTTTCATTCAAAATCCAGAATCTCAATCTAAATCTTCATTTGAGTTGAAAACCATAAGATTTCACCGGCCGCAGGCAAAATAGAAAGTGAGATGCAAAAATGCTTGGTACAGAGGAGAGATGATCTTGCAGGATGGAAAATACTCAGGGCACAAAACTCTTGCCTCTCTCAATGCACATATAATGGCCTATGCACTCAGGTGGATAAGCTTTATGTTAGCACAAGCACTGCTGCCCCTTTTACAGGAGTATGGAGGGGGCTCACCCTTTAATACAGAAGCCATGATTTATTCACTTTCATTGTACCTCGATGCCTCTCAGTGTTCAAATATGCTTTTTTTCCACATATGAGAAATGATATTGTATCAAGGCCAAAGCTGAACTGCAAAGTGCTTTCCTTTCCCTACCCAAACCAGTTTGTGTTATTTGTAAATCTAACAATAACAAAGATTCAAAGGTCTATTACTCAGCGTCTCTTGATTTCCCTGTTTTATTTTGTGTCCCTTATCGATACTCTTCAGAGCTCAGGGCTGAGGCAACATAATGGGAGCCTGGAGACATTGTCTGCATCTCAACTAGGGTCTTGGCATTTAGTAACAGCACCAGGTTGTCTCTTTTTTTTTCTTTTCAGAGCAAAACAGCTGGTGAGTGTTTGAGTGTGTGCTGGTGGCAGAGAACTTGCAGTAGAACTGGCTGTGACTCCTGCTGCAGAAGCAGTTTCAAGACACTAGCACTGAGCAGAGAGGCATGACAGATAAATAAGACAAAATGCAAAATATGCTTCTTTTCTCTTGATCAGGAGTTACAATTTTTTCAAAAGGCTCTGGGTTTTTTACAGATGCTTTCTTCCACATTATGTGCGTCTCTTACATGACTGAACAAAAGTCTTCCCCTTAACCTGCAGCCTTCTTTCATTTAAGTTTTCTGAAACACCTTGCTATTATAGTGACAGAAGTGATAATTCATCATTATTTAATAATGAATTCACTGACATGTCAATAATGTTTATCTGATTACTTTGGATGGTGTAGAGGGACTATAAGAGCTTGAGGGAAAAGCCCTGTTTGTTTCTAATGCCTCAAGAGGTATCATTTATGAAAGAAGGACTGTCTGTAGAAGGAATTTTTTTACTGGGCTTGGCAGATACATATTCGTAAATGTGCACATCAAATGCACATTAATACATTATTCACTCAGTCATTCAGATGAACTGACACTTTTATTTAATCCTAAAAGACATTAGAGTCCAGATCAACGGTACTGGTATTAATGGGAGACTGAAAAAAATGAATATTTGTTTTTCTTACTATACTTTATACCATCCTCTAAAGTATTAACTCTTGGCTTCATTATTCACAAGCCTTATTCATGCATTACACAACTAACTGTTCATGCTGCAGCAGGTAGATAGATAAATGCAGATTCTGACTTTAAAAAGGTAAAATTTAGGCAGAACTCTTTTACTCTGAAATGCATGGACATGCACACCCACGTGCAAACCCTAAGTATTGCCTCTATTAAATTTTATAAATATCAGGAGAAGCCCATCTTGGAAAAATTCAATTCCAGTCTTTCTGATGCAAAGCATAATAATCTAAAAGGACTCTAGAGTAAAAAAAAAAAAATTACTTATATCAAATGACAGTTTTCCCTGTTTGCTATTAATATGCTTTTAAAAAAAGAAATATAATTATGCTCACTGTCTAGAGCTGTACTGGTATATTATTTTAAAGAGTGTGAATCTGGAAAAGCTCGGCAGAGGAGAGTGCAGTGGACTCCAGATAGATGCTGACATTACCAACTGCCCAGTCAAGTCCCAACAACTCCCCAGCACCCATCATTCCAAAGCAATTCTGGGATGCATAAATTTCTCTGCAACAGACAACATCTTCCACAGCATGTGCAAAATTACCTGACCACACATTCATCAAAGTGCACGGTGAACTTTCATAAATCTCCTGATACTTTTCCTCAGCTCTTTTTTTCTTGGCTGGTAAGAGTCACAGAGGAATTTTTTTCCTTTCAACATTTCAGTATTTGATATTACACCAAGGCAGGGTGCTGCCTGCACATTGGGTTAGTTTATGCAATACACTATAAAGTACAAAAATGACATGACAGAAAGGAAAAAAAGACTTTTTAAATGTCTAACCTAAAAAAGAAAATGTGAGCAGCAAACCCGACCGCAATTTTTATTAGGCAATTAAGCTGATTGCTTTTGTGAAGTGGCCACAAACTTGAGTTACCTGCAGTCAGTTGGTGAGCACAGGGATTTGGATCCCCACACATCTCAGGTGCAATAGATTCATACACCTCAGCTTTGATATTTCCCATGGTTCAGCTTAAAAAACCCACACATGGTAAACAACTGCTCTGTCTCAATCATTTATTCCTCAAACACCATTGTCAAGGGGCAGCAAAGCACTGGTGAGGACAGGTCTATGGAAGAATATTGCCAGATGGATTTGTGCAGAAATTGATAATTAAGTAATGACCAATTAAAATACAATCTGTAAATCTAGTAGCAGGAAAAATAAATTGTTAAGATAGATCTTAATTAGTTTTCCATTTGAATTTGTTCTCTCCTATTAAAAACTAGTATATTTTAATCTTAAATCGTAGTTTACTCTTTATCTTTTCATCTCTGTAAAAAGCTCTGTGTCGATTGACATGCATTCACATATACATTCACATGAATAACACTGCAAAAAAAAAAGAATCTTAATTTCTGCACAAAACCCTATAGGAATGTGTGCTGTTCAAAAAGGTAAATCTGCAGTGGAAAGATACTGCTAATATAGAAGAAAATGAGACTTAAACTATCCTCAGCAAACATCACTGGTAAAGCTTCATTAGTATGTATTTTCACATAATTCAATTAGCCAAAATACATACAAATGCTGGCAGTGCCGTTCCCTGCTCAGGGAGCGTCAGTGAAGCTTTAAACAGATCTGAAACAAAATTGCATAAATGGCATGTAAAGCCCTGTGCATACAAAGATACCTTCAGGGTTCTAATAAATTCATGAAACTTTTTAAAGTATGATTTCCTAGCAGGCAATCACTTTTAATTAACAGGATCACCTACAGCAACACATGTCCTTCAAAAACTTACATTATTTTTTCTTTTTGAATTTCAAAGTTTCTGTAGTAAAAGTTGAATAGCTGAGTAGCTTAACCTCAAAAGGATTGCAGGCTTTTATGACAGTTATAAACCACTGTGGTGCCTTCTTTATAAGAAGAAAAGATTCTTAACACAACAGAGAAAGAAGGAAATCTCTTTTTAGTCATAGCTAGAAGCAAGCATTTCCTCCAAAGGTCAGAAAACTTTCCTCAGTTAAAGAATATTTTTAAGGACATTGCAGGCTACTTGTACAAGTAATGTCTGTTAATTTGCTCTATGAATTACAGATATAATTTCCAATATTTATTATTTTATATATTTTGGCACTTTCTTTTATTTCTCTGAGCTCTCAGTATACAGTGTTGGTAAACACAGGGATCAGCTGGTGAAACTGGCCTCCATAATGAGTTTCACATGACAGAGAGCAATGGGAAGCTCATCTCTTCATTAAAAAAAAAATATCACTCTAGTTTACTGAGCACATCTTCTAGGGCTGTGTGTTTGAGGTGGTTCTTGCCACTTGCTTAGAAGCACATTGCCATGTTCCGAAGCTGGCTAATCTTCTTCCCTGCAGATCTGAAGTCACACAAAATTCCATATTTTGAGTTTGAAAGGAAAAAAGAGGAAAAACATAGAAAAAGTGTTAACATGTTAACATGTCCAGCCTCCCCTTACATGAAACAAATCATTGATAATGGTACCTGACAAACTTGAGCAGCACCTGCATAAATTAATTTAGGAAGAAGGATTATCAGGGTATGTTGTGCCTGGTTTGATCCAGGAGGTTTTACATGATACTGAGTACCATCTAACAGTGGCCAATGGTAATTACATTTTTTTTCCTTTTTTTTCCTTCCAAGTGACCATGCATTTGGAAGGTGGTAGAGGCTAAATTTCTGTGTCTTAGCAGAACAGTCAGCACCATGTCAGGGATATGCACAACTTCTTGCATGAAAGCATTGGCACATTGTTCTCAGATGCATTTTCTGACTGGGAGAAGAGCAGATGTGGTAAAACTCTGGGACTGGAGAGGGTTACAAGCACCCTTGGAGCATTTGAAAGTCCTACTCAAGAAATAGTTCTAAGGCACAGGTGGGCATCTAAGAGGACCAAAAGAGTGAAAAGCATGTTTATGGATCAAACAGTCTTTCTGGCTGAAAGGAGCATGGCACTTGCAGTGCCCCTGTATTTGAAATGAATACGTAAGGACAAAGTCATGCGCTACAGAGAACTGGCCATGCTCTGAGTGATTGTGCCCTGTAAAAGCAAAGTTCTCCCAATGCTGAGCATCCTCCAGGTGAATGTGCTCACACATGGGGGAATCTCTGCCATGCTGGGAGTGCCCTTTCATGACCCCCTGGCCAGGGCAGGTCCAGCACACCCTCCTGACTCAGCACAGTGCCTTCTGCACCCTGCATGGGGCTTTTCAACTCTTCATTGCTCCTCTGCAAATCCCCTGTCTTCAGCAGCCTCTCTCATCTTCAATTCTGCCTTGCCACCAGTCTCCTGTCTGGGGTTAGGCTCATCCTGCACTCAGACAGAAGCTTACAGGAGCTGCCATGCCCCTGGGACTTTAGGCAAGCCCCTTCTCTGTGTATTTAATTTCAATCTGTTCTTATCTCTCCTGTACCTTAGAGTGACTTTGGAGCACTACCTCATTCTTCTTCTGTGGTTGTAGATCACCCAGTAGAAAGGCTGCTTTTTCTTGGCAGAGGCCTCCCTCTAGTTTTTGCAGAAGGCCAGATGCAAGAGATTTAATGTTAAGAATAGGCTAACATTTCACTGCACGGGCAATGCTAATGATTTGTTGTTTGGAAAGGCAGAAAACTTTAGTGTGCAGTCATCACACACGATATTTTCTAATCCCTTCAATAACTGATTTTTGCTTTATTTTTTTTTTTCATGAATGAGGCCATGTATGCATATATGCAGTCTGTCTATGTGTCCCTCACAAAGTGTCACCCATGTTTGGTGCACAATATGTGTGTGCAGCTGTGTGTGTCATGTTGACAAGGACTACTGTATATTTTACTGTAGCCAGCAGCTGGATTGCAAAGGACAACCACTGGACAATTAAAAAGCATTCAGAAGGACACAGCCACAGTGCAATCATCAAGATATGCCAAAATAAATTAGCATCATGCAAATTTAGGCAATGTTTAATTCATAGATCATGCCTATATTTAGCCATCTTATTATTTGCAATATAATCCATTCATTTATTGAAGGTTAATGCTAAGTTTTTCTCCTGGGCATTTGATAGATGTGTCACAGGGCAGTGCAGCCCTTTTGATTTTCATTCACTAGTTGGACAGAATTTGCTATAAAATATATATGCTTGCAGGTGGGTGTGCACATTCAAGCTGGTCTGATGTAAGCACAGACAACAAAAATGGGAAGAATTGCCTGACCATTGTTGTGACACCCTCTGTCATTCCATTTTTCCAGGGAAAGGCCACAGGTGAAATACTAATGTTGGTTTGTGAAAGAACAGTTTCACTGCATTCATAAAGAGACTGGTGTTGATTTTGCAAAGGTGCACATGAAGAACAAAGACTGAAGAGAAGGGAAACCACCACTCACTTTGGGGGCACTCAGTGAGATGGTGGAGAAAAGTCTCAGAAGGCACCACAGAAAGAGATCCTTTGAAAACTGTGTGAAATGTTGGAAGCGGATTTGGGAGCAGAAGGAAAAGCATCAAAACAGCAGTCTGATTGGAGACATTAAAAGGTGAATATCCTGAGACCATATCTGGGAAATTATGTTTGTTCTGGTGCTGATGTGATCAATAGTAGAGCTGGCCTATTCAAATGGAGAACATGAACAGCCTCACCAGGTTGAACAGGACAAATTAAACTGTTCTTCTGCACACAAACTGGACTGGGTTATGTAGAAATTTAATATACTTTTGACAGGGTCTTGATGCAATGTGATTTGGAATTAGTGACAAGATTTTGAAGGAGGAATACTTTCATATAGATCACACTGTTGAGGGATATGACTGCTGCCAATCATTTTGATAGCTAAGCACAAGAGAGCCTGATTTTCAAAGGTGCTGAGTGCACACACACACAGATCTTCATTTCTTAGGGAATTGGGTTTTTTTGTGGTTCTCGACACTCAAATATTGGGCCCTTGGTTTCTGACCATTAAGAAACTACAAAGTTACTGTAAATGAAGAAGGACAAATTATAAAATCTTATCTATGGAGAAAAACATTAAGTTCTTTTGGAAACGAGATGAGACCTTTTATATATAAGAAAAAGCTCAAGATTGTAGAATTACCTTGGTAGCTCCACAGCTTAAAAATGCAGAAGAGGAAAGGCATATCTGTAAAGCTGGTAAAGCAGTGTTGGTTGGATGCTAAATCTGTATTTCTACATCATCTACCAGCATTAGGGGAGGTATTGGAAGAAAAGCCTTCACTGGCATGTGAGACTTTTGACTCAAAGGAAGTCTGTACCCACGTCTTTTGGATGTCTTTCTTCCATCTCTCTCCCATCTCTGTTAGCCACATCTTTTATCCTGTCTAATCTTACTGGTGCCCACCAAATTCCCAGCTCCTTTGTTGTTTTCTCCGACTTTCCCTCAAGATATTGGAGAGCACTGTGTGGTAGGTGACGTTATTAACAGAGCTAAGGAATCTTTTAGATAATGGTCACAGCAGTGAAGGGGTTCTCCTGCACACAGTGATCCTCCACAATCCCTCAACTTCACTGAAAATAGCCTTCTTCAAGGCAAAGTTTTTGGAAAGACAGAAGAGTGCAGAGCCCAGCAGGAGAGAGGAAAGATTCAGAAGAAAAGTATCTACTTCCAGGTCAGGCTAGAAAATTAAGTGTGGGCTTTGGTAAAAAAAAAAAGTTCCTTCTAGTTCACAGGAAAAGGGTCAGCATGCTAAGGAAAGGCTGGGAACAGTCTGTCTGAGCCCTACTGAACTACACTGGTCAGCTGGGCAATTCTAGAGAAAAGAATGAATGGTACCTCTGGAGCAGGAAAAGGAGTCATTTGGTTCTCCTGGACACAGAATACTGGCAGGGCTGGAGACTGGGAGTTGCTGCAGCTGGGCAAGTAAGGGCTGGGTGTCAACACCAGTGAACCCAGTGAATCTGGTATCCACTGGAGTTACGAGTTCTTTCACTTCCTTTCACAAAATTACAGTAATTTCA
>VRYO01002297.1:9318380-9344736 GCA_009812075.1 Sialia sialis
TGATGGCTGGCGGCACGGGACTGCTGCCGGTGAAGCGGTGCCAGTGGGGGAGCGGTGCCAGCAGGGGGCGAGTGGCAGGGATGCGGGTGAACAGTGCCATGGGCGGGCAGCGGGAGGGCGCGAGTACCGGGGTGCACGGCATGGGGAGGGCACATGGGGCTGCGTTTAAAGGCTCCTCTGGTCGGTCAAAACTGTTTGCAATTTGAGCACCTGACAGCAAACCCCGTGATCGCACAATTCTGTTACTAACTCATTACTTTGTTGTACATGGATCCTCGCATAAAAAAAAAATGAGACTTATATTTGGGTGCAGTTTATATATGGACAATTCCCGTGGTCTACCTGGCTACCCCGATGTGCGGCTTATAATCAGGTGCAGCTTATAATTGTGAAATTACTGTACATGTGCATACATTTATTTATTCAATCCTAGGCTTGCAAGCAGCATGACTTTAACTTCAAGAATGGGAGACACCCATGCCTGTAAGCACAGAGTGAGTGAGTTAAATTCTTTACATCTGAGAGGGCTCAAGGTGCTTCATCTCTGCTTCATTTCTCCACTGCTGGGAGGGAAAAGGAGGTAGAGTTCCATGGGAGCTATCACTCTCAGATCTTATTTAGTTCTTATTTTCTTTTTGAGTCAAGAAAATAACACTGTTAAAGTTCTTTCCCCACAAAATGCCCCAGCGATTATCACCTAGTTGTCTTTTTGTCAGATGGCTGAAGGAGTTTGCACAGATTGCAGCAGAAATGAGTCAAATCCCAGATACACTTATATTCCTATACAACAAATACATAAATGTGCAAAATGGTACCATAAACAGAATAAATGAGCTCAAACTCATTTATATCTGTTCATAATTGTAAACTATTTTGTCAATACTGTGAAGTACAGCCTAAGGATTTGTATTTTTTTTTCCCCATGAAGACCAAATGAAGGCACCCAATCCAGGGTAACAAATGCTGGGGGACTGCCTGGAAAAACTGAGGGATGTCTATGGTCTCCTCTAGTGGGTACTTGGAGAAGGCAGGAGTAAAATTGTATTCTGCTCTTAGCTCTGCTATGTAACCTTATTAAATCACTTCAACTCTATGCTTCTCTTTCCATTGCCACTTTCCATATCTATTTTTTATTTTTATTGCAAGACCATCCATTACCTTGATTGGTACAGTAGCTAGGAGAACTGGGCCATAACTTCACTTGCAGCTTCCTCTGTTGCTAGAAACTTTCATGAAAACAAATTTCTGAAGGTTGGAGAAAATCCAGTTTTTCTGACTCAGGGTGGAATGATCCTTAAAACTCAGAAAGGCAAAACAAGTTTTGGGTACTCATTTCCTATTTTCAAGTAAATTTAAATTTAGATGAAAATATGCTTTCTTTACTCCTGCTGATTTTTGTGAAGCTGGAACACAATGGGTCATATTTTTGCCAATTACACTGATGCAACCTGCATCTGTTTCACTTCCACTTATTTTACTCTTTGTGACTTAATGTCTGCAGGTTGCAAGGGATCTATCCTTGAGCTTGGTAGTTAGAGAGAGGCAAAGCTGCAATTCCTTCTGCCTTGGGATTTAGGTCAGAGTCCACCCGTCATGAAACAGAGCCTGACCCAGTGTGTTTAAAGTGAGTACAGTCATTTCATGACTATAAGGCGCACTGGATTAAAAGGTGCACTTCTGGGTTGTCAGCAAATTTCCGAAATTTGTGCATATATAAGGTGCACCGGACTATAAGGAGTACTTTTTTTTTGCAGCAAGGATCTGCATGCAACCAAGTAACGAATTAGTAACAGAATCGTGTGATTGCGGGTTTTGTGGCAGGTTCTCAATTTGCAAACATTTTTCAGGGATTGGTGTAGCCTTTAAACGCAGCCCCAGGCACCCTCCCCGTGCCAGGGGCCCCAGCATTCCCGCCCACCATTCTCCCACACCCTGCAGCCGCCCCTGGCGCCGGGCTGCTTGCGGCTTGCGGCTCTCATTGCTCATGGCTCTCGCCTGCTCAGGGTCATTTAATTGCGAGCTACATTTTTGTTGCTGCGCAATGTGAAACAGAAATTGTTTTGAGATCCCTTCAACACTCAAACTTTTTCCATATATAAGGTGCACCTTATTATAAGGCACACTTCCGGGTTTCAATCCAAATTTTAGGCTTTAAAGTGCACCTTATAGTTGTGAAATTACTGTAGTGGTGTTTAAAGTGGCCCGTGTGTGCTGGGCCACATCATGGAACACACTCATTGCCCTCTGTGGCCTGATTCCTTGACCTGCTGTTTTGAAGCAGCTGCTGAGTTTTGGTTGGCCCCAGGTAGAGAACCTGAAGAAAAGTGGTTCTTTCAGGGAAAAATAATTCTCTTAGGCTTCACCTTATCCTGCTTTCAGATGGACTGCATGTTAGCTGTCTCAGGGAAGGGATAGAGGAATTAGGAAACTAGATTTCAGTTTGATGGCTGGTGCAGGTGGAGGAAGGGAAATAGTAGAAGGAAGATGGGAACCATGTTCCCTTTTACAGATTGCAGCACAAGGTAAAAAGCGTACTGATAGCTGTAGGGAAGGATACATTTCTAATCAAGATTTAAATCCTGAATGAATGGATGCTAATAATTCATTACTCCTTTCCTACTAATTAACAGAGTGTTTCACAGCACCCTCTAGAGAGCCCAGTCAGAACACTCTTGTGCTATGCATGCTTCATACAGTTCTCTGCTATCTCAATTATCTTTTTGTAGGGACAGGGGCTATTTCATAATTTGACATCAAAGTGCTTGGAAACAGGTGAAATTAGTTGTTACCTCAGTAGGCCAGCTGGTTCTGAGGAGACTGGTGCTCAGTCTTAACTTGCACTCATTTTGTTTTTCTGGTTCATCTGAAAGTTACTTTAATGTTTAATTTACCTGATCTAATGCTCACAAGAAACAGAGAAATGGAAAAAATCTGGTGGAAGAGGACTAAGGAATTGAGGACAGGACTGAACAAGGAATATTTGTAAGTAACGGGCAGCTGCTTCTTCTGTAAAAATGCCTCACTGCAGCAGGGAGTAATACTAAGAAAAGTATTTCAATTTCTACTTGGTTTTGCATGGCTGAGAGCCTGGCTATTTAACTTGGTGTAGGAAAAAAAGGCTGTGGCATGTGTTCAAGTATCAGCCTCAATGTAGCTGAGCAGCAGTAGAGCTAGCGCATGAAATAAAGAACACTTAAATGAAAATAAAAGGATCTGCCTATAGATCAAATGTGGCATTTGCACAGAACCTTATTCAAAATGGATACAAATGCATCAGTTCCTCAGAATTATAGGTGAATCAAAGGAAAATTACATCCAGAAAGATAAAGCAATCAACCAGCAGCCTCACCATGTGAAAGGCAGAGATGTAACTTTGAAGCTTCCCGTGTGGCTTGCCAAAGAGCCAGATGTTGCAGGTGGAACAATGTCCTTTCTGGCTTAGCATCTGGTTCCTGTCTTTCTGAGCCATAGAAAGAGGAGATGAGGAAGGATGTGGTAAAAATAATTTTATAACTTCATTTAAGAAAAGAGTGTCTTCTATGGCTCTTTTAATAAAATCATTTGAAATGAGCATTTTTCTTCAGAAGTGGAGGCTATCACAGACAAATTAATATGGGATCTTCACCTTTCACTGCAGTGTGCTTACTTAGCTTGGATCTTGAACAACTAATTTCTTGGCTAATAAGAGATCATATAGTCTCAAAAAGAGAAAAATAATAATTCTTCATATTTGAGGAGAAGTATTAATTATTTGTGAGAGCAAGGATTTGGGACTTATAGACCCTTGGTTCCATTCTTGACCCTGTCACTCACAGGCATTTTATGTACTCTAGGTTATCCTCACCTCTTTAAAGGTACAATGGTGAGCAGCTTTCTGAGACGTGTGGATAAAATAATACCAATCTGTAAAAGGTTTTTTTAAGGCATGAAACAAGACTCCTGGCCTCCTAAAATTCCTGCCTAGTCTTTCCTGGTATTTCAGTTTTCCTTGAAGATGTGCCACCCATATATATTAAAAAAAAAGCCAACCACATCAGTTGCTCTTCCTTCCTTCCTCTCTCATCCTCTCTCATCCTCTCTCATCCTCTCTCTTCCTCTCTGCCCACAGTCCATCTCCAACAGGAAGAAAGATGCAGTTGCTACTGTACTAGGGCACTGTAAAACCTGCTTTGAAGAACTGACTACAATGGTTCTCCTTGAATTTACCCTCTTTATGACAAAGCTCCATTGCTATTAATTAGGTTACTTTGGTTGTGTGCTAATTTATATTGATTGGTTAATCTGTGTTTTTCTCTTACTTGAGTATTTTCCACCAACAACGCTGAGTTCGCAGCATGTGAGAAGAGTAATACTGCTGGGGGAAAAAAAAAAGACCTGTAGGTTTAGGATGTAATGTCAGGTTCACCAAGAGGACATTGCTAAGCAGATCACAAGGCAAATGACAGGAAATATGAGTACAAATGAGTTGATCACTCTGCCAGAATCCAATTTTATGTGGCTGCTGGATCCTTGTGATAGTTTACCGTGAAGGACAGAAGGCACATTCCTTTTGTTTTTTATTTTTTTTTTCATGGTACACCATACATCAGGCCAACAGCAAAGTCTCAGTTTGAGGTCAGTTTTATTATTTTAATTCCAAAAATGTTTTGTGTTACTCCAGAAGTTATAAAAAACATTATTGCTCCAAACATGCCCCATGACCACTGGGAAGGGGCTCATGAAACTCCATATATGCAGCCCTGTAGGCAGTGTCACATAAAATATGATATGACATGGTAACATAACAGACACTGACAGGTTATCCAAGTGCTTCCAGCAAGAAGGAAACTATCTTAGTACCACTGGCATATCATTAGAGAAATTACCAGTGAGCTATTGTCTACTGTAGGTTTCAGAAGGTGCCTCTGGGGAAAGGAGTGGGGTTTCTGAGAGGAGTCACAAATTCTCTGAGTTTGTGAGAGCAGATCAACTTGGCCATCAGAGATGAGCAATCAATTAATCATAACCAGCAATCAATTAATAGCAATCAATTAATGCATAACAGTGAGAAAGCTGGTGGCTGGGAGAATCCACAGCCATGCTTGCACAAAACCTTGAAAGGATTTCCTCTTATTATTTCCACATCATGATCATCAAAATCAGACTGATGTTCCATGAGTAGGACTGCTTAATGTTTGTTATCATTTCTGAAAGCAATTATTGCTGTTTACATCTGACCTTCTGACCCTCACAGTTAAAAACAGGTGATGTCCAAGGCTTCTGGCAGAGTCTGAGTGCTTTGATTACGTTAGTGCAATCAACTTCCTTGCTTCCTCCTGCATCTCAAAGGCCAGAGTTTTCTGCTTTGCTTTTTCCACTAATAAAAATATTTGTGACCATATCCCTCTGTGTTTATGCCTTGTGGTTATAAAATTTTTCACAGACTTGGCCTCAGGGAATGAGATGAGCCTGCCCAAAAATTTCACATCCAATTTTTTTCCTCCAAATTGGTGTAAGTATTTGTCTCTAATGTGTAATATCTTTCTCAGGGTGTGTAAATAAGTCAGAGGCAAGATATGCAGATAGGAAGATATGCAGACCCTATACTTGTAAGTATTCTCCTATTTAAAAATCATACAGGTCTTATTTGACAACAGTATTACTCACAAATTTCAGCAGCCTGAGAAATTATATTCACATGCCATTTATAGCAACCTTTGCTCCAATTAAGCCCAAATCAACAATTTGATTCTAGATGAGTTCTCGTGTGTTTGTGGGCTTTTTTTCCCTGAAAGCAGTTGGTTGATACCATCTTGCCTGATTTTTCAATGTGGCATGTAAAGATTAAATTAAAACTTGGTATGGAATTCTTTCTGGGTCATATGCCAGTCTGGCTTAGTAAAGCTCACTATTTATCAAGAAACTTCCACAAGTGCTAAGATGGAGAGGTGGTGGCAAACTGCAGCTGCGTAGTAAAATTTTACAACAAAAAGAGAAGGGCAGTTGTGCCTTTCTGTCCAGGAAGTCATTCTATTTTAGTGTTCAGAGGGTTGCATATTTTACTCCCTTTGGCTCTGCATACTTTCTTTTTCCCACCTGGCAGACACTCATTCCCTTTGTCCTTCCCTTACCCTTTCCAGCCTGCAAGCTGCCTCCTTCCTCCAGCGTGTCAGAGATCCTGCGTGTACCCTGTTCCCTACATTCCCAAGGCTGCAGCTCTCCCTTCTCATTATCCCAGGAACTATGGTAGTAAATAAACTCACAGGTTTAGGACCACCTGGTTCCAGGGGGCAGTTTGAACACAGCCACTCTGTTTTGGGGGAAAGCAAACTGATGGATGTGGGCATTAGAAGTTTCATTCCTCTTGGTCTCCAAACAGAGAGGCAGCCAGGACCTGTTTTATTTGGTCACACTGACACAGCTTGTGTGGCCATTCCTCCTCCCTCCCTTCCAAGCCCTGCTCTGCTGTATTGAAGGCCTCATGTGCCTCTCTCCTATGCCATTTAGTGCTGTATTTTCACAAATATCTGTTTTAGGCTGCATTGTTAATATTTCTGAGCGCTCAAAAATCATAAGATGCTGCAGCACAGAGAATTATATCATTGGCTTAAATACTGAAAGATTAAAAATAATACCTTTTAGACTTCTTTTATTACCTCTGAGGGATTTTTTGGCAGGAGAGGAGAAGTTTTAGGACATATTCTGGTCATGCTTCCAAGCTTTCCTCTGCATCATTGATGGAAATTACCTTTTTATTATTAAATGAGAGTAGAGATTCTCAGCAAATCATATGATCCCAGGAGTAGGAGCTTTAACACTGATACAGTTGGCAGCAATAATTCAGAATAGGGGGATCTCATTAGCATTATCTCAGATCTTCTAGTTGTCAGAACTATAGGGAGGGGGTCTTGGCCCTAAAGCTAACTTTACTCAGAGCTACCAGGAATGCACCATGACAAACTCAGGTTTAAGCCATGTTTGCATGGCACAGTGCAATGCCATGTAGAGAAACTGCATTTTGGTCAATTAGAGCTGGTTTGGGTATCTTCATGTGGCACTCTATTTGCTCACTGGAGAGATACTCATTACCTTGTTTCAGCCTCTGCCAGAGTTTTCCTTGTGTGGGATAATGAAGGGGTCCCTTTGTTCCATGTTTGCTGCTGCTGCAGAGGGTAATGGACCGTGCTCAGACGAGCCTGCGGCACTGACCTCCAGTACAACTCCCAACATACTTGCAAAATAAATGGCCAAATACGTTTAATCACCAAAGCATTGATTTGGGAGCTTAAACTTTATGCTCCTGCTCTGAAAAATTTAAAACTTTCGTGCAGCAGTTAAGAAAAAAAAAAAAACATGCTTGCATTTGTGCTCTTGTCAGTGGACACTGGAATATTTTTCCCATTTGGTTATCATCAGAGGGAATCCACATAAGAGATTTCAAAGCTGAGAGGAACAGTTTCTCACCCATGTGAACGGCCCAACTGTAAAACTTGATACTGAAAATGGGAAAGAATTGCTGGATGTTGATCTTCTCAAATACACTCTAGAAAAAAGAGAAAACTGTTCAGTTAGACCTATGAAGTTTAGCACCTGCTAGCTAGAAAACACCTCACATAAACACATATACAGACACAAATAAAAGGAAATCAGTGGTAAGCAGGGAATAACACCTTTCTCTCTTCAGATAAATGGTTCCATCTGAGCTATAGTAGCTTACTGAACCATGAAGTTAGTGAAGCAGGGCACATAATTCATGTTTCAGGCTATTAGAATGAATTGAGTCTCCACAACTTTGTAGAAACATCATCTCTTTAGCTCCATTTAAGCCGTGTGCTCAGCTCAGTGAATGAAAACATGAGCTCCAGCAAACAGCATTTTCTGAGAAACAATAAATACTTTCATGCTCGTAGTTTAATGGGGGTTTCTTAAATGATGCTTTTGAGCATTGGGAGAATGTAAATGGCATGGAATGCAGCAAGGACCATGCAAAAAGTCCATGAAGGAAGTAAGCAATGGCAGCCTCTTCCAGGGAGTGGGCTAAACCATCATACCTGCAAAAAGAGTGGGCCTTGACTCCCATCTGTTATTTCCACCTCTTCTTTAGAAACAGAACCACAGCTGTATCAGAGAGACATATAATTGTATAGTCTCTCATATGGGTAAGAGCTCAGGCTCTCCATAAAAATGTGTAAACCTCCCTGTTTCTAGCTCATTTTGGTGGATATGGGGTCACCCCCATTGGTGAGCTTGTTTAGATGATGTGCTCCTTCATCCTGACATCAGTGTTATTCCTTACTCAGACTAGGGTTTTGGCCAGTTCTGTAAATTCCCAGACTATAGCCAAAGCCCCTCCTGTTGCACTATAAACAGCATCTACACATTTTTCACAATGGCTTCTAATTCAGGTGACAAAATTTTCCATACAGCTATCCATGGTGAGACATTTGGTGAAGAGCAGTAAGATCAAGATTGGTTTGCTGGTTTTTGTTTTTTTTTTTATTCTCATGCACTGATAAGTGTGCAGAGCCCTCATGGTGTTTGTAGGGTCATGTTAGAGGGGGTAGCCAACATGGGCATGGTGCAGGCCAGTCACAAGGGCAGCAGAGGGTCTAATTATAATTGTTGAGGGTCTAATTCTGTTCTCTCAAGCATTTGCTGGTGTAGGCAAAACTACTGAGTGTCAGTGCAAAAGGCTTGTCTTGCGGGGTGTTGTGAAAATCCAACCTATTTAAAAACCTTTGTGGGACCCTGAGAGGGGGACAGGCTGCAGAAGTGTGAGGATTATTTACACCATGCTAGCTGGCTGTGCTCTACAGAAGTGGCATCAGCCCTAAGAATAAATCATGCAAAGTTACCTTGGAATTACCGAAGAGCAGGGGATATTTACCGCACAATTTCATTAAGAACCACGAGGGTGACTCTGGTATGTGGGATGATGCAGTGAAAGCTTGCATGGTCCACCATGGCATGAGAAATAAATGCCTTAGCCTAAAATTGTGACTTCAGATTAAAGTGTCACATGCAGTTATTTGGTTTCAAAACTTACTCAGAATGAAAACACATTTATTACAGTAAGTGCAATCTATATCTGATAAATGGGAACACATCTGGTCCATATCCCTGATACAAACCCCTCAGTATTAATTATATTGATGGTTAAAGCTGAGGAGTGAGTTCAACATTATTTATAGTGATCTTTGCTAAGTAAATAATTTTAAAAATGGCTTTCTAAATGTAACGTTTCCCTTTTAAGAAGCCCTACAGAATTAAAGAGGCTTTACAATGGAACATGAAACATATTGCAGAGGGAGAGACAGAAGCTTGCTTGATTAATGCGCACGATTATCAGCGATGCAAATCACTTTCACTTATTAAGTCTTGTTTAATATCCTAATGAAGGCTTCCCGAGCAGATTTGATAATTCCAGAGAAAGTGACTGTGAACTAATGCCCTTTCAACATGTTGAGAATGAGCAGTGCTATAAAGAAAACCTCATTTACTATAATTCCCACCAAATGTGGTATCCTTTTCTAGACTCCTACCTCACAGCAGGAGACAATTAACCTTTTCAGTGCCAGAAGTGATTTCAACATGTTCCAGCTGTGAAGGCCAGCAGGTCAGGCATGAACGAAGTTTACCTTCCTCTTTTGGTCTGAAAAACCACAATTATGCAAACATGTCAAGAAAGCCGTGAGCAGCTCTGAGCTTTCACGTGGGTTCTGCCAGCTCGTGCAAATGTGCTTCTTACCTTTGAGAGGGGTCTGCCTCAATTCAGCAGAGCAGGGAGCCTCTCACAGGGAATGCTGTGCATTGCTCAAATGATTTCCAAGCAGCTCTTTCTGTACGTGCTGCAACTACCCAGAAGATTCCCACACTGAATATCTGTGTAATTAAACTCTTGTTGCTTCTAAGCCTGTCCCAGTCAAATGGCTAGAACTGTGATGGTCTAATGATAGAGGAGAGTCAAGGTGTGTTGTGGGAGGTAATGCCTTTTTTCCATACACCCAGCCTCACTTCTAAATATGGAAGAGGTGGGAAGCAATGGGAAATGGAACATTTTCCCTCTTCCTCCCTTGACCCCATCTACGCAACATATGACTTAACATTTCCAGACTGTTCCAGAGCTGGGGTGGCCACACCTGTGCACAGGCACTGCTGTGGATGCAGTGGGCTGGAAAGCTCTTTATGTGTGGGAGCGGGAGCCCCCTGTTCAATTCCAGAGTGGTAAGCTTTGTCTTAAACCATGGCCTTTTCCAGACAGACCTGCAATTCAGTGCTTTGCAGTTTCAGAGCTTTACAGATTCCCCCTTTAATTTAAAAGAACAAAATCAATGTCAAAGATATAAAGAAATAGCTTTGATGAAAAAAAAAAAAAGCTATTTCAACTTGTGCTTATCTGGAGATTTTCTAGGAAAACAAGACTCGTAGGTAGATTTGTTTTTAAAACAACCAGTCCCTTGGGAAGGAAGGACCTGAGGGGGAGAAATTGAAAGGCAGCTAACCCTTAAGAATTTTGTGAACATTTTTATTAGGTCTGTATTAGAGCAAGGAATATGGATTGGACTGTGCATTTGTAGACATTGTCAGGAAACAAGTTTTCTAATCCTCATCCTCATATAGGACAGGCTTTTAATATAGATTTAAAATAAATGCAGTTGTGTGGTACACGTCTCCCACATGACTGAGAGCTGTCACATAAAATGAGATTGTACGACTGGATTTGTATCTTTATTTCTATGTATAATGAATTGAGAACAGCATTTCAGATAACTATAGGTGGCATGATGGATCTCAACGGTATAATCACATTTCAGCTGCCAACATAGTCCCAGCACTGAAAATAAGGATACTTTAAGAACTTGCTTTGTTAATAAAAGGCACTCAGGTTGTATCAGTGTCAAATTGAGGTGGCTTTTACAGTTACCTGCTGAAATTAAGTACAAGCAAATTAATTATTTCAGTCCACCAATGAACCATTCACAAGGAAAGCATACAGTATACAGCTATATCATATAATTAATTTAAATACAGAAAGTAGCTGAGACTGGAAAGCCCTCATGTGCTACAAGAATGAATAAAATGTACATATGATGTCGACTTTCAGGCATCAGCTGAGGTAGATTGTTCAGTCACAAAACTTCTGTTTGTTGCTGTATGTGCTGGTGACATCCAAATCTTGTGTTTGCATGAGAGAACTTCGTGGTTTGGAATTCCTCATGACTTCAACCAGAGCAAATAACACTTTGAAAAGTATCTAATGCTAGGACAAAGAAGAGGTGTTGCTCAAGTCCTCTTCTCATACAGATGAAATTAAGCATTTAAAGTCGAACGAGAAATATGAGATACTTTAGTCAGATTGGTTTCAAAGGGTGAGAAACAGCTGCTCTTTCCTTTTTTCTTAGATAAATCATTGTTTCAAAATAAAGGCATGTCAACACTTTTTTTTTTTTAATGAGAAATGAGAAATGAGAAATGAGAAAAGATGATATCCAAGCCAGTTCTCAGCCCTTGAAAAATATCACTATAGAAAAGGAAAAAAAGTTATTTTCACAGCCTACCTCTTGAAAACTTTCCAAGGGAGCTGTTGCACACGCAGCATTCTCTCACTCTCATTCCCCAGAGAGAATGAGACCAGCCACAGAGACGTGCACAACTCAGAGACTAAAAAGGTGTGACTGGAATATAGAAGGAAATCATATGGGAGATGAAGCTGAGGAATGGAAAACCATATTAAGGGTCTATCATACCTACTAATGTTACTCAGTTCCTAGATAATAGGTGTAGGGACTTGTATTGCTAATTCTCATTAGCAGCTGGTCCTGAGGCTGTCCCTGCCCCTCTGTTATCAGCATTTTCTTGTCCTTGGAACCTCTCTGTCACTGTAGTTTAATAGCCTTGAGTAAAGACTTGAAGATAAGTAAGTAGTACCAAAGCACAGATGTACCAAAAAGTCTCTGCCCTGGCTCTGGCATCCCCCGTGTGCTGGATCCAGCCTCTTCGGAGCTCCTGCCAGCTGAGCTCCCTAACACGAGCAGCATGTTATTTTAGTTCATGCCTCCTTCCACAAGGGTGTGGCCACTCCCGAGTGGGTTGTAGTGTGCTCTGACAATTCTTTCCATTCCGGTGACGTTGTTGATTGACAGTGAAGCAATTATCTGGAGGATGTGGCCAGGTCTGCTTTGGGCACCTGCACTGCAGCTGGTCCTTCATCTACGTCGGTACTCAACAGAGTTCTGTTCCAAGTGTGGACAGGGGCCTATGGAAACTGCTGACTTCTAGTGGTTGTTTTGTAAGTTAACCATACATCTTAAAACAACAGAGGCATGTGAGAATTTCTATCTGCTGAATTGTTTCTCCACTGTCAGAATTTAATGACATTCATATACCAACATCTCTTTTTTTGGAGGCAGTCCTGTCTAGATGGGCTTTCTCCCTCTTTTCTTTGCTCTTTGCCTTCTTATTGGACACACACAAGGGCATTTCCCTCTAAACTGATCTCATTCACATGGCCTATAAAATTAAAAAGTCTGCCTGGAAGAGTGCTCCTAAAAGACAGCTATCTGTTTCCTGGGTCCAGGCATTTAGCATGGGTAAACATCACAGAATTCCACACCTTTAGTGTCTAACACACCTTTGGTGTGTAAAAGCATTTAGTACCCCCTGCCAACAGTCACAGGTCAGCAAATGAAACCCAGTGTTGAAAAAATAGAATAGTAATACATTCCACAAAACTACAAAATTATAAACTCCCCTCCCTCTTTTCCAGATGAATTCCATGTATTCATTAAAGAATAATTTCCTTTAGAGGCAGGAAGTTGTTTGCAAGGGGTAGCAATAAATATCTTTAACATATAGGTTGCTGAGCGGCTTAAAAGTATCGATGGCTATCAGTGCAGTTCCAAAGTGGCCCTACTGCAGAAATCACTGCTGTGGCTGACATCCATCCCAATTATACAGGAAGAGAGGCCTTGAGCTAAGGGACATGGAGTCCAATTACCCTTTTAGCTAGAGAGGTGTTTGCTGTCTGTCCAGATGAAGGCACTTGTGGGATATTGTGGAGAAATCACCAAACGTCCTGTACATATTGGGTGAATAGAGAGAAGAAAGGAGTCTCCATGGATACTAATCCACCATCTTCTATCAGACTATCCACACTGTTATTTTCTTTCGTTTTTACCTTTATGAATACTGTGTTTCTGCCTATTTTCAGTTCTTTGTGTTTTAAAGTACCCAAACAGACCAACCCACTTTGTTGTCCTGCAGAGATTGGCTTTTCTTGGTGGTCTTGCCCTCTTATATAGTATGAAATCATATAAGCATCTCCCTCCTGGCTAGCACCAGCTTTCAGGAGCTATGGATATTTAGGAACACTTTGCATCAGTCCCTAGCACTTGCAAACTCAATTGTCATCTAATTCCCTGAAAAATGGAGCAAAACATTGGTTGGTTTGAAGCAAATGTACCCTGGACTTTGGCCTGCCCAAGATCATATAAAAGCTGTTTATAAACACTTGTGTTTGTTATTAGTAATCCCAGCCTATTTTCTATAGAGGCTGAAATAAATCAGGGGCAAAGCACTAGATGATAATGATAGGCATACACACAGACAAACTAATTTCCAAAGATTAAAGAAGAGTGAATTTCCTAGATGAACTGCAAATTTCACCCACCTGTGAGGTGTGTAAATATAGATATTGGGTGGGAAGCAAGTTTTGTTTTGCTACTGACGTGATGTAGTGATGAACTCTGACATGTTGCTGACTGTGGTTACTTGATAAGTGTAAGATGTGAAAAGCCAGCAATAACACTAGATGGTATCAGATCTCTAAAATAATATGTGTTTGAAGGTGCTGAGTATAAATGTGGCACTACAAAAATAAAAACAGACAAAGACATAGTTTATTCATGGAGGGAAAGAAACATCAGAGGAAACAGACCTTTCTTTTTCTGTAGATTTTCAACAAGGAAATTGATCTCTAAAAAACAACAACTTTAAAATCATGTTTAGTATTCTGGTAAAACCAAGGGATGTGCTGCCAGAATTTTAACAGGAAAAGCTTCTGAAAAGTACTCCTCCTTAACTGCTGAACCTTGTGGTGCCACCTGAGTAAGACCATTCTCTTCTCATCTTTGCCCCACAGAGCAGCAGTTACTTGTTTTTTTTTTGCTTACCCCCACTGCCTGTGCTGCTCTGTGGTACAGCCACCCTCTGCAGTCAAGCTGTTCTTAAAGAGAGGGTGGTGTTGGCCAGGACTCACTCACCTCTCTTGGGTCTGACGGCATGTGGAAAAAGCTGTAAAAATCTATTAACCACAACAAAAACAAACAAACAAAAGAAAACCCAAACAAAAAAATCCAACAACAACAAAAAGGAAAGAACCAAAAAACCTATTTCCCTTGAATGATCAGATAACATCCAGTGCATCCGTTGGTCCAAATCGGCAAAGTCTTATTTGCACCAAATCCCTCTTCATTTCTTGTGTAACCACTTGTCTAGAGAGAGGGTTTGATGGTCTCAGGTCATTCAGGCCAAGATTTCTGCAGGTGTTCATGTGTTCACCTGTTTTCTGCTGTCATCTGGATGTACCATGAGAGCATTTTCTACTTCTTTCTGCCTTTGAGCTGACCAGCATGATACCCTATTACTTTTCTGCCTCATGTTCCAGAGCTGGAGTAAGTTACCATACTCAGGGTTTATTTGCTCCAAAAAAATCCAGATTTCTTAGATTCTCAAAAATGATTTAGCACTTCAGAAGCAGAAGGAATGTATCTATTCCTCCATCAAGAGACCACATTATGCAGAGAAGTGAAACTGGGTCAAATTTCTGGGCACTGTAAGTTTGAGCAGCTTCTTTGAAGCAAATGGACTTAGACCAATTAACACCAGCTAAGGATCTGCTTTGCTGAATTCCTGGTGAGTGTGAGAGGGCTGCCTAATGAGAATCAGTGGAGAAGGAACTGTAAGGGAAGGGCTCTAAATAAATGGCAGACAACCCATCTACTCTACTTAAAATTGTTCTACCTGATGATAATAGTTTAAGATCAAAAACAGGACAAGCAGGATATATCTCAAACGCTTCTGGCTTGGGGAATTCTAGGGAAGAACTGTGGACTTCGCTTCTCCATTGCCCCCTGCAGCTGTCTTTGCCCCAGACTTCTGGAAGTCTCTCTTATTTCTTACAAGCAATGCCTGTGCTTGCTCCTGTCCTTGCTTTCATTCTTCAACTAGAAGGGGTCATAGACATTTCCATCTCTCCCCATCTCCACTGATTTTGCTCTCCCTAATGGCAAGGGAGTTTGGATGCTGTCTGGACTCTGAGGGGTCAGATCAAGATATTTGGTGGTAAATATGGATTACAGAGATCTGCTGGACATCTTAAAAATATCCAGAAAGTGTTTAGTAGTTTCTGGAAAAGGAGTTCCTTTAAAATGCTTCTGCTTAAGCACCCAAGAGCAGAAAGGATTTTGTAAAGGGCTGGCCTCCTCATCTTGTGCTGGTGAGAACAACTGCTTCTGGAGCTCAGCTGGGCAGTGCTGGGACACTCTCCATGCTGGAAGCTCACCACAAAGGCAAAGGCTGAACAGGTGAGTCATAAAAAACAAGGCAAGCCCACGTGCCTTGCAAATAGCAACATGAGAGGTTACAGCCATCACCAGAGCTTTTGCCTTGTCACCTTCCCTGAATCAGAGACCTGCATCAGGATGTCTCTGAACCATTACCCAGAAAATGGGCAGGGAAGGGAGTAAAAAAGGGAAAGTTCCCATATCGAATGCCATCTTGTTGCTTTGACCAGTCACCTTTTAAATATTTATGTTTTATTTTTATCTGCGTATTAGTGAGACATTATTTGTGCACAGGCTGTTAAAAACAGTTCTAAGGGAAACACACTTCCAGCTGGTTTCCTCCTGTTTTCCATCTGCTGTGTGTATGTGTCTTTGGAGGCATTTAACTGTTTCTTGTCATGGTAATTGGTATTTTTTCAGTAGTGAAGGTGGGAGGGGTGGAGGAGAGAAACCCTAAGGCATCTGTGTTTGTGCTCAGTTGATCTCAAAGAGATTATCCTGGTTATTTCCCTATAAACATTATATGCTTTAAAAAATATGAGGTGGTACAGTGGAAGGGTACCAAGCATCAGGTAAATTTTTTTTAAGAGTTAACTTCCCTAAATTGTATCTTTGTATTCCTCTATTTATGCATCGCTACTCTTTCCCCATTTAATCTTAAATATGTAAATCCTCAATTTATCTGGAATTACTTAGTGAAATGCTGATGTGTGAGTGTGGCAGATTATAATATTCCATCGCCACCCCTGATCCTCTTTACCTCTTATTCTTTTCATAGCAGATCAAAAAAAGCTGTATGCGTGCCACAAGAATATATTATTTTAAGAGACTTGGACTTAGAAATTGATTTCCTTGATGAGAATAGGAAAAGTCTCCTTCTGACCTGAAGGGTCACTTCATAATCCTGTCACTCTACATCAAAAAGCTTTTGTTTTTCTTTTAGTAGAAGATGAGAATATTTCTGAAAAGGAATTAATTTTTCAGATACAGTGAAAACGATGACTTAAAGAGACTTAGCAGATGATAGAGGGCTGTCCTATTCAGAATACATCTCCTGTGATTAGAACAAGCTCTGAATATATTTTAGGGTCAGGCAGTTTTAGATGGAGATTGGGATTTGTACTTTGGGATGAAACTGATCTTATATTTTTATCAAAGTACTTAAGGTTTAAGCTGTAGTCTTCCCTTTTTTTGCAAAGGATTTCACCGGGTTTTATAATGGGGATTGGTGCAAGCAGCCAATAATTTCTGTGTATTGGACTTTAGTTAATAGGATGTTTGAAATGAAATGACTTTCAGCACCAATAATTAGGCTCAGATACTAATACTTTTCTTCATAGTGCTTTTCTTAACAGAAAGCACCTGATACCAATGTAGACTTTCATAATATATTTTATTTATGTAATTACTGATATGTCTTAAGGAAATTCCTTTAAACCATATGCTTAAAAACCAGAAGTCCCAAATACAGCTATGAATTAATAACATGGTGCTGTTGTATTTGTGCACAATACACACAGGTGCTTATCTTAGGTGTGATCATGTGTGGAGATATGTGAAATACTGGTTTGGAGATATATGCAAAAAAATCCATGAAATATGCAATATATGACACATCATTTAAGATTATAATATAACATGTAAAACACAATGTACAATATATAATTTAATATTTACTAACAATATTTAATGTGTATGTTATTAGCATATCAATTACACATGTTAATTATACATTGTATATTTTATATATGCAACTATTTGATAATTATATAATACAAGTACTCAAAAGCTATGAGCAAAAAACATTTTAAACATCTTAAAAGCCTTTGTGCAGGTGCACTAATAAAACAAAAGGTCACTGCTCTGAAGACCGTAGAATTGCAATTTGTTTATATAGTGATAATTATTGTATGATGCTGTGTATGTTTAACATAAGGTATATAAAGAGAAATGCAAATTCCCTTTCTGCAGATAAATCGGCTATTGTCTGAACTGTCTGTTAGTTGTTCTAATTGCTGGTCTGAAGGCAGTAGCAAAATACTGCCCACTGGTAAACTGTTCTTGTGATGATGGCATGAAGCGCTGAAGCAAAAACAATTATTGAACAAAAAAATACGTTTTGTAATATGAGAACTATTCTACCAGGGAAATTTTTCTTGTTTTTCTAGGCATTTAAAAATAGATATTTTAGGAATATTTAGGGAAGGATCCTCACTCGTATTACTGGCTGCATTTGGAGATAGAGAGCTATATCACATGTATGAGCTGCAAAACCGAAGTAAATCTGTGGTTTGAGCTCTTGCTGGTGATTCCTGCATGAGTCTGGCCTCTAAATGCTGATGATTGCTCCAAATTGTAACCAGAGGATCCCAACTGCTAACTTGGGTTGAATTGAATTGAAAAGCAGGGTTTTAGTCTAATAATCTAGTTTAGATCTGATACTCCCACAGGAGTCTGGTGAAAAGAGATGATACTTTTAATCACATTCACTGTGTTCAAGGTAGTGGACATCTGTGAAGATTTTGGAAATGTGGTAGAAGCCCTAATGTGAATCTAAGGGCTGTGCCTGTATCTAAAGCAGATAATACAGCCTTTATTAACGGAGAGTATTTGTATTAATTGAATTTTCTGAACCTTAGAAATATAACTCTAAATCTTAGAGAAGTAAGTACGACTGAAATACAGGGAAGTAGTGAGCTCCTCCAGGGCAAAACAGGAAAAATGATGCTTTCACCCAGGGAAACACCAAAGCTTGATGTACCCAGGGACCTGC
The DNA here is from genome assembly GCA_009812075.1 of Sialia sialis. NCBI lineage: Eukaryota > Metazoa > Chordata > Aves > Passeriformes > Turdidae > Sialia > Sialia sialis. Next base: position 9,336,696 of record VRYO01002297.1, read on the forward strand.
TGGGGGAAAGAAGAATTCAAAACAGAAAGTCCAGGGGCAAATATCTACTCTCAGCCACATCCTAGAGAGGTTTTCAAAAGGCAGAGCTGTGGCAGCTGGGTGAAGGAGAGAAAATAAAAATCCCAGGGTGAGGACTGTTTCCTCTCGTACCCTGGGCTTTCGGGGTGCAGTTGTTTTTCGTTTCCCGGCGCTGGGTGCGATGTGGCCGGCAGGGCCGGTGATGCCGGCCGGGATGCGGTGTCCGCGCCGCGGGAGCGCTCCCTGCGCCCCGAGCATCTGCCGGGGCCGGCCCTCCTTTCTTCCCGAGCTCCATCCACCCTGCCCTCCGCCTGACCTCTTCCCAAAGCCTCTCTCTCCTCCCCGCTGCCCCGGCTCGGCTCCGCTTTTCTAACTCTCGCCCTCGGAATTGCCTCCCCACCCTCGGCGTTGGCTGCGAGACGGAGCTGCCGAGGAGCGATCCTGCCACGTGAACCTCCCTTTGTTTTTCCGTGTGCCCGGGACAGACCGTCTCCCTAGTAACTTTTGTGGCAACTACACGCGGAGGAGCTCATTATGTAAAACATACATTTTTCCCTGCCTGCGAAAACTCCGCGGAGCGCTGGGGAATATTAACTACCCCGCAGCCCTGCATTTATCGGCTCGTCCATCGCCGGCTCCAAGGATCGCTGAAACGCAAACTTGCTGCATTTGATCCCAGCGGAAGCTGGATGCGGCTGCTCCCCCAGCTCAGCCTTCAGAGCTCCTGTACCTATATTTGATCAAAAGCCTCCAGACCCACAAGTACAATGCATAAATATTGAAGTGCAGCGTGGAAATAAAATCCCTGCACCTCTCAGGACTGAGGAGCCCGATGGAAGTGGCGTGGTGGTGCAGGATTTTCCTATTGTCTTAGCAGAGGGAAAAAAGTTGACTTCAAGAATGATTTGCAAATACAGTTCCCTGAAAAGAAAAATGTCGGGCCAGTTCCATAGTTTCCGAATGAAATGTAACCTTCAGCCAAAAATTGAGCCGTCCGGGTTGACAACATTTGGGCAACTGTGCTTTTCTGGAGAGATGACTGCAGTGGCAAAGATAAACCGGCAGGAAGGTTTCTTTGGAATTATATGAATTTAATGAATCATATCCACATAAAAAAATTCCCAGCTGGTCTTAAATTTCAGGGAGATTTAAGTGATAAAAGGTATTTTCTCTGTCTCTTTAGATATGTATTAGAGATGAGAGGCCTTAGATAAGCCCTCCTGGGAATCAAGCATTCCTTTTTCTTTAATTTGTTTTAAAGAAAGAAAAGAGCCAGGCATGCTTCTGAGTCTCAGACGGGTATAATTAGTTATTTGCTGTTACAGGAGTTTTAAAATTGTCTATTCCCACTCTTTTTATATTAAATAATTTTATTATTATTTTTAAAAAGCCCTAATAACAAACTGCATGTCCCTTCCCTCTCTCCTTCAAACAAACAAACAAACAAAAAAGAATAGCTGTACTAATTTGCCTTCCCCCTTCCACCATACTTGTGCAGGGTGCATCCTTTCCCCTATTAACATATTGATTTATTTAAATTAAAAATAATGATCTCCTTTCCCCTCGCCTCCTCCTCCCAGCAGCAGAGTCTGTCTGTGATCCTTATTAACAAATTGATTGCAGTATTGGTGTCAGTATGGCTCATTTAGTAGCTCTTTTGCCTAAGGTCCAGAAGGCTGGAGGAGGGAACAGCTTCCACACGTAGCTGCTGGCCTGGCTCCAAGGCTGACACTGCTCGGGTGGAAGGGACAGCTGCTAGAGACAGCACCGACACACTCTGTGGGGCCCCCTTAGGGTGGTGAGGTCTGCCTGCATGTTGGAAACCCCACAGCAGCTCTCTCCAGTTGGTGTGAGGAAGCATCTCCACCTCGCCCCATGTGTCTGCTCCTGACCTCCCGGAAGATGAGGAGCCTCACTGGTCCCAGCCTCCAGCGCCCTGGACCTTGCTGGGCACGACAGCAGCTGTGGGACACTTGCCTTGCCATACCAAGCACCAAGAGCTTGAGGAGGTTGCAAGCCCTAAAGCTGCTATGCAAACCTCAGCCACCTTTTCTCTGTTGAAAACAAAGCTTCAAAGTGTGTCTTGGCCTTCTTTGGCCCCATGCTCATTGCCCAGGGAAACCCAGGGAAATTGGTGAAGCCTCCCAGTCGGTTCCTCCCATCAGCACAGAGCAGGCATTGCCACTAATGAGCAGAAGCTGAGGGGCTGGAAAGGTCAGCAGCTGGGGATGAAAAGCTGGAGCAGGAGCTGCTTGCCTCCCAGCCCTTTTGTCTCTAGCATTTAGCTGCTCACCCCAGGCTTGCAGCAGATCCGGCTGAAGGGTGGGATGTGCCTGCTCTGCAGCACCACAGCCAGTGTCTGGGAACACTCTCCTTAACGTGAAATCTTTCTTAATGACTTCGGAGGACTTGTGTCAGCCTTTGTCAACTGCTGGCCTTCCTAATTCCACCTGGTGCTTGAGGGCTAATATTGCAGAAACATATACCCAGGGCTGGCCCCATGAGTTTTGCTGTTTGTAAGGGAAAGGAGGAACAGAAAGGAGGCTGTGCTGCCCCATTCTGCAGCTGAGAAGTGATGGTGGACAAGGGTGGAGACACTTACCCATGGTCACAAAAGGAGACAGTGGATTCACTGCTAAGTGTCCCCACTTTGGGCCAGGAGTGCCCATTTCCAGCGTTGTGCTGCCAGCTTTGGAGCATCTGCCTGATTCCACCCTGTCTTCAATTAAGCCCTCAGGCTCCTGAAGTAGCTGTGAAAACCGCGTTGTGGCCAGGACTTGTTTTATGATTTCCCCTTCCTCTGCACCTCTGAAGGGCAGCTGCTCCACAGCAAAAGCCCAAGGGAGCATGGAGGCTCCAGCCCAGAAGGAGGGAGATGGTTATTCTTGACATGTGCTTAGTCACCTAAAGCAGATGGTGTTGTTTCAGGTTCCTGATGGGATGACTTTCAGCTCCCAAAAACCTTTCAAGTTTGACCATGCAGACATGCTTGGAAGAATGTCAGATGAGTACACATCTGTCCAAGACCTTTTACCAAACAGCAACGTGAGTACAATTAAATTAACAAAAGAGTTTACAATTAAAGCTGGAGCGAGTGCATGGCTTGCTTTCAAAGAATGGCTGGAAAAATGTTCCCACACCAGGCACACAGGCCAGAGCAGTTTCCTCACGTTTCATTCCATGAAGTTTGATATTCTTCCTGTTGCATTTTGAAATACACTTAAATAAGCAGAAGTGCAAACTTTACAAAAACTAGTTATTGATCTTCTGCATCCTTCACCATCTGCTTAGTTCCAGTGTCTAAAAATATTCAGTCCTTGCTCTTGCTCACATGATTGTTGAGAAAATGCTAGAGCTGGTAAATCAGAAAAGCACATTGTGTATTAGGGGGAGGGGAGTTCCATCAGGAAAATATGCTGTCTGAAGGGAAAAACACAGAAAAAACAACCCGAGTCCTGTACTTAAACAGGCAAAAATTAAAGGAAAAAATCAATCAATTTTTCAAACTGTAGGGAGAAAAAATAAAATATACCTGGAATGTTACTTTCTTTTGAAAAATAGCACAGAAACTTGTGACCTATACCGTACTATAAAATTGTACATTTGTTACATGCTTCAAAGAGTTGGGGAATATAAGTTTCTTATTATACCTTTTTGAAAATTGAATCCAACTGAACAATTTATAGGTTAAAAATATTGAAACTGGAGAAGACGTATCCAGGTCCAGGATATAACAGCACTGCCTAAAAAAGTGTATCTTGGGCAATTGTTGTAGACTTAAAAAGATGAAAGAGATTATCCTAATTTTGATTGAGAAACACACATGCAGTATAGAGGACTCTGTCTGACTTCTAGGATGACTGAGATTCTGAGGGCAAATAGCATCCATTCATTTCAGTGGGAACTGTATTAGTAAATTCCCAGCTCAGCTTTAAAAATCTCCATTTCTCTCAGGGTTTTTGTATGGTGCCCACAACCACAAAACCTAAACATGGCTCAGAATAAATTTCATCACCATATGGAGGTCCCTAGTGAAATCAGCTAGATCATTCTCTGTTAGTTTGTGAATTGCTGATTGGAGTTTGAATGTGAGCCCTCTGTCGTGGGCTTTATGTGAGTCTCAGGGATGAGGAATTTTGTATTGTTAGAACAGATAAAAAGAAAAGTGGGCTATGCTGCCATGTACTATTTAATGAATATTATTTACCTATTTACCCAAGCGGCCCTTTTGAGGTCTAGTGACATCTGTCACCCAAGGTGACTTTAAGAGGAGAAAAAGGACAATTCTGGGAAAGGGGAAAGCTGGAATCTTGTCAACCCCATTAAACCAAATGTCACAATTTCCCTCTCCAAACCTCCCTTCTAAGGCAAATTTTGAAATGTCTTTTCTGAAACAGAGAAGTGCCCTAAACTGGTGCTATTCCAGTTGTTTTGTATCTGTCATCTTGAGTGTAATTGTGAGCAGGAGCTTACAACAAACCTTAGATTTGGTCCTACTGGGGTGCAACATTTGGCTTTTAGCCTATGTAAGGAATGTCATAAAAAGTAAATAAAATACTAAATATCTAGGTTAGGGTTAGGCTTAATTAGGGATTACAGAGTGGATCCAGGAGCTCAGGTACTTGAGCTTCTGAGTGCCCCTTCCCCAAAGGGAAGGGATGGGGTAACTAACCACCCAAGTTTTCTGGCTGGACAAGTGGAAAAAAATTACTCTTAGAAGTTCACTAGCTGAACTAATTACCAGCAAATGATTGCCTAGGGTTGGACCATTTATTATCTCATCAGCATTCAGTGCCACTTCCATAGGATGAAGGAGAAGGAAGAAGAAGAAAAAAAAGCCCAGAAACATGAGAAGGAGAGCAGATGAAAGGACAGCAGTTAGAAGGAAAAAAAAATGCTTCTTAACTCTACTCTGTACTTTTTCTCTCTAATAGATTCCCCTCCCAATCCACCCTAAGTAGAGCAACTGGCATGTAATGAGTTCTGCAGGGATGGAGTATCAGCAGCACGCTGAGACTTCTCACTTTGTGCTTGAAAAATCCCCAGATACCCCAAACTTTTTGGAGCAGAGGAAGAGTCAGGAGGAGGCAATACCTTTACATATATATACATATATATATATACGCATTAAAACAGTACATGCATACACACACAGAGTGACAACTTTCAGCTCACCAGCATTTCTCAGGACTTTGTTGTATCCATTGGCTGCAAGAGCGGTTCAAATTGACGTGAAGTTTCCATCTAGACTCTAAGCAAGATGTGCTTTGGACACTGGTTTTGCTAACACAGAGGTCTGCTTCCTGGAACTGAAGATGCCTCCTGGAACCACACCTGGGACATTTGGAAACTTGGAATTGCCTGGGGGTAGGTCGCAGCTGAAATCTCAACTCTGCTACCGTGTGAGATATTAAATGTCTTCTCTCCTTGCACTGAGTCTTTTACCTTGGAGGTGGTCTTCCCCAGAAAAAATGGGATGCTGACTCAGCAGAGAGTGATGGGAAAAGGCTGCAGCCATCAGTGTGCTCACTCTCCTTGCAGCTGCTGTGGATGTGCTTGCCTGCCTGGTAGCACTTTTCTCATCTCTCTTTGCATGCTGTGGCGTTCCAGGAACTCCTGCCCTTTCCTTTTGGTCAGGTTTTCTTTCACTGCATGCGACAAGCCAAGGAAGCAATGGCTTGCAGGGAAGGTGCTAGCAAACCTGGCTCTTGCTCCTAGCACATTTTTAAAAAATGAGAACATCCTTCCAGTAATCCATGTTTGCATTAGATGGAAATGTTTTGGCTTCCCTCCTGTCCTTGAAAGCCCAGTGGTGTGATAGGAATTTGGGAAATGCAGGCTCTCAAAAGTAATGTAAAGAACAGATCCACCTATTCAAATGCAAATTGCTAAAGAAGAACACAAGGGAATTATTTTCGCTACAAAAACAAAACAAAACCCCAACAAAACAATTCATTCTTTCAAATTTAGGATCGCGTCCCACATTTTTTAGATTATTTTTCTGTCAAAATTTCTAGATTCCACTGTCTCCAGATTCTCTTGTCCTGCTGGGATGCTTATTGAAGAGAGACTGAAGGAACTTTCTGTCCAAAGATTAGTGTCACATATGGGGCTGTCACTCCAGATCTTGTGGGAGGAACAAACCTCCTCTCTGGATAATTGCAAAAGTTGACGGTAACATCTGAAGAGAAGCCAGAAAACCCATGCAAGGAAATCAAATGCACACTGTGACTAGCGCATGTTTCTGCAGTCTTGTGGGCTGCCTTGGGCCAGCCCAGCCCTTTTCTAAGACTCTTTCCACCTCCAGCTGCTAAAGAGGGATCTCCACTAACTCTAAGGATACTCCAGTGCATGCTGTGAAGTGCCCAGCAGCTGCTGGGTGCTCAGCTTGTGGGCAACTGAAGAGATGTAACTGGCCACAGACCTAGTTAGGATGATACAATTCTGATTTAAATTTAAAAATTCTTTCTTTTAAACCAGAAATTTACACTCCTAATGTTTGGTCTCATACACACAAACTACAGGGGGAATGAGAACTGCATCTTTTCTACACAACACTCCCAAGTCTCAAATAAGGTAGAAAATTCCTCCTTGTACAGGTCAGCAAAAGAATACAGATTTCAAAATTTGGAGGAACTAGGAGTTTGTGTGGTGAGACTGATTTTTCACTTTCCCTGTAGCATTAATCAAACATCCAGAAACCTGAGCATTGCAAGAATCCTGGAATCAAAAGAAGAAAAGCTCTTGTTGCTCCTATGAACTACATGCAACTACATGAACTACATGTAAAGAGAGGCTGTTAATCTTTGACATAAGCAGAGTTACACCCATCTTCACATTGGAGATGCCTTTGGAGATGCCTTTGGTCTTTGCTAGAGATGTACCAACAACTGCTTGGTTGGGCATCCAGTCCTGCAGCTCCAGGAATCCACACCCTTTTTTTGGGTTTTTTTGTTTGGATTTTTTTTCCTTTAAACAACTGGTGTTAAGACAGACACAATCCTTGAACCAGGAATACCCTCAGAGTTAGAGGATGTTCAGTGGATCAGCTCTGTTATTGTGCACTAAAGACTAAGGCCAGTTTATGGGCTTCTTTTAAGGCACTGGACACTTGTCTTCTGTGATTGCTTCCACTGTTGTACATGCAATTATTTTGTCCCATTTTTACAGTATTCAAAGACTTGGAAGTCGAACATTTTTTAAAGTATTTTTTCTTCTTTTGGCCTCTGCCCCCTGCAGTTTTCTTACCTCTATTGCCAATTCCTACTCTTGTATTTTTCTCAGATGACCAATAGCTGTTTCCCTGAAATGTCTTAGCCCTCCTAACCATGGGCACACACCCCAGGTGATTTAAAGTGCCACAGCCCTACAGCTATAGGATATAGTCTTCGGGTCTGCGTGTATTTGAGTGTATTTAGGTGATGACTGCTCTCTGGGGCATCAAATAAAGAAATTAGGAAGAAAAATACTGCAGTGTGGTGTGTATACAATTTTCCTTGTTGGGTGTGAACAGAGGGATGGTTTTTACCTTGGACTCTGAAAGTACCTGAGAGGTACCAGAGCTGGGAGAGGGAGAGATGGGCGCTCAGTGCCTTTCAAGAGCCGGTCAGCCTGTGGTGGACAAGGAAGGAATGAGCGAAGAACAGAGGTCTCTGAGATGAAGGAAAAAAGATTTCTTTAAGCTGAGCTGTCTGTGGGGCCACCCCACTTGCCCATTGTGTCCACGGAGCTCCGGATCCATGTCCGTGTCCACGTGTGCATGTCCATGTCCATTTCTGTGTCCATGTCCCTGTCTGTGTCCGTGTCCATTTCTGTGTCCGTGTCCCTGTCCGTGTCCCTTCCCGGTCTGTGTCCGTGGCTGTGCCGTGTCCATGTCTGTGTTTGTGTCCGTGTCTGTGTCCATGTCCATGTCCCTGTCCATGCCCGTGTTCGTGTTCATATCCATGTCTCTGTCCCCGTCCGTGTCCCTGTCCCTGTTCCCATCCCTGTCCATGCCGTGTTCGGTCCCTGTCCCCATCTCTGT
>VRYO01002297.1:9345736-9375736 GCA_009812075.1 Sialia sialis
TCCGTGTCCGTGCGCTCTCCGCCGCAGCCGCTGGGTGTCAGTGAGCCTCTGGGTTAGCGCCGCAGCCTGCCCGCGGGAGCGCTTCCCGAGCCGCCACCGCCGCTTACAGTTATTTCTCCCCCGCCCCGCTTTCCCTTCTTCTTCTTTTCCCCTCTGTTGGAAAATATCGAGATTAGATTTACACTTAAGACAGCAACTTTGCAGCCACGGCAAGGTTTTGAGCTCAAAAGACAGCCAAACAGACTGAAATGCGTGCAAACAAGAGTCAGAAATGATGATTGTAGTGTTGAAAATTTTGTTTTGAAATGTAATTTAACTCCGGTCTGGTCAGATCCACCGACTGATACTCTAATCCCAAGTGAAGCTTCTCGTTGATTTAAGAAGCTTCTGTTGGACTGTTTTCTGGACACAGAAGAAAAAAACAGAAAGTGGATAGCTTTTTCTTTCAAGAGTTGAAAGCAGCACTCGTTTGAGGTTTTAAGAAGATTTAGAGAACGGGGATTGATCTGCCAACATCAGAGAAGAAATCTGGTGGCAAATATCAAAACTTCATAGAATACTTTACCACTGACAGATTCTATTGACTATCACCTTTCTGGGCTGACAGACCCACTCATTGCTTATTCACAATTTTTAGTTGCACAAAAAGTAACCTCCAAGTTTGACCATGAGACACACAGAATTAGGAATAAAATTCCACCTGCCTCTTTAAAATCCTTACTGAGAAAAAGTTTAGATAAGTAAAGGAGCTGCTTCATCATAACCCTTCAAAATGTGCTACCTGTAATACTACCTGATAATTACATGCAAAGACCTGGGTATCAAACACCTGACCTGACCTTGTTGTCAACTGGTAAATGTCAGCACATAACAGAATTTCCTTAGAGCAGTCCCAGGGAGTTTTCACCACAAGATAAGGGAAGGGAAGAGAAGCAGGGGAAACAATCACTGTCAATGAAGAAAAGCGTTTGAGTGCTGCTTCTCCCAGTGAAGACTCTCTGAGGAAACAGACGTGGAGCTCAAAAGCTTTTGAAGGGGCTATTTAAGGGAAAACCACTTCCAGGTGCCAGATTATATGAAGGTGAAGCCCTGGATCTAACTCTGCAGATGTGTTCAAATTGTGGTTTTTGTGGAAGGGGTAAGACAGAGAAATAGATAGCAAAAAACAGATGTTTTTCTTATTGCCATCTTCGATTCACATAATTGCTATTTGAATTCTAGTACTATATTAAAGCAGTGCTTCATGCATATGTCATCTCAAAGGATCCCAAACAATTTATTAGAGACTTTACATCCATAGGAAGTGATTTACCCTCTGTGGTAATGCAGTTACCTTTGGAGAGAAAAGCAACAACTGTTTGAGATCACACAGCCACAGTACCTGATATTTTAGCCTTGGACACTTCAGTGTCATGTGGAAATCATAGAGGGGAATTCAGAGAAGTGGGAAGTCATTTCATAACTGAGGAGGAATGTGGCAGGTAACACCCTTGCCCCAAGAAGTGAAAGAGCCTTTAAAAGCCATCAGTTACAACATGCTGCTGCACTACAAACTCCTATTGAATTGCAAAAATCTGTAGCATTTATATTTTGCTTAGAGAATTTTTGTCCAAGTTCTGGCCAGAATCAAGTCTTTTGTAACTTGTGAGAGCTGTCAAGATCAGAGCCCCAGGTGGTACAGCTGCAGGCTATGTTTAATAGTTAATGCTGAACAATGTTATATTTGTATCCTCTTATTCACACGCTATTGGAAATTTGTGAATTTTTTTTAAAAATACACTGTTGAAGACTGGGTGAAATTTCAAGATAGAGCTCCTGATGCTTAGCCTACATTTTGCCGCTCTGGAGAATATTTATGTATAATCTTGAATGCCCCAAGCAAATGTTGTTCAGTTAGTCAGCTCTACTTGATGGGATTATAATTTCAAAGGCCATTCTAACTTTTGTCTTGCTCAGAAATATGTATCTTGGCTGCAATGCAGAGCGCACACCACGGATGCAAGGCTGACTTTTCATTTGGGTTTGCATGCATGATTCCTCTTGATTTAGCTGAAGCTGATCGTGCATCTGAGACCACCAGAGCTGAGAACCTCAGCTGTGGTGTCACTGACCACGAAATGCTTCCCCCCCAGCCTTCAGTTCAGCCTTCCAGGGTGTAAAGGGATCAGTTTGAAGCTCTCTTCTTTGGAGCAATGTGCTTGTAAGGAAGCATACAACAGGGCAGACTGAAACCTGCTTTGGGCTGAGAAGGGCCCCATTTTCTGCTGGCAGAATCACAGGGTCTAGGAAGAAATGCGATGAGAAGATCCTCTCCTTTCCTGTGCATCACTTGAATTGGCCACTTGGCAATTTATAAACTCTATTGCAATATCCATTTTTCCCCCTCCCCAGAAGCAAGGCCCTGCTTTCCAAGAAGTGGCTCAGCACTGGAAAATGTGGATAGCCCAGGTGCTATGCTAATCAGACAGACGTTATTTTGGGATGGGTGGGTAGGTACAATCTGACATTCAAAGGAACATGTGTATATGGATGGCAGGAACTGGCTGGCCATGAGTAGTTGCACCTGCATGTCTGGGAGATCAATATGATTGTAAATGCTCCTCTAGTCCCATGTAACAAGAGTCCCTCTCCCTTAATAACCACAAGTGTATATCCACAGGAAGAGATAGCCCATAGAGAAATAGAACCAATACCTTGGGGGAAAAAGAAGGTGCCATCACATTTATTTTACAAATAATGAGAAGATCAAAAAAATGGTTGCCTGGGGAGAGGCAAGACTAAATCACAGGTCTTGAGATTCCTTTCTTTTCTAAGTTGTATTTATGGTTTTTTGTTTGTTTGTTTGTTTGTTTTACTGAGTCCACTATCTCTGATTTATCATGAATACTGGCCTTTACTCTTAGAGTTTCTCCCATTTATTTTTCTTTTTATTTTCCTATTCACCATTTCTTTCTTTTTCCCCCCATGGCTATTTTTTTGAAGTAGACCCAGGGAAGTCCATGTAGACTTGGAAATTGATTTTAAACATAACTTCCCATTCATGCCCCACATCAGTTTGTTTATTTATTCATTTTTTTAGATCTATTTTTTTTTCCAGTTGAGAACTGTGTAAATAGCCCTAATGAGCCTTGAGGGCTCTCATTTGCTTAGAGAGATTAAAACAAGCTGAGAAGTCTCCAAGCACATGGGACAGAAGGTACAAAATATACTTTTACTAGAACTGATCAAATAATTCATCCCAGATTGTTTATGAGACCGTTGTCCCTTTTTGGTTTTGTGTGGGGCTTTTATACTTGTATTTGAGTATTGTGTTTTGTAAGCAAACCTGGGTCTACGACTTGTTCAGAAGCTGGTCAATTTTTTGAGTATTTGCAATTTCTCAGATCTTTAATGGGATGGATCAGCTAAATCATACTCTGTTGTGGTTTTTTTTCATGGAAGCAATTTTGCCTATTTACATGTAGCCCACAAATATTCTTAATTCTATAATAAATAAATTTCATTTCAATATGAATGATGAAAAAATACCCCTCTGCTACTGGAATTTCCACCCTAATTCACGTAAAATGGCATTCATGGTGTTTTTTACTCCTTAAAAAAAGGATAAGTCTTGCCCACCTGTTTACTGCTAAGGAAAGAAAGGGGATGTATCTGTCAGGAAAGCAAATCCATGAATGTGGCAGGGCACACTGCACGTTTTAGAAGCTCTTTGTTTTGGATTAAACTAATTTTTTTTTCTCTCTCTCATTGGCCAGTTTACTGTGCAGTGGACGTTGCACACAAATTTTGTCTGGTGACACCATGATCTGCTAGGCCATGCAGTTGCTTCATGGATCAAATCCTTTCTGAGCGTATGGGGTGGGATTATTTAATATAAAAGCATATAGGGAAAATACGCTTGAGCCACGTTTTCTGAACAAGATCTCTGTCTCTCTCACAGAGAATGACTCTCTGTTCCACTTCCCCTGTATTATCTTACCTACACAGCTCCTTGGGAACTGCATGGCTGAGCAAGGATGCTTTGCTGCTCGAACAAAGCCTGGCATTGTCCAAGGGGCAGACGCACAAATCTGGACCTCGCCCCTGGAAGAGAGCAGAGTGACCCTGAACCCGAGCTCCCCCAAAAGCAAAATGCAGCAGCCATTTCTCTGACCTGGGGTTTGTTCCACAGCCCCTTCTGAGAGATGTTAACCTCCAGCTTGTACTACCACACGTGAAAACAGAGGCTGAACAAAAATGTCAGAGCAGAGCTCCTGTTGGTCGCGTGGAAAAAACGGGGAATTAAATTGGTTTGTACATTTTAACTTTTGGAAAACCTCAGGCCATGGGTGCTGAGGCAATTCTTTCTGTGTATCCCTGGCTGACTGTGCTCAGCATAACCCTGAAATCTAACAAATGCTGACCTTGCTCGTAAAAGCAATACATTGTTTTTAAACATTAGTTTCCTATTCCTGACAGATAAGTTGAAAAGTTAACAATGCGCTAAGGCTGTAAAATGTTGGCCAGAGTTTAGATTTCACCTCTGTTTAACTTTTTGTCAACAGATTGGCATTTTCCTCCCCATTCAGAACAGTTGGGTTTTGCTTTCAGCACTGAGTAATAGCTCTTAGATGCTCTCTCACGCAGAGATTTGAGTTCAATATTAAAGCATTGATAACACTCTTATTATCAGAAAGACATGGCCTATGGGCTCAGAGGGAATCTAAAACAGCTCTTTCAGCGCAATAAAAGAATAGTTCTGCATTATGTGACATCAAGTTCCCAGATATATTACTTAACCAGATCACGGCATGCTAGCAGATTCAGGCCCATGCAGGCCTGCTAAGTCTTTCTGAAATTACTTCCTTTCAAGAAAACAGTGCCCCAGTGCAAGATATCTTTGCTAACACGCTGGGTATAAATGACTGCTCCTGCAAGTTAAACTGCACAGCCAATCCTCCCTGGGAGAGGCCGTGTTGGTTCAGCAGGGTGACAGAATCGTGCCACTGGGACTTCAAGAGTTAACGATGTTAGCTGGGGGCGATGTTTCAGTCGCTGTACTTTGTGCTGTGCTGGGTTTAAATGCTGTTGAAACTAAGTTAAGGGCAGTGCTGAATATCAGTATATCCACTGAGCCAAGGAGATCCATTTATTTTTAATTGAATTAAATTGCTCACAAAATGAAAGTAGCATACTTTCATTAATATTTCATTACTTACAGTGTTAAACAATGATCACAAAGAAAACTTTGCTGGTGTCTTTTCCATCTCTGAATTTTTCTGTTACTTTATTGCCTGAGATGGTCCTGTTGGCCTTCCTGTGATTTGAGTGTTAAATGCTGCTGGGGCTGAGTGCTACTGCTGGGTTTTGTAGGCTGAGGAACAAACCTGAACCTTGGTGCTGAAGCTGCTGTGGAGCTACAGCCAAGGAAGCAAGAGTGGAAGATTTGCATTCAGATCAGAGAGAGTGGTTCTTTCTTCACAAAAAAAGGGGTTCACCTTAGCACTAGGCAGAAAGTCAGCCACAGAAACATCAGTGTCTCATCTGGAGCAGGAAAATACTGTCGTGGCTACTGCTATTATTCTTTATTATTTCAATGAGTTCTGTGGTTGGTGGAGGTAAAAGAACAAGATGTGGCATTTTCCTTCCAATCTAAAAGCAAAAGTTAAGCATGATTTAGGTATCTGTGAAATTAAAACCAGGCTCTTCTTGCACATTGCCAAGGAACTGCATTGCTGAGGGAGTCAGTTATGCCTAAAATTTGCATTGCAACTCTTAATTTCATACTATGAATGTGGCCCATTGTTTTCCTCAGTGAGGTGCACTAGATGTGTGTTTGCATTCTCCCACCTATTTGCACTACGCCCAGCCAAGTATTTATGCAAAAAGGCAAGGTATTGTGATCACAGCACAAATCACCATGGATGGTGCAGATCTGGCCAAACTGGCAAATTCCTCTGTATGTTTCCGGTCTTTCTCAGCAAGCAAATAGGTAAAAATGACTAGAGGCATTGAAGGTTCACAACATTTATTTTTGTGTATAGTGTTCTATTTAATATAACCCCGTTCAGACAGAAATGAAACAAGTCCTGAGACTTGAGCTCCAGAGGTGTGAATGGTCTAGTTGCTTGTAGTGGTTTAGGCTGGTTTATCTCAGTGTGGCCTTCAGCAGTATTGGATGACTGAATTGAAGCTATAACTTTGAGGATTAAATACACTTTCAGTCAAGACTAACCCCTCTGCTTTTCATAGCATAGCCTTATTTCACTCACAGAAAAGGTAATGCTAGTAAACCAGAGCAAGGAACTGCAGAAAGCATCTTCTAAGTGAAGATGATGTAGTGTTTTCTCTTCAAAAGTTGTCTGTAGTTTGAATGTTGCTTAAGAAATTACTCAGCTCCTCACTGACGTGCCGACTGTGTCTTCTTGGTTCAGAAAGCACTTATTATGGTAGGAAGTGACGGACCTGCTGTTTCAAAGCTACATTCAGACTGTGAATATGGGCAGTGAATGCCATCTATTAAGGTTTAGGTCCATCTTCTCTCAGGCTCCCTTTCTACATAGCTTCAAGTGCTCAGATCTTTCAAAGACGTAATCTTTCCATGTCTTGAAGGCAGGAAATGGTAATTCCTTGGGGCTCCCATTGGAAAATGAAGAAATCATCAAGAGAAGGGAAAAATGTCAATAAGACACTTCAAGTAGCAGATTTCCAGTCCATCATGCTACTTTTAGTGTGTTAAAGTCAGCTGGCCTTTGGACAAATGCCTCATCATAACACCACCCGAGGTGTGTGATAATCGCCAAGAAATGCTCTACCTGTCATGTCTTATTGCTTAAATATTTATGCTTATGACATTTGATTCCTACACTCTATATGTCATCAGAATGTTTCACTCACAGTAGATATGTCATCACCCACCAGGAACAGCTGACACTAAGGATTAGAACACTTTCAAATTAAAAATCCCTAAACAAAGAAATGACATGCTAGTAATTGTCTGGGGTAGTATAAATCAAATATATGATGATATGAACTAATAGATTTATTACATTAAGCTGACCCAGCCATTTAATTTGATGATTCCTTTGCCTCGCTTAACTCTGTGAGAAAAGCAGAGAAAGAACAGGACTTGTATTAATGGTGCTTCTTATTTTGATGAAGGTCACGGTGTATTTCCTCTCAGCACCACCCTGAGGAGTCAATAGGGAAGAGTGCAAATTCTGTGGCAGAAATTGCTAGGGAGAACTGAGTGTGCAGAATCAAAACCTCCTGCCAAGCAGTTTCTGTCTTGAAAGACTGTTTTTAAATGTTCCCAGTGCTTCCAGTACAATGTTGGGTGACCCTCAACAGGAGATGGGCGTCAAACAGACAATAGATTTCCAGCTATTCCTTACAGGACAAAACTCAAACTTCTGGTTAGAGGAGCTGGTGCTCCTGCCCGTTGTTGCCCATGTTGCCCTGCTGTAGGTCAGGAGGAAGAGATGCCCACCCTCTGAGCCTCCAGCTGTGCCCAGGGCAGCAGTCCTGCCTCCAGGGGATATCTAGAAGCCATCAGCTGGGCAGGGATGCAGGGATGCAGCAGAGGTGCTCAGCCTACAGCACTGCCCTAGCAGCTGCTCTTGGTCTTTGCTGAGGCAACCAAGGGTGCAGCCATTCCACAACTTAGGTATGGAGCCATGGGCTGCCAGCTGGATCACCCTAGTGCCAGATGTTTTTAATTGGATAAAAAAGCTGAATTGCTGATATTTTCAAATGAGCCACTATATCTGAATGCTGCTGCCTTTCACTGAACAGAGTTAAATCTGATCAGTTATGTGTTTGAAGGCAGGGCTACTGCTGGCATCACCCTTTAGACCAAACACTCACAGAAAGTAAGGTCTCACCTCTCTCATTAATCACTAGGGCGTGCACTGTAATCATAGCAACTCTGGTTGTATCCAGGCATGCTTATTTAGGGTCTTTTTCTCTCTAGCATCCACCAGTGTTGAATCTAAACAAGGACATGAAGACAAGCAGGACAAGAGTGTAAGATCATGCCATGTGTGAAAACACACAATTGGAAATAGATACATGACTGAGATGGACTGAAGATGCATAATTTCCACCTTAACTGTTCCCTTGCCATTTCTAGTTCACCTTAAAATAAACATTATTAATCAAAATATTAGCTGCTAGTAAAAGATAAAACCGAATAGGTCTAATATTTTGATGCTTGAAGGATGTTGTCAACTAATATTTATAGATCCATTTCTAGCATTCTTCGAGCAAAATTTTCCCCTCAGAGCTGTGTGGCAGAACGTGCCCTGAGACAATGTGCTCTGACTTTTGTGCCCTTTGATGTTAACGGGGGAATCCAGAACACTGGATTTGCTCTATGGCCCTAAGTGAAGGATTCTTCCTTTTGTGTCAGAGCCGCACGTATCAGCGCTTTCACTCATGGATTCTGTACATCTCCCTCAAACCAGCCCAAATAAAGCCGGCAGCACGTGATGTGTCCTGGCACCGGCTCAGCAGGGTGGCATTGAGCAGCTATATATATCTGGCACAATGTGGCTTGCACGCCGCGTGTGCATTTGAACTCGTGCATCGCAGCTCGCCCCGAGAGGCCAGCACACCCACAAAGGACAGGCAAGCAGTCGCCCACAGCCCCTGGCCACAGCAGGAGAGACTGCCTGCCATACCTGCTGCTGGGCACCTGCCCCCCTGCCCCTCCCCTTTATGAAGTTATCAAATGGGATGCCCTTCTCTCTAATAAAGGGGTTATCTGAGGGGAGGGAGGGGACGTTGTTTTGGCTGGAATTTCACAAGGCACAGGTGGTACAACCAGCTGCAAGATCTTTAGTTCTTGTTGGCTGTACACCAGCTCTTGGTCTTTTCATAGTTCTTTCACTGGTAGTGAAGGAGGAGGAGTGGCAGGAAGGGACAGTGGGCCCTTGATGATGTTGTTCAGCATCAGCAGCTGTCTCAGGTTGGCATTAGGCTCTGGAACAGTTCCTCAGGAGGTGTTTATGCTGAACCGTTCCCTGGTGACACTGGACGCGATAGCAGAAATGGTAATGCAGCAAAATGCTTACTGAAAAGGATCCATGCAAAAGTCTGCCCCATCTCTGAATTTCCCTGTGCAAAACCATCTTTTACTTTGTAAGCTGCCTGGGCAAACAAAAGGTATTTCTCCACAGAAAAGGGTAGATTTTTCCACCATTGCTTCCCCTGAGTGACACAGCATAAACTGTGGAAATGGATGCAGCCCCCAAGCATATGCCTCTAATTAACCAGTTTTTTCTGAGGCTGCTGAGAGTGGAAATTACTGAAGATAAGGAGCCAGATCTCGGGTTTACACAAGATGGCATGCTCCTGAGAGAATAGAGACAAAACCCAAATAATGTCAGGATGTGGAATTAGAAAGAATGCAAGCTCACAAGAAGGGAAAACAGTCTAAAGAAAATAAATGGTTTAGGGAAGAACTAGGAGGAAGCTGGCAGTTGCTTCTGCAGAAAGCTGCGGGCTTCCCAACAGGCACAAGAATTTTATAGGGAGATAAGATGAAAAACTTCAGTGTAAACAATACAGGGACTATTCTTCTCAGAATTCTATATTCTCCCCTTCTTCATGTCTCAAATGCCTATGGAGATCACAGGAGCTTAACTTTGATGGCACAATATCTTGAGAAGCTGTTTGTATTGGAAGCCCTGTTTGATTTTTCCCTCTGTTAGTGTGTATATGTGTATGCTCTCAGAGGGCTCCTTGAGAAGTTCCTTTGAACTTTCACAACACTTTTTAACCATAGAAGTATGAAATGTAAGGGACCTCCTGGAGGTCGTCTTGTTCAGCCTCTGGCTCAGTGCACAGCTATTACTAACTGGCCAGATAATGTCACATCTGGTTTTTGGGGCTCTTTTCTTGATGAATCTTGAAATGGACTGAGATACCAGCTCTTGGGTAACTTGTTCCTGCACCAGGAATTTACTCCTCTAGTGAGTAAGTGTTCCTTATTGTCTGTTCTGAATCTTCTGAGCCACAGCTTGTGGTTAGGTTGCCTGGAATCGAAAGAAAAACTTTCCAAACAACATTAAAGTGGTTGACATAAAGAGTAACTCTTTAATGAATCTTTCATGTGCACAAAGTATAGCTATGAGCACTCGTGGCATCAGATTATCACCATTTTATTAGTTTAATTAGTATATCTAGCAAGTATATCTAATAGGAGACCAGTTGTCCTGGGAGCCCACCCTGGGACCTACCCTACAGGAGAGACTTCAAGGGGTTCTTCGCCCTATATTTTGTTATGTCTCCCAAGTGCTGGTGTAAAACAAGATGTCCTTGTTAGAAATTCTTTACTTGGAAATAAGACTAAATAGAATTTCAAGAATGTCACATAATGTGTTAGAAAGGGTAATGTACTATTCTAAAGTGCAAAAAAATGCTAGCAACTATACATCTATATGTTAAAAATATACAAATCTACAAATATATAAAAATATATATAAAAAGCAAAAAAATCTTTGTTGCTCCTTGTTTCACTGTCTGTCACTCCCAAGAACAGCAGCTCAGTTGTCCTTGTGACTGCCCTTCCAACACCGACTTCATGACTACCTTTCAAATACTGACCTCCCTTCCCAGCCTCCTTCTTAAATATGGCCAGTTGCTTCAATCTTTCTTCAACACTCGTGTGCTGATGATCCTGGTGTCCTTCAACTGGGACCTTTCCAGTTTCTCAATATCCTCTTTGACTTCCAAATGGGTCTAAATAGAAGAGGATGAAAACCTCCCTTGGTCTGCTGGTTGTGCTCCTAACATAGCTTGGTAAACAAAGCATTGGCTTTGCTTTGTGTTTCCTTGGGAGAGAGTAACTCCTAAAAGTAAAATGTTTAGACATTTTATATTAGACATTGATATTTGGCCTTCTTCTCATGGCCATGCTGTAGAAGACTCCCAGCAGTGAGACACAGAACTAACAAAGAAAAGATTTGGGGAAACCAGTTTAGAATATTTTACACTGATTTTCTGAAATGGGGACGTGTTTGTGTACCATGAGCAAGCAAAATGCAAGTGACTGCTAACAAAGTGAAACCTGCTGAAGCCACCTCAACACTTCAGAAAATGTGGCCCTGGGTTCGCCTCAGTCAGCTGTCTTTTTTCTGCTCTCGTGTGCACAGTGTATTGTGGAAAGCCAGATAAGAGCATTTATTCAAATCCAGCAAAAATAAAGCTCGTCTTTCTCTGCTGAAACAGGTTTAGATTTGTATCCTGCAAACTGATACAAAAAGCCTTGCTTCTCCACACAAGAAATGCCCATCTCTGGGAACACTGAATATACAGAACGTGTGAATAAAAAGAGGGGATGTAACATTTGTGAGATGCTTGTGACAGCCACTCGGCAAATGAAACACATGTATTATGACAAAATCACAAACTGCTGGCTTGGCAGATTCCCTGGGAATGGGAGGGGAAGGTGATAGCTGCTCGAAAGTCAGAGAAAGGATCAATATTGAATAAATCAAAACAAATATGTGATAGGTTCTGAGACTGATATAGAAATTAAATACCAGTGAATTTGAGGCATGAAAATATCCAATTACTGGGCTAGTGCTACAGTCACTGTCATACTGAGAAAAGGGGGAGGGCAGAATGAAATTACTGAGGGGGTAATAGCTGGAAGTAGTTTCCTCTCCATACACTTGGCTCAGGAAGATACTTCCTGCTGCTGGTATTTTATGGATAGAGAAGCTGAGGCACAGACCACAGTTCTTTTATTTCTCCTGGTCCTCCATTGGAGTGCACTGCCTGCTCCCTTTCCCTCTGCTGTCCATGCCTCTCCCAGTATTTCACTGTGCTCCATTAAAACCTGGCTTTGCCAAGCAAAGGAAATGGCCACTTAGTCACAGAGGGACCAGCCACTTGGTGCAAGAGGGGAAAGGCCTCTGATACTGGTGGAACATTGGGATTTTCCTGCTTAGGGATTTTCCATTTACAAAACTTGTCTTTACTGTGCATTTTTCTCCCACATCTGCCTGCTTGCATAATTTTATGCATTCTCAGGTGTTGTCCTCATCTTTTAAATATTGTTTACCTTTCACTTTACATTAAAGCACTGACACAGAAGAAGCCATTACCATAAGTTTCGTGCTATAGGGGCTTTGTGGTGCTAATCCACTTGGAGAGCATTTCACTCTAGAAAGTTTTCCACTGGAGACAGGTTAGGAATCCAGGCATGAATTTCTTGGAGAAAACAGCATCTTCTTTCCTTGTTCTGAGGTCAGTTCAAGACACTGAATACAATAGCTGTGTAAGTATTTGTTAGTATTTCTTATTTGTCTCATAACTGTGCTTAGTGAGCCACTTGACCTATAATCCTAGACGAAGGGAGCCCTGCTTTTTTTGGGATTTTCAAGTTGTAACCCCATGCCTACATCTCCTGCCACTTTTCAATGCTGTGACTTACTCACATGTGAAATATGTGTTCATAAGACTGAGATTTTAGAAAATATTATCTGTTTTAAACAAACAAAACCTGTGTCTTTCCAAACTTTCTTCATTGATATTTTTCTTCCTCTTCATTTTATGCCTCAGAAAACTGGCATGCTGAGTGGTGCATGTAGATTTATGTTCCTTTAATGCAAGAATATCAGTGAACCTAGCAGAATGTATGGATTTTCTTTTATCCTTAACTGAGCATATAATATATTAGCAAAATGAATATATACTATCTCTAGCCCACTGAATTTCCCTCATATTTTTCACATAACTTTACCTTGCTCTTTCTGTATTTCATTGAAGTAACAGCTTGCCTTAGTTTATTTGTAAGGCCATCCATGCTGTCATATTGCAGCAGATTCTACAGATAAAGATGAGGAGAAAGTGGAGGAATTGAAGGAATGGATGCAAGAGTAATGTTTATAAGGCACACAGATAACTTGCAGTGGAAGATGTTGTAAAAGTGCAAAGCCCTATTATTATTGCTATTATTACTTTATTATAGGTGGTTACCACACAGATCTCTGACTGGATGAATTAAACTCAAATAAAAGCAAGGACTGATTTCAGCTATTCCTTACTTAATCCTATAAACAGTCAATTGATATCTTAATATATATTGCTGCTGCTCCTGGCCAGGAAGTCATGGGAGGAGATAAGGTATTATTGGTTTTATCTGCTGTGTGCCTTACATAGAGGGCAAATCCAGTTTTTTCTTTTGTGTGGAAATATCTTGACATTTAGCTGGGGTCCTCTGATCTTGAAGCTTGAATTTTGTGGTGGAATGCATCAATATATGGAAATTTGGGACTCAGATACAGAATAAAAGTGGCATTCTGACTTAACACTAAATAGGCAGGGAATTGCCTTTGTTTTCAAGTGGAATCTACCTAAGAATTTTTTCCAGGTGGGGAAAACAGTGTGTGACTAATACAGACCTTGTTTTCCATGCTGAAGCGGTGTATGGGGCAGCTCTGATTAGGGCAGATCTTGGAGGAGGTGCCTGAGCAATGGCTTATAAAGATAACCCGCTGTAACTGAGCACAGACTGCAACCTCACCTGATGTGAGCTGATGTAACACTACTAATGCCACCGTCTCTTTTGCTGACCTTGGTCTCTCAGTCCAGGGCACCAAAAATATCACCAGCCACACCCCAGCCCACCCAGGAAGATAAACTCCCCAGCTGCCAGCTCTGCAAGTCACATCAGCTGATTTAAAAGGACTACAGGACTTGTGGGTGTCTTCCAAGTGATATGAACCTATTCCCTAATTTGTCTTTCTCCAGGCAGCTGCAGTGTGGTATTACCAGTTTTTAGCCTCCCTAGAGCTGGTCCCTGCCCACTCAGGGACTCCCCATTTCTTTACTTGCAGAAAATATCTAGATTTGGAAACACCTTCAAGTGCACTCCTCCTCAATGCAAACCTTTGACCTTAGGCCTGTTTCTCCACTTATAATACACTCCTGCAGTGGTGTAAATCTCATTTTAGTCTGGATTCACAAGCTTATGCCTCACAGGTGTAGCCCTGCACACCCACAGAGGAAAGCAGCCAAGAACATCTCAGTACAGCCTTCTCCAGTATGAAAAAACTAATCAGGAGATAAATAATAAAAGACTCAATCAGTAAGAAGAAAGCAATGCTTCAGAATTCTTTTTTTAAGTTGGAAAAATAATTTTAATTGCTTAAAAGTGGAGGAGGCACCCTTTTGCTCCATTGCCAAGCAGAGAACATTTGGGACTGCAGCCCCAAAGTCCTGTGCTGTCCTGTGCCCATTGTGGGATCATGTAGGCTTTGGAGATGCTCAAGAAGGATCAGCCCCCTCTTCATGGTTCTGTTTATAAGGTCCTATAGGGAGCCCAAAAGTTGTCCCCAAAGGCTGGGAGGAGCAAACATGGGTTTGCTCTTGTATTCCAATAGGAGTTGCTCCAGCTGAGTCAACTAATTTTGTGTTTTCTTGCAGGCTGCTTAATGGATATTAATTAGCATGTTAAGGCCTTTATGATGCAGAACCCAAGCCTGGAATGGGGTCAGCAGGTGTACCCTGGATGCCAACTACCTGGCTGGGAGTAAGTTGTGTCCTCTTCTCTCCCTGAGCCCTCTATGTGTCACTTATTTTTTGGGGGGTGCACAGAAAAATACCCTTTCACATCCCTTTCAAAACAAACCCATTTGAATCAGACCATTGCAGCAACAAAATCCCAACTAGGAGCAACAGGGGAAACAAAAAAGCACACAAGCCAACACCATCCCCCACTTCCCAACCATCATCTTTTGCCATGAACTAAAAACCAGCAGCTTCACTTGATTTCATTTTTGGTAATAACAACAACAGAAATTTGCATCTGGGCTGACAATGTGGATAGTGAGTGTTAGCCCAGTGCGATTTGAAATTGGCAAGTTATAGCAACCCTCTGGAAAACCAGGATTTACAAGGGAAATGCTGACAAACACTTAACTACAGCGGCACTTGCTCTATACTATATAACACATAAAACAGCGAAATGGAACATAAGTCTCTTCTAATTATTGAAAATATTTTGGGGCTGCCTTGTGCTAAAACACTCATTTTCATCTTGCCTTTCAGATAATTTTTTTTTCTCTCAAAGCAAATTTTGTTCTAAGCCACCTATCCTTAAAAACATGCTGCCAATCACCGTTAAAAAAGCATCATTCTGCATGTGATTTTTGGAAGGCTGTGTATAATAAGAAGAATTCAAGGCTGTGTGGACTTGCATGACACCATATTATTGCATGAGCAAAAAACCAATACTAAATAGTAATAACCATTTATTAGAGGCAGCATGGAGGATTATATTATAACCCTTTGTGTGCGTGTGTGTGTGTGTGTTTGTGTCTATCCTATATAAAGCAATCAGACACCTTCCAATTTCCAAACACCTGATAATGCTAAAGTTTATTTTATCACAGCCAAGGTTATATTTTCTTTCGCTTCATAGTGACCCTAGGAAGAAGAGGAATAATGGATCGGGAACCTATTATAGCCATTCTGTGTTAAACAGCCAAGTAAAGGGCAAATATAGTTCTGTAGTGGAATCAATCACTGAACCCATCAGTGAGAATGACCCTCCTGGCCCCCACCTTCTTCCCCATGCCTAAGAATTTGCCATATTCAATCTTTAGGCTCTGAACCCAAATGCCCTTTGAAAGTGAATTTATGATCACTTCATCACACTGTCTATTAGCTCACTTTCTAACAAATAGGATTGAGAAATATATGACAGGAACTGCAACGGCACATTTCCAACTAATGGTTAAAATGTCAGGGCGATAATGTACAAGTGCATCTGCCCTCAAACACAAAATCAAACGCAGCTTTACAAGGGCTGTCGCCATTCCACTTTAGTTAAAGACTTGCAAGCTTCCTTCTTCCCTTTTGCAGGGCTGCAGTTTGGAAGCTGCTGCATCTCATCAGGGCTCGGTTTGCCAGTGCTGTACTGTACTTCATTAGGCAGCTCTATTTAATGGTTTCAACAAAAGCCATCATTTTAGCCCAACTGCCTTGACTAAATTAAAATTTCCAATCTCTGTTTTAGTGTTCTGCAACTGATGTATACATAAGCAAAACTGGTCAACATCTGCCAGGGGGTTGGCCAAAAGTTCTGTAAAGATGTACTTCACATTTCTGAAGCATGTGCAAAGTAACAACGTACTTATCCTCCTGAGGGCTCTCATGATTTTACTTCACCATTTGTTCAGACACACTTTAGCAGCATATAAGCCATACAGTTGATTCTCCCCTTGGTTGCAGTTTTATCTGTAGTGTCATTTTGAGTAATTGGGGTATGGTAGCTGATCAACTTTCAGGTTTCTCATTGGCAGAAAGGGACTGTATTGGCACCAAGAAAGAATATGATGGGTCCTCTCGGTGCCTGAGCAAGTGTCCCTCTTTTGCACTTGGCTACCCAAGGCCATTAGAAAATAAGCTTAATAAAGCAACTCAGTGTATACATCTTAACTATTCCCAGCCAAGGGGATGCAGCTATAGAAGAAATATTTTAAACCAATATGAAAGATGGTAAATGTACATATTTAGTCAGTGATCTGTGAAAGTTTTTGAATTAGTTTTTAAAGCTTTGTTAAGACCAGAACGCACAGATGTTGAAAACAAGTTCAGATGTAGCGACAGATGGTATTTGATTATGAAGCAGACTGTTCATATAATACAAAGATGCTGCTTCTGCCATACACAAGTAACTGCAGAGAGTGCAGTAGAAATTTTGGAAGGCAGAGCAGTTCAAGAGGTTCTTTGTGCGGCAATAACTTTCACGTTTTTCCAGCAGTGCTAGAATTGGGATAATTTTCTTTCTTTTACAGTCAACACCCTCACCCCCCTTCCCCCACTCGCCATTTTCTCCCCTGCTGTACAGCTCTCTTGCACTTTTTTTGAGCCTCTTTTCAGGTCATTTGAAACCAGCTTAAGGATAACTACACTTTATTTATATTTATGGAATAACAAAGTTCCTTAAGGTTAATAATAACAATAACAGATATTGCATATTACTGATGTTATCTATACAAAAAGAGTACCATGTTTTGGACAAACCCTGAATTTTACAAGCGATGTAGCCCTTTATCCAGAATCACTGGGCTGCTGTCTCTTGCTGGGGACAACATACATGCCTGTGTGCTGGGGCTGCTGCCACGTTCACCTTGTCAAAGGCACCATCACCCTGCTCACTTCCCTCCTCCAAGGAACTCTGGAAATACAGCGGGGGAGCAGCGTGAAGGGCAGGGGTGCCTGACACTGGCACTGCTGTGGTGGGGGGTCCAGACCCTTCCTGTCCTCCAGCATTCCCTGGGTGCCAAAAGGGCTTTGGGCTCCTTTGCCCTGAGCTCCTGTGGCCACAGGCAGTGCCCATGTGCCCGGCCTTTGCACAGGGTCATTCTCTTGCCCCACCACACCACACCGTGACCTTTTCTTCCCCTGCCATCAGCACTGCCCCGGCTGAAGGCTGCCCAACTCTCTGGAAATTTCTGGAAGGGCAGAAACAGCGTTTGAGCAGCAGGCTCTTCCCGATGGCAAGAGGAACCTGACTCAGGGGCAGGGCACGTCCTCGCCAGCGATGGGCTCGTCAGCTTCCCCCGCGGCTCCCGCAGGGTCTGGGAAAGCGAAAGGCCGGGCAAACAGCGCTTGAACATCTCGCAAGGACGCGGAAGGAAGCCGGGAAGCGAGGTTTCAGCCCGGGGATGGGAGCGGCAGGGCAGTGGGTGCTGCAGCGCGGACCCCCATGTGTGCGGCTGTGGCCAGGGACCGGGTTAATGAACAACCCGGGTTAATGAGCCCGGGCTGCCGAGCCGGGCTGATCCCGGCCCTGCCGGGGGGGGTCCCCGGGAGATGCCAGCACCCCGCATCCCCATTCACGCCCTGTTAAATGGGAGCAGGGAGGGATTGGAGCGCAGCCTTTGGAAAGCGCTCGAGGTTTTTTTCCCCGTGGAGCTCCCTCCGCTTGAGTTCTAGGTTTCTCCCAAAGCTGGGAAGTCACAGTGCACATTTTATATTACACCGCTTCCAAACACGTGCATTTTATCCGGAATGATTTGAAATACCCCCCTTGCCCCCGTGTCCTTATGCTCCAGTCCGTTTGCAGTGTGAGACCAGCTCTGGTTTTCAGACAAGCCTTCGAAGCAGTTTAAACTTCTGCCTCGTGTGTTGTTCAAGATCCAGCCCTGACTGTCCTGTGGCTTTCTTAAATATGCCAGCGACTAGTGCCATGCATGAGGGGCAGGTGAAGCCCCAGTCTGAATGGCCAGGCTTCAGCATGCAGTCCCTGGCGTGGGGGTGTTGTCAGGGCCTTGTGTGGATTACTGAGGAACTGTAAAAATAATAATAAAAAAAATCTAGAGTGCCTCCACTTCAGAGAAATCTGGCCTTACGGTTTTGACTAGAGCATCATCTCTTCCTTTAAAAGCTCTGACCAAATTATTGAGCTGATAAACGATTTCCCTTGGTTTTACATGTGCTGGCATGAATTATCCTTGAGTGCTGCATATTAGGGTTGTTTTGTACTAAAAGGTGTTAAACACTTGTAATAAATATTTTTCCTTATTTCCCCTAGGACACTGTTCCATCTCTGGTTGGTGAAGCATAAAAAAGAGCTGTCATGCCCAGTTTTAATAGGCAATAGGATTTCAAGCCCCCAGAGTTGTTTCACAGTCTGGCAGTGGCCATAATGAAACTGGCCACTGTTGCCACAAGACTTTTTCCTCTCATGCGTTCTCCCCTGTTACCTCCCACAGCTGCTTGACTGGCAGGTCTCTTGCAAACCACAAACATATTTACATTGGAGCCAGTAGTATTTCTTTAGCTATCTGTGCCATCTTTCTCAGCTTTTATTTTGCTTTGCCTAGACAGAGACTCAACCTTAAGCCTAATTTTAAAGAATAAAATTAAACTGTGCATGCAATTAACTGCATTTGGGTACGAACAGCAGTTCATTTTCATGTGTTTTGTTGTGAAGCAAATAGCTGGTTTGTTTGTTTGTTTGTTTTTTCACACTGATTCCCAAATAAATGGGAAAGTACCACTATTCACTCGCCCAGGATTTATTCTCGAAAATGCAATCACAGCCTCCCAGACTCTGGGCAAAGTGAGGTGGGGGGAGTCCTTTCTCTGATAGTGCCTCACTCTGCTCTGTAGCTCTGGAAAGAGTCAGGCTAATCTAGCCAACAAGCATCCATTTGAGTGTCTAAACATTTTTAATATTTAAATAAAAGATACCTCTTTCATCTCTTTGAGGTGCAGGTTGTGGTCCTAATAACCGTCCACAAAAATGGCATTTGTAGCAATTGAGGATTTTCTGCACACACCAATCTATCAAGCTTTAGTAGGCAGCTTCTCCAAAAGCCCCTGCCCACTGAAAAGCTGGGAGAACAGGCAGACCCTGCAATGTGCCCAGAGGGTCAAACACTTGGACCAGGCAAGGAAACAACCCTCTTACCCCCCAGCTCATTTTATCAAGCAGCTCTGCCTCTACCCTGGGAGCCCTCCATCCCCATTCAACAACAGAACTCAGCAAAGATTTAATTTTGCATACTGTGTTCTTAAAACAAATGCAATACCATGTTTTACAAGTCACCGTGATGAGTTTGGGGAAGCACTGGAAGCCACTATAGAGAGTGAGGGACATATTTGCCATTATTTCCCAAAAGCAGTCAGTCGTATGCTGCCACTCTCCCTGCTAACAAAGAGGGAAGACTGGATCAGAAGGGATCATCTCCATAGAAATTGTGTTGGCACAACCTAGACTGGGCATAAGTAAGTGTACAGACCAAGAAAATGAGAGCAATTAACCCTTTCAGGCTCTCAAATGACAAAATGCAGTCGTCCACAATCAGCTGCTGAGTAATGTGACGTGTAAAAGACGCAGTTGCTAGTGATGGTCTCAGTGACATTGTTCAATTATTTGCCTTGCTCAGAGATAATTCATGTCTTCCTTGTGATTTTTAAAGCTAGAACATAGTATCTTTCTTATTGTAAAAATTCCAGGTATTAGGGGAACTGAGGATTTCCAAGCACAGATGGCTAGATCTGCAGAACTTGGATCATTTCAGGGTGCTTGAAGCCTGGGAAAGTTGATTTGGCCCTCTGCAATGACAGGGACTATTTGCCAAGTTCCAGTCTAGCTCTGAACTCCTGCAGTATTCTGAGATGCCAATAACTAGGATTTCTTATTTAGAGATCTGTGTGCTTTCCACTGCAAGGTAAAATGGCAAACAGTGTCCTGAATTTCACAGAACCACTATATTTGAGAGAAAAACTGATAGAGGCACAGAGTGAGCTGACAATTACCCACACAGCTCAGATCCTTTAACTAGGTACCTGAGGATGCTCTCCCTCTCACTGATCTAGTTAAGTCTTGATAACTAAGACAAAAATTATTTGAGTATGTTGGTTTGGTAATGTGGATAGATGTAACTAAGGAGAGTCAATTTCTTCGCAGTAAAACCAGAGATCTCACATTTAAATAACTATTAGTAACGTAGATGTAACTTCATGACCTCCCACAGACCTCCTTTACACCTGGTGTTGATGTGGCCCAACAAATGCACCTCCAACTGTATAAAAATAGGTGGCATTTTAACTGCTGTTGCAGATATGAAGTATTTATTTGGTTGCTACAATGAAGCTGAAGCTGGATTCAGGCTCCAGCTCTAGTGTCCTGAGGCTGAATCAGGGAAGATACTGAAAATAAATGACCTCAGATCAAAATATATTTTTAACATGCTTCTCCTTCAAAATAAGAAGAGTCTTGCAGGATTTTGTGATCTAAATAAGCTACAGTCTCACTGCCATCTGCACCAATTCTAAGCCAAAAAGAGAACTTTCATATCAGAAACAAAGACAATAGTGTAAACCAGAGGTCCACTCAACCCCAAAATTTTAAGATACATATGAAATGGCAGACATAGCAAAGAGCAGAAGAAAAACCGTGAACAAATACATTTTGAAGAATCGTGTAGGAACAGAGTATTTATATGTAGTGCTGATGAATACACAGCTTGAAACAACGATCCATGAGTGATGGGCTGTAGCAAAAAGAACAGAGGATGGTATCTGGTCACTACCATTAACAAGGTCGAGGTGATAGGGGTAACAAATGTGAAGCACCACAGCTCAACAAGCACTATCCCTGCACTCAGCCAGCTTGGGGAACTCCCTATTGCAGGACACCAGCATGGCAGGTGTACCCAGGAAATGATTAAACTGTACAAACAAAATAGCTCACATTGGCTACAGGTAATTTAAAGGGCTGTCTGTGCCTCAGACATAACAGGTCTCTTCCAGGGAGTTATTCCTTGGCTGATAGACTATTGCAAAATAACATTCATTATCTTAACTGGTGCTGTGCTGGAGGTAGGACACTCAGGCCATAAATCATTATATCCATTTTGCAAGAGGGCTGGGAGTTTCATTAATAAATAATTTGGACTAAGGGGAAAAGAAAACCTTCAGAGGACTACAGTGTTAGGCACAGGCCACAGCCGGGCAGTTCAGGAGTTCACCTCTTGATGTGGGGCAACGTAAACTTTCGGAAATAAATGTAAACAATGGCAATGAGCTTGTAATTTATATTTTATTTTGCACAAGCTTGCATATATACTGCACATACATTCAGTTTAGAGAAGATGGAAGGCACACAAGGCAATTGAACTACTGTATCCTTTAAGTGGTACAAAGCAAAAAGGTAAAAGTCTGGAGAGTATACAAAAGCTTTAAACACACAAAATAAAATCCACCCCCCCCCCCAACATTTTTCCTGTGTTTATCTTAAATTTAGTAGCTGCCAAGCTAGAATTGTAACTTTTTTTTCAATCAATTGTCTACTGCACCTTTTTTTTTCCAAACGGACAGGGGAGTCTTATTGTTTTATCTTGTCATCAATTAATATTACAGTACATCCTTGGTAATACAAAATTGTACACCTTCATCAAATAAATTAGGATAAATTAAACCAATAAATTATGCAAAGTCTTCAGAACAATAGACGACAACAAAAAAATCCACAGTTGAAATTGCCTCTAGCTAAAAAATAAAATAAAAAAAAATCAAAAATTGACTT
Source organism: Sialia sialis (assembly GCA_009812075.1). NCBI lineage: Eukaryota > Metazoa > Chordata > Aves > Passeriformes > Turdidae > Sialia > Sialia sialis. The sequence goes on from VRYO01002297.1 coordinate 9,367,773, forward strand.
TATCAGTTCAGTTATTGTACTATCTTCAAATTAAAGGGTCTTTATTACAAAAAAAAGAGCTTAATAATGCTATTTACAACATATTGCTAAATAATATAAAGGCAGTGTTTTGTCACTTTTGTAACTATATACATATGAGTAATGGCTGGGACAATATCAGTTTATACCTTAACCTTTGACTCTTCTGGGCAGCATTAAAACCAACCGAAAGAGGCTTTTTTTCCCCTCCTTTTTTAGTTTCTGACTCTTACGTGTTATATGGTAATGAGATGGTTATTGTGTTTGTCTACTATCTTACTCGAGTGGTACAATTAATGCAGAAGGTATGGAATTTAGAGAAAAATGTAAGCTCGCTGTTTCTTCTAGATTTGTTTCTACATATCCCAGTATTTGTGCATTTGGAAGGTGGCTGCTTTGGGAGAGAGGTGACTGTGGCTCAGATGAAAAGACTGAATAAAGTCATAGTGCCACCACCTTTCATACACTAAAAAGGATATTCCTAAGAAGATACAAAGGTTAAATACCAGTTTTCATCCCAGCTCTAAATATGAGCATTTTTATCTTCAGTTTATAGATGGTTTACAACCAACAGTTCTACAGAAAACAAAATTGCATTTCCTTCAACAGAACATTTAAGTGCAATACAGTAACTGCTTACTCATATAAACCAGTTACATTCCTTAAGGGGAGCTTTTTGAAAACAATGCGTATTGGAATTTTCAAACACAGAGTTGGTACCAGAAGGAAACATTTGCACTATTAACACCAATGATTGCTATATAATACACATGGCAAATATAGTTTTGCTTTCACTTCTCATGTACAGTGCTCATTTTGGGGGTTTTGTAAACCACTTTCCATTTTTAATATATGTATATATATATATATATATATATATCTTTCTGTATATATATATATGTATAATCTTTCAATGCTGCTGGTGAAAATCCTATCTTTAAAGCCACAAAATCTTCACCTTTATTTCTTAATTAATATTAACCTGTGGAAAAAAACCATTTTTCTATTAACTGACTTCATATACATAGAAAAAAATTCTGCAATTTTACAGAAACTGTATTACCCATTCCCTTGACATCTGATGAAAGAGACTTAACTTTTAAAAGTAGAGAGCTGGATTTTCAAGAATGCTTTCAACTATCTACACAGTTACCGTAGTGTTTCTTATAAATTCAACAGATGTTTTCAGAATGTAGTTATTAAAATCTTATGTCTTTATGCAAGAACAGCCGTAAGGTTGAATATTTACATTGCTTTATAAAAGTTCCCCTCGATTTTCAATGTTCACCCACATACCTGGTACAGTAACAAAGATTCTGCAAACTTAAAACACTTTAATTAAATAATACTCAGAGGCACAAAGCAAACCTCAGGAATACATGGGTGAACACTTCCTTAAATAATTACTACATTCTAACATCTTCCACGTGTTTACCATTAAATGTGAAACGTTCCCATTAAACAACCAGAGATACAGTAAGAATTAAATGTTTTGTAGATTCAAATAGAACATTCTTTTCACAAAACATAACAAATGTCTAAAATAGGTTCTTAATCTAGATAGGAAAAAGGAAAGCTTTTCACTTCATACGCATCTTTTTTTGTGTGTGTGTGTGTGTGTGTATTTTTGTGTAAATATACATACATATGCTCACACATGTTGTCCTGTGTGTGTGACCACATACGTATCTGTATATGCACATATGTCACGTATGAAATATTGCTTCTATACTACTTTTCATCAGGCTAAGAAAACACAAGATTCGCACCACAGTTACAAAAAATTGGCTTCTACAAGAATTTTCAAAACTCGAATGCTGCTCAAACAATTGAGAAAAAATAATTTGCGTTATCAAACTGTTCTAAAAATTCTCTTCTTCAAAAACGTATTCTCCTGCTTTGTTTTTTTTATTTTTTTTAATTTTTAAAAAGACACAAAATATGCATAGCTATCAACAGTATGTCAAACAGCTGGGAAAAAAAAAAAAAAGTCAGTGTTTATTGCAGCTGTAGTAATTGAAAAATAAAGTTTAAAAGATGAAAATTGTAAGCCACAGAAGGCACAAGAACAATTGTACTTGTGGGGGAAAAACTGGTATTTTGAAGGATTTTTTTTATCCTTCCGCTGGTGCATTTAAGGTCTAGGCACAGACTATAACCTCAAGTTTATATGCAGAAATAAATCTGAATTAGCAGTAAATGAATGGCAAGATGGGGTTTCTACATGGATTTTGAAATTCTTTTCCTATGTAAACCTTTCATTACAACAAAAGTAGCCTCCTGCCTTTTAGCCATTTTTAGTGAAATAATATTGAGATCATTTAAAAGAAACTGGATTGGATTCTACTTAGAATTTAGCACAAGCTATGCCCATGTATTTGTAATTTTAGGTGAATTGGGAGGCACAAAGGCAATATGGCTATAAAATGCAGAAAAATCACATAACTGAAATGATCAAATTATCATTTATTCCTTTTTCAGACCAAGGAGGTTTTTATTTTGCTTTTAAAATGAAATTTCTATTCCTAATTCCTATGCCTCATTTACTATTGAGATTTTACTACCCATAAATAAATAAATAAATGCAACAACATCAAGTGTTGAGTATACAATTTCACTTATTTAGATTATGTGAATCCCATTGCTGCCAAATAATAATAATAATAGTAATAATAATAGTAATAATAATAATAATAATAATAGAATAATAATAATAGAATAATAATAATATAAAGCAACGGTAAAATCACAGGTTGAGATGGTAGCTAGTAGTATGTCCACATAGTATGATTAAAGTATGGCTTTGCTTTCTTATGTCCAAGGTAACCATGCAAAGTAATATTTTGCATCTGATGGTATGCCAATTATGAACTTACTGTATTAAAACTTGAGCATTTTATGCCACTTCTTCCCATAAATCAAAAAAAGTGCATGAACACAATTTTCATCCTTTCTTACTCAGAATTCATTGGAGTTACATCTTTATGAAGTGTAATGTTTACCAAATCATGCACACACACAGAAAAAAAAAAGGAAAAAAGAAATAAAGAAAACAAAATAAAATGAAATAAAATGTAAGAAAATAAAAGAAAGAAAAAAAAATCCTGTCTACTCTAAGGATACGTACAGTATTAGGTACTCTCAGGGAGTCTAAGATCAAGATTTATTTTGCTTTTAATGCATAGTGAAAATGTTGGCACTTCATCCCATGGTATTGTCTGCATTGCCTATACTCCACAGATACTGCCAGTGCTTGAAAAGAATGACAGGGAGTCGGAGGATTGTGCTGTTTAATTTGAAGTCAGCAGGTTTTTAAGGCTTTCTGCTAACAATAATTGCTTTCATACATTTCTGTCTATCAGCAGTATTTGTAAATGAAGTGAAATTGCAATGATCAGGTCAGCTCTTCTGTCACATGGGTAAACTTTCACTCTCCAAAGTCAAAATGTAATTTTAAAATAAAGAAGATACCAATATCCTCAATGGTCTAAATATAATTCACGGCTAATTAGGAGCTTCCTCTAGATTTAGATTGAATTATGTAGGGGAAAACAGTATTGATGATAACAATAAATTCTTACTGCATCCGTACAAAAGACGACAAAGAAAATGACAAATACAGTGTGCCATAGCATATTCAACCTTCCCCCAAACTTCTGGAGACGATTTCTTTCTGAAAACATGAGAAAAGGAGAGTCACTGAATAAAGCATGAGAACTAGCAGCTAGCTTTCTTTCTTTCTTTCTTTCTTTCTTTCTTTCTTTCTGTCATATTGTGGTGTAGCATTCAGGCAAACCCAGATCCACCAGGGACTTTACACGAGTCATAGCTCAGGTTTTGGTCACCACTAGCTCCAGCTTCAGAAGACAAGTGCAGCCACATTGCTCAAATAGATTTTTTTCTTTTTCTTTTTCTTTCTCTTTTTTTTTTTTTTTTTTTTTTTTTTAAAGCTGCACTTACTGTAATTTTAAAAATCCAATTTGGCTATCTGAACCCTGCATAGCCAGGAGGACACAGTGATTTTTGTATAATGCTTGATTAGATTTTTATGAAAATGTAATTTTTATTCTTCTGATTAGGAAAAGACTAATTATATTTTATAGTTACAAACAAGCCTTTTTTTTTCCCCTCTTTGCCTCAGCACTGTGAGGTAAAGACTCTTCCGCTGTATCTAAGATTGTTCAAAAAGTGTTTTTCAGGACAGATGTCAAATATGGACAGGAAACTGTATGTTGGAAAGGGGATCTTGGGGACCAGAATGGACTATTGAAAGAATGAATTTGGGAACTAATGCCACTTAGAGTAAGACTGAGACATGGCAATACATGATGTTGAAGGTTTCATTTTTACTCTATGGAGAGTGAAATGCTTCCGCTTTAGTAAGCTGACCATATTCCAAAATTAGTGTGGTTGATACAATATTGTGCATGAATTACTGGCCTAACCCTGCAAGAACAGTATTTGATTTGTGCAAACATCCCTTGCTGCAATTTAGAATAACAAGAACCTGGCATGTTGGTTACTGGTGCAGGGTATCTGTCATTTCTGTAAGTAAAACATGAAGCATAGGGTTTGCTTTTTGGGTGTCACTTCTTGGAGTGAGTACCTAAAACAGATGTATTTTTTTGAAGTATGAAACAAAATCTAGTTATTGATTAAAAAGTATATAAATACAAATAAAAAAGCTCGAAGCTTATGAAGTGACTCCACAGAGTTCAGACCTTTAGCAGTATAAACATAATATAAACTTCATTGTCTGTAGTATTGTGCCATGACATTAGTCTCACCAAGACAAAATGCCACTTTGCAGCAAGCAATAAATCTGACAAAGCATTTTTAAACATAATGCCCTAACTTGCTAAGACAGGCTTTTACACGCTTCCAAACTCTTTTCCCTGAAAATTAACCCCGTTGATTCTTCAAATGTTAAGGGTCTCGGGCAAAAGTAAACCAAAGGCTGAAGTAAAACAACCATCCCCTTGGAACTGAACGAAAACTTATATCCAGGAGGGATCAGTCTAATTTCATATACATATATATATGTATGCCATACACATATATATGAAATTAAAATAGAGACACACATGACTTGGGCATCAGAATGGGACTGGTACTTTCATACATTCATAAATAGCTGCTGAACTCTCTACTCATGAAGAAGCTCTTGTAGGCAGTTTGGGGATTTGAAAATCTCAGGGACCTCACTGTCCAGCTTACAGATGACCTTGTATATGGCCTTCTTCCAGGAAGGATCAACATCTTTGCCTGCGATAATGGCATTGAAAAACTCCCGTAACGTGATCTGAGCCACTTCCAGGAATCTCTCTGGAACCTGCTGATACAAGGAGACAATGGCATTAATACAGTTTTCAATTTCAAGTCTCTGGTTCTTCAAAGGAAACTGAGCTAAGTTCTTTCTTTCAGAAAGGGGCTTACATAGCACCTGCATTTTCTAAATGTGGCAGCCCTCTATTCTCTTATGCAAAGATGTTATATATAGTACTATAGCAATAACTTTTATAACATGTGTTAGAGATCTTTGTAAAGTCTACTGACAGAATGTAGGTAACAAAATGTTACTGTCTGAGTTGGGAGAGTAGGGGATTTATAGGATATAATTAGCAGAGGAGAAACAAGCACAATTGTCTTTAAGGAAGGAAATCTCTGCTTGATATTTTTCCTGTGCATTTATGGCCATGTTCCCCTCTCCAAGTGAGAACTCATATGAATGTTATGCACGTACAGGAGGCCCTTTGTACCTTGGTGCTTGGCTTTGGTCACAACCAGTGCTGAAAGCAGTCAAAGAAATGGGGTATCTCTGAATGTTGTTTGTAGTTTAAAACTAATCAAGCAGGAAAACCTTCAGCTAGTGGCTTGATTCTGTGGCTGTTATGCACAAGAACCCCATAAAATGGCTTTCTCAGGAGATACTATGGTCTTTCCTTCTTTTTCAGGAGCACACAAATACCACCCTAAGCTCTTTAACGGTGCATTGTGGTCCAAGTGGCTTCTGAGCTGGGATACTTTAAACTCATTTGTGGTTTCTAAATGTCACTGTCATTTCACAAGTGAGTCAAACACTCAGCTAGAAGGAATATGCCACTCTCACAAGCCCCGGAACAATGGGTGAATGTTGAAAACCACAGTTACCTCCAAACGTTAGTAATTAATTCTAAGTAGTTGTCTCAGGCACCAGCACCACCTTGTCACCCTTTGCCTTAAATGATTCAAAAGCAATCACTCTAATGAACTGTGGGGCAGTTGCATGGTTGAGGTAATCTCCATAAAGGTATTATTTTCCATTTTTATCACGGAAATATGGCTTCACAGCTCTAGAACTGCTAATACACGGCCGGCCAGTAGCCAGCATGCTTATAATAGCAAGTATTCCCTCACTGCCATTCTTTGTCCCCTCCGGCAAGATGAGTTCTCCGACCTGCACTAGGAGCCACTTGAACCATTCCTGTGGCAAACACACACTTGGGCAGCTCTCACTGTTTTACTGAATTCATGTCACACTGCCAGATCAAGGCCAGCCCCTTATTCTCTACTTCAGGCTTTTCTTCTTGTCCCTTTAGAAGCCACTTTCAAAAAACTTGTCTGGAAATGTGTGTGATCAATCTGATATGACAGAACTCTGGAGCCTCGCTCACCTGTCATTGTTAGAGAAACACCAGCAGTTTGATTCTGCCATCAAATAAGCATGAGAACAGCTCCCCTTGACACCAGCTGATGAACTCTGCTTCCAGAAGCCAAACAAAGTCCTCTGACTACCTCTGAGAGCGAAATCTAGTCCCCACGTTTTTGGGTTTTTTTAGTTTCAAAAGCATCTGTGGAAATTTTTCATTCAACAGGGTGCACAGAAAGACACATCTTTACAGATGGTCTATTCCAGCAATAATTAAGAGAGAAGAAATTAACTATTATGTTTCACTTACTCCAGCTCAAAGAAATTACTTAAAACTCCCCATAACCACTCAGCTGTTCAGGCATTTGGTAACATGTCTACAGAAAATACCATGCTTTTCTCATTCTTGCATTGCTATTAAAAGTTTACATGCTTTTCTGTTCATTCGGTTCATTGCTCACAAACTGTTCATCACCCTTGGTATTGCTAGGCACTAACCAAGGGGAAGGAGTTTCTGACTACATGATAATAGAAATCAGGAAAAGGAGTAGATAACCAAATTTATGGAGTAGACACTGATGTTAGTTCATGAGAGCAAAACCTTTTGATTTTGGTATCCAGTCCAGAGGACCAACACTAGATGTCTTTCTTCCCTCCCAAGCTGCCAGAGCTGAGAAAGAGGCAGTTACAAGCACCTACATGAGAAGCATGAAGTCAAAATGCACAAAATCCCACTTCTCCGTCCTACCTCATGGGTACACCCGTGACAACTTTAAGTGTGGAAGTGACAAACTGGGTTTTAAGCTGGGTCTTTGCCATTCAATTTCTACTGTGCATTTGACAGTTTTCCAGGTACAGGATGCTGCTTTCTATGGAGTAGGCACTGTGAAGCCCCTGATCCCGTAGCTTCCAGGCCTTCCAGGAAGTGACACACAGGCTTTCTATTTAGATGGGGAGTTATCTTTTAAGGTCCAACTTTACAGTACCTGAGTCACATCTGCAGGGTCAGGCCTCTTTGAACCTGGTACAACAGGCTGCAGAGATCAGCCCACAAACATAGCAGTGAACCAACCCAATAATGAACAAAGCCCTGTGGAGGCTTTGAAGAGACCAAGCTTTTCAGCTTTTTCTTCATTTAGGGCCTTCATCTCTAATGTTGAGATCCTAAGGATTGGCCCTATTCCTAAGGCATTAGAACCATTCATAGTTCTTTCCTTTTGGGATGTTATTAGCAATTTTTCATGTCAGACTGGATTACACACATTATTTTGCATGTTGTAATGTGCATTCCATTGTGATTAATCCCACAGGATGGTAA
>VRYO01002297.1:9380736-9395736 GCA_009812075.1 Sialia sialis
CTGTAGGGAGCCCAAGGCTAAGGCATAAACAGCACCTATCAGACAGGTGCTGGAGAGCTTCTCCACTGGGGAAGCAGTCTCACCATGGGTAGCTCCAGATCAGACAGCTTTAGTGTGTGTGCACAGAGATCCACACCAACACAGGTACGGCGACAACAGAAGAGATGCAGGAGAAATATTTTTGCCAATAAAAACTCATGCAAAGCACAAACTAGATTGGCACAGGCACTCCTCACTCCCAAAGTCAGGGTAAGGTGAACTTTGGGGGAAGGAAGAAACCTTCTTAAAGGAGATGATTGAGAAACTCCACTTGTGTCACCTCTACATGGCCCTGAGCCTCTTCTCACAGGAGAAAGATTTAAGCCTGTGGGCTTTGGGGCAAAGTTGGCACCTAAATGCACATTTCCATATCCACAGTCTATGTCCTATAGGAAATTCATCAAGGACAAGCCCTTTTGCATCCCTCCCCAGCAGTAAGACATCACAATATCTCTGGAGTCACTTCTCTGAGGGCTCAGAGAGGCTGGTGACACTCAGACCAGTTCCTCCCTTGCATTCACTCCACCAATACAGGGACCTCGTGCTTTAAGAAGGAGCTCCCAGGCAGCTCACCCATCCCCCTGGGCCCTTGCAGAGCAGGGGTTTGTGCAACTGGGAGCTGCAGGCATAGACCTGGTGCCTTTTCCAGGCTAGCACTGCCCTAAGCAGCACTGCCCCACCATCAGCTTTCCCAGGCTTGCTAGGGCAGTGTCTGCAACAACACCTCAGCGGTGTCCTGGCTCCTGCCACCTTCATCCAGACTGTCCCTTCCTCTCACACACATTCCCTGAGTGCAGTGAGCTGCTGTGTGGGACCATCTTAGCACTGTGAGCTGGTGTGGCAGCATATCAAGCAGGAGGCTTTGGCTTCTACACAGGAATTGGAGGCAGGTTTTGGAGTAAGTTGCTACACTTTTTGGCGCGAAAGCCACGGCAGCATATGGCCCAATGTTCTCAGTTTAAGTCTGACACTTAACATTATTTAACAGTTTCTGTGTTAGGTGCTTTATAAGGTAAAGGAAATTAACAATTCTCAGCTAATTAGATCACTCAATTGGCTGAACATCCTGGACACTTCTTAGAAAAAAATAGGTTGGCTCAGGCAATGGAAAGGCTAATGCCTCTTCCATTATCACTTATGAGGAGAGGGAAATAGTTGGAAAGGATGCTTTTATTTTAAAAACACAAATGAAAAATACCTCAACTATTGGCTACTCTAGTAAACACACTTTTCTCCCAACCAGCACCTTTCCAGAATGCAGGGTGTCTTTTTGCCCACTTCTATGTGTGTCTCAATCCCCCTGGCTACTGCAGGAGCTCTCTGGTGCCACCACAGTCTTCTTTTTTTTGCCCTAAAGTTTCCTCTCCCAACTTCTGCTATGCAAATCTCTTAAGAAATAGATTTTTTTTGAAAAATAAAAAAATGGACAAGAAACTGGGTGGCTGTTTAGTAAAGTCTGTTCTCCCACTGTGCCACACAAAGAGAAGGTCACTCTTTTGGGACAGCACTAATATTGGGAAGGAAAAAGCATTTTGAGCAACTCCTCCTCAAAAGAGAAAAATTAGGCAAACAACAGAGATTGCTAATTGCATTTAGCGTTGCAGTGTAGTTTTTTTACTCTTTTTAAAAAGCTGGAAAATTATTTAAAGGTGTATTTCAAAAGCATTTGTTTAAAATAAAGCTGAGATCCCCTATCACATGAGGAGAGTTTGGGGCACTAGTAATCTACTGCTGGCTTACTGTTATCTCCTCCACCAAGCTCACAAAGAGGAGAGAGAATGGCCATGGCTCTTACAAGGAAAAAACCTGACAGTGGGGCTGCTGAGATGCCTGATAATATCGGGGAAGTGAAAGTGGTAGTGCAGTGAAAATGGATACTGCATGATACATTAGATTTAATCACTTGCATTTCAATTAAGCTTTTCCACAAATAAAGACTGGGAAGCACTCTGCAGGCTCCCCGCGCGGCTGGAGCGCCAAGCGCCGCTGGTGGCTGAGCACAAACAGAGCTCGCTCGGGCTCACACCCATGCTGCTGCCAGGGTGCTCCCTGGTGGGACCCAGCTTCCCATCTCCCCATCCTGCCCCACAGCACTGCACCCTGTGGGATCCTTGTGCCGGAACTGCTGCACCCACGGTGCAGGGGATGAGCCATTCCATCGCGGAAACAGAGCTGCTCTGGCATGAAAACACCGCGGCTTTAACATGCTAGCTTCCAAACACAAAACTTGGTGAGACTCAAGAGAAGAGCAGGATAAGACAAAGTAACAAGAACTTAGCATTTCCAATGTGTTTACTTTTTGCACCTTGATATTCAGCTCTCCCCTTCTCTGTCCTCAAAAATCACCAACAGCATTTTACTGGGAAGATTAGTAAATTCCCTCTTCTGCAATACTGATGAATTACAACTGCACGAGATGTAGAGGCTTCTAATGGAAACTCTGATTGCCCTTAACTTGCTGCATTGCCGGTGGCAGTGCCACAGAATGGAAAAATCACTACACTTCCTACAGCTTTTATGCTAGCTGAGCATTTAGTGTGTGCTGGGAAATGTAAGAAAGAACCACTGGAGGGGTTACTGTCACACCCCAGAAGCTGTCTCATACAAAAATCTGAAGGAGAAATAAAACTCTCACACACAAGCATAGTCTAACTTTAACTCAGTCCATTGTGGTGAAATGCAATCTGCTACAGGAGGTTGCCTACAATGCCAAGCAGCATATTATGTACCCTGCTGCCAAATTCTGGCAGGTACCACATACAGGCGCCCACAAAAAACCTGCCCAGAAAAGTGAGTACAGGAATGACCACCCAATTCTGGCTCAGCAGAGAGGTTATTGAATATTCTCCTGGACACATCAACAAGATGGGAATGTGAAGTGTTACTCAGAAGGACTAGGAGGTACAGCCTGGACCAAGATGAGCAGGTTATGTCTTGCAACAGCAGCAAGTCCTCTGCTTTCATGGTGTATTTCCATGAGTGAAAGATCCAGACTTGCAGAAACTGCTGGTTAGACCATGGATATAGAGGTAAAGTAGCTCACAGAACTTGTACTTTGCAAATATTTTTTTATGTTCAGAAGAATTTTACTTCATAGGTGAACAATTAACACTATAGTAGAAGTGAAAATTAAAATGATTATGCATCTAGAATACATCTTTTATATACATATATATATTTATATATGTATATATAAATGTTGTAGCAGTACAGTAACATCTATAATAGGTGTTGCTTGCTCTTGCACACTCTTCCCATCTCTGTATTGCAATCACCTTTGTCTTCTGTATCTGGCCCTGAAAAGCTCCAACTGTGCCCTCTCCCTCCTCGGTTTGTATGGTTTGGGCTGGGGGGAGTGAGGAGGGAGGTAGGGGAGAAGGATGGGAAGCAGGTGGTGTTTAATCAGTCTGGCAGGAAAGCAGGCTGTCACCAGGGTCCTTTTGGGGGTGTCATGAAGGTGGCAAGCATGCCCTCTGGCATGTCCTCTTTCCAGTGGCAGAGGGTAGGGGCAGGGAAAGGAAATTGTGTGAAAGGAAATTATGGGTGAGGGGTACTGCAAATAAAGCTGTCTCCACCAGCTTAGGGTCCCACTGAACAATACTGAAAAATCTCCTCCCGGTGCAACCATGCTTTTATTAGCATCCAGAGCCCATCACGCTGGGATAAACTGCTCCATCTATGCCATCATGAACCATGCAGCTGGCCAAACTGGGGTACAAACACCCTGTCACAAGCAGGACCTGCTGGGGACCGGTGAGGCTCACAAGCCTGTGAGGCCAGAAGACAAAGTCTGGCATCCTGATGGACTGAGCTCCCTGTTGTTTGACTCCCCTTTATCCCTTGCGGAAGGAAGTGGTGTGACTCCAGACAGCACTGGGTTAGATAATCCCGGGGCTGGGCCTCATCTGATGGAGCCAGCCCTCCCTGCAATTGTAAGAGATAAGCTGCTCCAGCTCCTGCTCCCCCCACCCCGCCGAACACTGACATTTGGCACTTAAAGACCTTGCATTTGCAATGCTTATTTCCCCCTCTCTCCTCTAAAAACTTTCTGAAGTTGCAGACTGCTGCTTTAAATGCATTTATATGTCTATGCCACAGTTCTACCTAGGACCCGATTGCAGCAGTCTGTCTGCTTAGCAACAGAGATCATGCCACCCTGGTTTGCTGCTCTCTACAAAGCCTCTCCACTAACTAGAGAAACAAGTTCAAGGCCACTTCTTTGAGCACTCTGGACCACCAGCTGGACAGGGCTTCTTCTGACATCACATTTCCACCAGAGCCTTGGAACAGCACCCACACGGAGGGCACACAAAACGAGTCAGAGCCCGCCCGTGTACCTTCCCCCGCTGCAGATAAGAAAGCTGAACCTTGCCCCTTCCAGATCTAAAGGGAGAAATCATCTCCAAAACACTGATTACTTTCGGCCAGCCCTTCTGGCTGTCCTTCTATCTCTCACCCACCCGTACTTACCCAGCACAAAGACTCTGTGCACACAAAATTCAGCTATACTCTAGTGCTGCAGCTGATGGCTATGTGTAATTGAGTGATCCAGTGCTCTGAAGACTGCCTCCCTCTTGGACTGAATGGTATTTCTTCACTTTTGTGATATTAATGTTACAGCTGCTACAAACTGCATCTCCTGCTCCCAGGTTGGCTTTGCCTCACGCAGGTGAAGGACATGGAGTCCTCATGGATCTGAGCAGTATCCTGCTACCACTTCCTCACAACCTCAATATTTGCCCATACAGATGTCGGTGTGTTTGAAGGCAGAGACCACATTGCGCTCCGCACCAATGCTGCAAGGTCGGTCTGCAAGCAGACCTGCGCTGCCACCGCTCACTCAGGCCGGGGATATCTGCTCTGAGAAAGGGCAGGACCCCAGAAAGCTGGCCCAGAAACCAGCACGGGTTAGCGCTGCTAAACCTCTCCCACGGTTTCCAAAGTATTTTGACAGTTTGCTGATTGACATCATGAGAGCCTGACTCTCATCCATTTTAAAACACATTGAATATATCAAGGAAACAGTGATCTGCGGGAAGGTGACCTATTCAAAGTCTATAGGATGGGCAATCCTATCTGTAAGACTTCTGTTAAAGTCAGTCACACAGCCCTGACCCTGCACTGTGAGACAGGATTGGCTGGGACCTCCCCTTTTGGCAAGTGTGCCTCACAAAAATAAAAACAACTCCCCCCTCCACACCATATCCGTGAACATGATGGCTCTGTGAATCTGAATCCAGTGCTGCATTTAACGTTTAGTTAAAAAAAATTAAATGCAACTTCTTTCCAATTAACATTTAAAATATATTCACACACTTGACTGTATAGAAACACAACAAAAGATAGCTCTTCAGCTGGCATATATTAATTAGCTGCAATGATTGCTGGAGCTGATTTACACCAGACACTGAGAATCCAGCCCAGAATTTAGTTCAGTGTCATGAAGAAAAAGCATGGGGTGGAGGGGAAACAGGGAAAAATCTTACAAAGCTAGCAAGCTAACCCACTCTTTCACATCTCTCTGGTATGACATTTATATAGAAGAGCTTAGATAAAGTTTACAAGATCAAGCATTTTCCTCAATTTTCACATTAAAAAAATGTTCTATAACCTTCTAATGTGACACATTAAAACAGGATACAAGAAATTTCAGCTGATCAGATCTCATGAACACCCTCACCTTCAGTACACAGTGCTGCTCCTCCAAAAGTTCTGAGCAAGAAATTTAGCTATGTTGTCTAAAAGAAATGAAAAAAAGTCTAGAAAAAAACATGTGCAACTTGCATGTTACCCATTACCACGGCTAGGATTTATAAAATGTTAAGAGTTATTAATTGATTTATTTTCCTTTTTTTTTTTTTTTTTTTTTTTTTTTAACACCAGGTTTTAAAATTGCCTGACAAATTCCTGCTAGATAAAGAATGAAAGAAAAAGCATTTCATCTCATAACGGATAAGATTCTAAAAGAGTGAGGGATGATATGGGTTAAAATTCACCTTGCTTCTCACTCCTCATCCACGATGGGATTTTGGAGAACGACGGACATCTGGAAATCGGTTTTACACAGAAAAATAGAAAACAGGGAAGAACTAGGAAGATGAATAAAGGCTCATCACAGACACAAAAGACCAGAGGAAAAAGAAGCTTGGATTTGGGTATTCTTGTCTGGCAAGGAGGCAGGCAGTAAGGCTAATGAAGCATTTGCGATATGGGACGTATGCCAGCGTAACAAAGAAGATGTGCATCAGCTCTGCAGATGTGCCAAAGCCCCCAGAGCAAAATAATGACATAATCACCATCAGTGTCACAGACCAGACTGTACACAAGGTGACATGGGAGAGAATAAATAAGGGTCTTTAGAGGCCTGTAGTACACACACGGGAAGGAATAGCCATTCCTCACAACTGCCACAAGAGAGTGGCGAGATGTTGGGTATAATGTGTGCAGCTAGCAAAAGAAATCTTGAATTGTGCAAGGCTAACACACTATAAATTGGTGCTTTTCTCGATCTCCAGTTGACGTTTCAATTCCCAGTACCCCTTGTTGAATGCAAAATGAAATGGCACTAGGAGTCAGAAGAGTTTGCCAAGTTTTGTTTTCTTTCTGTTGGTTCCTTTTCTTTCTCCTTTTTTTTGCGGGGGGGGCGGTGCGGGGAAGGGGAATGTTTTTTTGTTTTGTTTGAGAAGAGGAGGAGGCAGTGAAGATGAGTACGGGTAAATAATTGTAAAAAAAAACAAAACCAAAAAAATAAATACCTCAAAAAACACCCCACAGCCCATCATCACTACATGCACACAGGAACAGAAACCCAACACCATTCAGCTGCAACAATCCTAGGATTCCCTCAAAGCAAAGCTAGAAACAAACGAGGATGGGGTTCGATTTGTTTGGTTTGTTTTGTTGTTTGTTTTTTTTCAGGGAAAGAGCAGTGAGGATTGTGGCTTCTGGTTTACAACTATCCCTGAACTAAACCAGAAAGAGCCCCACTAAAATATTTTTCCATGCTGAAACACAAGATTATTATTTTATTGATCAGTAATAAAACACCACTTAGGGTAATTTAGTACTTAACATGTTATTTGTGGTGGGAATAATCTGAAAAGCTCTTAGTAGCCTTAAATAATTTCACAACCATTCTTCCTGCATAAATGTAGGTGTTTGCCTCCATACAGCTGTGTGATTTTGTGGTATATTTTTTTTACAGAAATTTGTCAATTTTTAAAGGGGACATCTGTTTGATAAAGTAGAACAACACAGGCTGAAGTGGGCAAACTGTGAAAGAGCAGGAGACAGGATGAAGGTGCCAACAGGACTCTCGCAGAAGGAACATTCAAGTATGTAATTGTTTGCAGGATCTGGACCTACAAGAGAAGCTCAGAAGAACAAAGCACTTGGCTTCACCAATGTCCCTTTTCATTGCTTCTAATGAAAGATTCATAAGAATAACTTTAATTTTTTATGATCTTTTTTTGCATTACTGTATTAGCTGCATCTACTTTGTATGCAATTTCTTCTTAAATACAGAAAACCTGTTTCAAAATGCCAGACATAATAACTTAATCAGTACAATAATTGATCTTGATTGTTGTGCAGTCCTTCTTAACAGTCAGGAAGTGAGATGGAGCCCAGAAAATGTTTTATATGATTATTTCTTCCCATTGCAAAGTGATATATTTGTGAATGCAGGTGAAGGTCCATACTGGAGTTCTTTTTTTTTTTTTTTGAAAAAAATTAAACACCCCCCTCTAATTTGCTAGTTAAACTGTTCAGTGGAAGAATGATTGTATTTGTCCTTTTTTGCTTCGCCCAATTAATTGGAGCAGTAACATAGAGATTGTTAATAAACGGCTCTAATTTGACTGTACTTCTTGCCTATCTACTAACCTCACCATATCTTTGTTTAGTATATCATCAGGGAAAACAAGGAAGCATGTATATAATTGTGTTCTGTTGTATATGAAGTTTAATAATTATGCCACAGTGGATTCTAAATTAATCACAGAAGGCGCAACAATATTAATAATCTGTTTAGCAAACTCCAGTGTCTTTGCACTTTGATGTTAGGAGCAGAGACAGTACGAACTGTGGCAGTTTTTAAAATTGGGAGAGTGTTTGTTTCTTTTACAGCTTATATCAATGTTTTCTTTTATGCTTTTTCTACTGTGCACCTTGTTTCCCTCTAAGAAAAAAAAACAACAAACCACAAACCAAAACCACAGAACAACTCAACAAACAAGCCTGTGCTTATTTGGGTGTGCTTGGATCAAAGCTGACAGATCGAATTTTTCATTTATTTAACGAAGTTTCATTGCAGCCATTCCTCATAATTACAGCAGTGTTTTAATTTTTTTCCTTCCCTTGAATAGGAGAGAAGGGGTTCTGAGAAAGTTTTAATTAGCTAAATAGGTCTGTGTAATGTAGATGAAATAAACACGCCCGTTTGAAAGGGTTGTTAGAACTTTTCCAGCCATTTAATCCATAGATGGCTGAACACAATGATACCTTCCACAGAAAGCTACAGCCACCACCAGCAGCTGTTAGAAGAGAGCTTGCTCCCTGCTCCTATTGATAACCCTTTGTGGAATGAAGAAAAAGAGCTGAGGGAAGGAGAACTGAATGTCAGACAATAGACATCGCTACACACACTGTCTCTGAACTTTCCTCATCTCTGAAGGACAATTAATTATGAAGGCCTTTGGGGTAGGTCGAAGCAAGGGAAAACCTACTGCTGGCCCAGCACTCCAGCCGCTATCTCTGTGTTTGTTAAATGGTTGTGCCTGTTGGGGAACCAGAGTAGCAGCCACCAAAATAGCCAATAGATCATTTAGGAAAAAAGAGCAAAAGATTTTTTTTATGTGTGTCTGTCCTTGTATAATTCTATTCTCACTGTGAAATCATCCATACACAAAACACAAGGACAATTTTTTTTTTTTTAGAAGAACCACAGGGTAGGTTACAGTCAGAAACGGCCTCTCAGTGGTGTGTTAAAAAGGATGGTCTTTTCACCAAATCATTTCACAGAGGCAAAACAGACAAACACAAAGAGTTGAGACTTTTTCTCCTACATTAAATAGAGTAACTGATAAGGTCAGACATATGATACCTAAAGACATGAATCTGTGAACTCTTGAAGTCAAAGGACTTCTCTGTGCAAAGGAACAATCTTTCAAAGGAAATAGATCATAGAACTCCACTGAATCCCCTTTAAACTTTATGAAGCAGGAGGAGAAAAAGCTCTAAGTAGGGAAGCTTGACAGAAGAGCCTTGAACTATTTTCTGAAGGAAAGATGAGACCCTCCCTAGGCTGCCACAAAACATCTTTTTTTTTCTAAAGGCTCTTCTGAACTTTGATATGTGCCAAGACACCGCTATTGAAAGCTGTATAATTATGTGCTATAGCCACTGTAGAAAATGCTTTGTTCACCACAACAAAGAACAATAAGCAAAGTAAAGTGACATTACACTGTATCTTTTTCTTTAAGAATGTTGAGAAAGGTCACGGTACGTTATAACTAATAAAGCTGTTGAGTAAGGAAGTTTAAAGTTGGGCTTGCTGTGCTTAAATGCAACCCAATGGCAAAAAGGCAAAGGGAACTAAAATTGTAATGACATTAAAAAATAGATCATATATCAACATGCCAACTTCATTATACAAACACCTTGATTCCAAAGGACACAAACAGCAGACCTGGGCGTAGTGCTGCAATAGCATTCCTCTTGCAACTCTCCCCCTAACAGCTTCCAACTATGGTCTGCAGTTCAACTAACTGCAAAAACTGATTAATAAGCATTAATTGATACATGCAACGCACGGACCTTCTGTTGCAAGCCGTGGATTTTGTTAATTGATTAAAAACCAGGTTCATGTCCTGTGCAGTTTCAAGGAAAGCTCTGCTGTTTCACAGGGGAGTCTCTTCAAAATTAGAAGGGGGAAAAAAAAAGAAAAAAAAGGCCAGAGGGCATCAATTAAGTTTCCTGAAACCAAGATTTTTAAGTGAAAAAGAAATACTATCTGGCCACCTATGTTTCAGAGGACTCGGGACAGTTACATTTGTTATTCTCAAATTGCCAGAGCAGCTTTACTCCCCTTGCTGCAGACCAGCAGACAGCAGCCTCCCGACTCTGTCTTTAAGAATGCTGAGAACGATATTGAAACACTACAACAATAAAGCCCTTGAAGGAGGAAGTATACAGCTGAGGGAGAAATGTGAGGAGTGGAATACTGAAACAAACAACCTTCCCGTTGGGCTGTGCTCACTGCTGGTACCACTCGAAGCTTGGAGACTGACACAGCAGGGCAGTTTGCATGGAAAGAGCAACCTTCAGGATGCAAATTAGCAGGTTACAGACTTGATTTTCACTTCTCTTGAGGCCACTTTGCACCGCTCCAGAGTATTAGGGTGGTTATAAACTGTACAGTGCCTATGTGCTGCAAAACCACACAAAAGTGGCCTTAGTTTAAATGAGAATCAAGTTCGAGGACTTTAATTCTCCTTTTGATGAACACCAATTCAGTTCGAGATGAATCCTGCAGATGAAACTGGGGAAGAATACAGGTTCCTAAAATAAGCATATGAGTGGACAGCGTTTTTGTAATTTAGGATGCCTTAATTTTTGGATGCAGTGCTGGGCACACTTCATTTTCAGGGAATGGACTGTTGAGCACCTCCTGACAAAGTGACTCTTATTGAGCATCCCAAAATGAAATTGACCTAAAATCATCATCACTTCTGAAAATGCTGGCAGCCTGCGTTCCTCTCAAGGGCTTATAGGCCGCTTACGTGACTGGGTTATTGCTTAGATTTTATAGGTGGTGTTATCTGACTTGTTTTACATCATCCCATTGATTTTTATGGGACTAACTCAGAGCGCCTTAAGTTAAACATTCTGCTAAGACCTGAGTACGACTGGTATTAATTAGATTTTTCCCACTAGTATGATTTTCCCCTGCCAAAACAAGGGCAAATTCCTTAAAAATGGTTTTCTCCACCTTGGAAACGACATGTGCCGTAACTAGCGCTGTGAAACGAGTCAATCCTCGCACCGAGCCCCGCTGTACCAAAACTGCAGACAGTGTGTTTGTGCAAATAACGCAGCTTGGCAGGCACCTCACTATTGTGATCCATCTCAGTAACTACATCTGCAAAATCAGGCAAGTTCCTGGCTGAGCTCAGGAAGATGGTGCATGACCTCCCCACTCCACGGAGGGGTGGGCAGGGGGACACAGGGCAGAGCTGCCACCACAGAGACACCCTGACACTTCACAACTAGGGCTGAGCTGTTAAATGCCCACTAGAAAAGGGAATGGGCACTGTGCAGAGAGGCATTAATATGTGGAGAATTATGGTGACTGCTAAAAAATGCCAGGAAACAAGGGTGATTGAGAAGGAGTGGGAGACAGAGCAAGGCTAAAATCCATGTATTGTCCTCAGGCCAGTTTCTTTGGGTTAAGTACATAAATCTGAAAATAAACCCTCAGTTTATGTTTTTTAACTCATGTTAAACTAATCTTTGTTTCAACTCATGTTTTTCAACCGTATTTCTAATTTAACCCAAAGTGTGGTATGCCCCTGGTTTTCACTCATCCTGCCAGAGTCACAACTGTGAGCTCTGATGACCTGTGTTAGGGCAGATTCTGAAAGAGAGTTCCAAAATTACTACATTTTTATTTTCCTTTCTTTTTCCTTTAATATGTAGCAACAATATCTGACTTTAATTATTGCAGCTGGCTTTCAAAAGCCTATGGCAACACCGCAGATGAGAAAGATATCAAGTGGCACAGCAAGCTGTCCTCTCTTTCTGACCAACCTGAGCTGGGACACCGACATTTGTGGCTTTCATTCACCAGAACACCCCACCTTCTTCCTCCCCAGAGGAATGGCCCCAGAATAAAGAAACGCCTTCAATTTCCACAAAAAAATCCCAAAGGGCTTTATCTTTTTCTTTATTTTTCCCTTTCAAAACTCAGTCCCTAATTGCTCTGTTCAGCTCAGTAAATGTTTCTCCAGCTAGCCCTACTGCAAGAGAGAAAAATGTGGAACTGGCTACACATGTGTACACATAAAACACAGGCAAAGGTGCACTGCACGGGAGGAGGCCTTGGTTCTGTCTCTGGCTCACAGCCACCAGGGTACAATGGCAAAGCTAAAAACGATAGGACATGTGGTTTGTTAAACATCTTATTTGACTTTGCTACAAGCTGTCAGTAGCAATGCCCAGGGAAAGGAACACAGTATCACAAATTCTTGAACAAATCAATGGCACAGCCTGATATGGACCAAACGCACATTCTAACTTTAGAATTTTTTTCCCAATAGTCAGTTTAGGACTATATGCTTGAAGTATATGCATGAACGTGACCCAAGAATGGATAAACGGAAGGGTTTAGGAATGATAGTGTACGTGAGAAATAGCATATCAGACTAATCAGAAAATCAGCAAAGCATCATTGAAGTATGAGAGGAAGGAACTTTGATGATGCTAAATATGGCAAATGCTCAGTTTGCTAAATCCTTTTGGATCCAATTTCAACATTACAGTACTTGTCATTTTTGCTTTCCAGCTAGTGGGGGAGGGGATGGGCATTTATCAGGAAAAGTTACATTGTCCATGTTAAACACTGCCCCATACGGCTTAATGTTCTAATAGCTGCTGGATCCTCAGCAAAACCAAGACCTGAACTCTAGGAAACTCTCATTATAGTACATAACACAGGGAAGTCCAAACAAATGAACTTGCAATCACCATTTATAATATCTCTTTCCCTCAATGACAGAGGAAAACAAACCAAGAGGCTCCTTTCCAACCCACTGCAGGACCCTTGGCTGAGGAGACTGCAATCACTAGCAGTACTAAACATATGAGATTTATGTTTTCTTGTCTACTTGAAAACACATATACACTCCCACAATTCTTCCCTGGAGTAATCCACTTACATTAACACTGGCACTAACACTTTGAAAATGAGTAATAAGTGTCTGAAATCATCAAGTGTATGAGAACTTTTGAGCACATTTCAACCTTCAAGGAACATTTCAACCCATGTTCTATGAACAGAAAAGTGCTTGTAAGAAAAAAACTTGAGGGAATCTAAGCACAAGGAAAAAGTTGTCACACTTATCTCCTCGTGTATTTCCTTTTCTGTTCATGTGTTCAGAGACTGTGGCTACATCCCAGGGGTGGGAGTCTCCTGTCTTGTGCCTGCTGGAGTTCCTAGCAGGGCCAGAGCCCTTGGGAGTGCCTGGGGGTCATGGCACACCAAAAACACTCTAGGTGTTGCCATCATCCACCATGAATGGCAAAACCTTTGAGGAACATGCTCTTCCCCCCTCTTCCTTCATCCACCCCTTCCACTCAACCATTCTTCCATAAAACTCTGTCAGCCCAGAAGAGGGGGAAACAACCAAGAAAGATGACAAAAAAGTCTTCGCTTAGGCTTTTTGCATCATCTGAACTTATGTGCTATGAGAACAAGCCCTGCTAAAAATCCATCAGGAGGATTTTAGGCAGGAAATCACACTCCTCATGCTGACAAATGTCACTTTTGCAACTTGACTCTGAGTGAATGGTACAGACAAAAAAAAAAAAAAAATAATTAGTACCACCTCTGCTTTACCACTCCACCAAGAGATGGGATTACTCGAATCTCCCCCACATGCACACCCCGTTCAAATGCACCATTACATCTGACTACCTGAATAATGCAAACTGCCATCCTCAGCCGGGAGAAACACTCTCCCGTGGTATCACCGAGGGTCAGCATGTTAATGATAACAATAGTCTGCTGAGCTACCAGGCTGGCCTGTAAACAGGAATCTTAATCAAAACCACAATCCTGTTACAGCAGAAAACAGAGCATTTACTTCAAATACTTATTTTATCCTGCAGTTGAACAAAGCAAATGCATTTTTGTTCTGTAAATCAAATGAAGAAAAGCAGAGTGTTTGATCACACAACTAGGGAGCTCTAGAAGAGCTGTGTGGTGACTTCTTTTACTACTGTCCCTCTTAAAGGAAACTTTAAAAAGTTGAAACTAAGAAACTTATTTTAAAAAGTGAAAACTTTTATCTCTTCTCAGGTCCTAGTGAGATATAAGTCTCCAGCTATCAGGGCTAAAAAGATTAATTAGCATCATTCAGGGATGTGGAACGCCGAGATTCCACTGGCCACGGCCACATCAAAAAGGTACATTATTTTAAAGGCAGCCTGGACCTCGGAGCAACTCACACACACAGAGAAACAAAGATCAGTGCCTACCTCAAAATCATTTGCTTTATTGTAGTGCATGTTCAGGGCCCTGTACAGCTCACAGTCTCTGGTTATAGACAGCTCCTCAGTGCTCGTGACCCCGTCGTTGATGGCTTGCCGCGCATACTTCTCCATCTGAATGTAGTAAAACTCACGGAAATTGCTAAACCACTTGATGAGCTGAGAGGTAATGCATCTGTTGAACTGTTAAATTTAAACAGTAAGAAGTATAAGAGCACTGACATTCCTCCCCCCAGCCCCATTTCTTTCAAAAAAGCATTCTTTCCTCCCCTTCCCCACCACTTTTTAAACCCATGTCTCTGTGCTTCTGCTGCGGGGGGAGGGGGCGAAGCAGCTGGCAAATTATGTTAGTCTATCAGATGAGGGGAAAACGTATATGGACCAAAAATTCCAGGACAAGTAACTGAAGGGCAATGACACTGCATCCAACCGTTTTTCAGGTCTTTAAAGAAGTCTAGATTTTTTTACTGTGGCACCTTCCTTCCCGGCAGCCCGCCATGCTCTCACAATTAAAAAATGTGGAATGCCTTTTGGGATGCATAAGGAATAGTGATTTTGATGCGTAGGTGTCACAGCCGACACAGTAGACTTTGGTATATTTAATTGGCCGGCCCCTTTACACCTTACGCTGACTTAGTGATTTTTACATCAGCTGCTGAGTAAACTAGAGGAACGTGACCTTTTTCTTTCTTT
>VRYO01002297.1:9398236-9405736 GCA_009812075.1 Sialia sialis
GGCACAACATTTTGGAATTATTGCCATCTTGGGACAGGGAAGGAAGGAAGGAAGAAAAGCACCAATTTTTAATTGGTGTAAATCAGTGCAGCTTCTTTGGTTCCAACACCACTATATGCATTTACTTTCCCTGAGGGCCTGGCCCTGATATTCAAATTGTTCCCAAGCTTTATTCTCCTATTTAAATTTCTGAAATAAATCACCGTGCTAATACAGTTTCTTTTCATTTTTAAGGGCAATTAGTAATGAAATTAAATACAATTGCTTCAAGTATTACACGTTACACATACATCTTTATTAATATAGCCACAATCTCCAGAACCAAACATTTGGCCAGCGCAGCACATGGAAACATCTCATTAGGGTACCTATTTACATATGTGTTCTCAGCTCATGGATAAGAGCGTTCCAGTGGCAAGCAGTTGTCCTCCTCGACACTGCTAGGGGACACCTGCTTTAACCACAAGGACATTCTGGCTCCATTTAAGCAAAATTATGTCCTCTCGCTTCCGTAAGAAGGAGGGGTGAAGCTAATGGGACTGCACGTGGGCTAAAGAGGGAGCATCCTTTGGCTCTAGAAACTGCAAACACATGCTAAGCACTTTGAAGCATTTAAAAGGTATGGAAAAGCTCAAGAAAAGATTAGTGCATCTAAGATTTGCATCCCTGGTTGTGTGGTGCTGCTGACCATGTGTGGCTGTCACATGTCCCCAGGGAAGGGGCTGCATTCTCTTTGGGACAAATGACCCCATCTCACACTGGTGGTTTATGTAAATCCTTTTTGGGTTTCTCCTGGTGCTGTATAAATGTTAGGTGGAACTAAAGTAGATTTCTGTATTTTACACAACTCTGTTAGAAGACAAACTCACTGTTTGCACACAAACACATAAATATGTATCATCTTAAAAAGTGAAAATAAAGCAGAAACAGCAGTGAAAAAATATCCCCACTTCAGCACACCTGGCTGTGTGAATTTGCAGGGGCAAAGTCACAGGTTAGCCCCAGAGTAGACCCTCCTGAGCAGCACTGCCAGCTCTACATCTGCCTGTGGCACCTCATCGGAGTAGTGTTGCCTGAAACGCTCCCTCCAATTTTTCCATTCCAGGTGGATCCACTCTGAGAGCAAACCCTCCACTTGGCCTGCTGCACCATTTGCAGCTTTTTTTTGTGTGTGTTTAATGATTCTTGACCAGCCATTTAGCCTAGGAAGGGCCTATATTGCTTCCCCCCCGCTCCTTTTTATAAATGTTGTCACCATCCGCTCAGCGCATAGCATTGAATAGAGGAACCTCCAAGGACACGGCTGTGAGGGGCAGGAGCATATTGAGATGTGCAAGCAACATTAAGTGGAAAAAAAAAAAAAAAAAAAAAAAGGGAAAAACTGCCAAGAAACTTGACCAAAGAAAACTGATCAGCAGAAACTGGGCCAAGTTCACAACCTGTGGGATAATCTTCCACTAAGACTGAAAAAAAACCATAACCCAAAAGTGATTAAAAGAAGGATTTCTGCAATTTGGCTGGGGGCAAACATGCTGGGTGGGTGGGGGGAACGATATGTAACAAACTAATTTAAGCTAATGTAATGTTTATAAAGTTACTTAGATAATGACACCATGCATACCATTACAATCATTAAAACACAATCTATGTGTTTTTTAAAAAAAAACTTAGATGATTAACACAAAATCAAGTTGATGTGAAGGAACAATTACTTTTAGAAAAAAAAATCAGGAGGTCCTAATATTCTGTAGAATGAGGGAGGATGCAGCTGTATGTCGACAGCTTTCATATCCTCATTTGAATAATGTGGCCTGAATCTGTCACTTTATTCATCCTCCTTATGCTCAGTGTACTCTGCATCAACAACAAATTAAGTTGTAAATAAGAGACAATCATCACTTTTGTTTTTAAGCAGCTTCTGCATGGAGAATTTCAATGTACTGTTTCTTTTTGACAGAAAGAAAGGGATTCTACACCCTGCTTATGTAAGCACAAATATGAGGAAACCAACCGAAATGAAACAATGAGAGGGAGCACTTGAGAACTGCTCCAAAATGTTCTTGGAAGTATATTTCTACCACCATAAAAATCTCCTTTTTTAATAGGATATATAACTAAGACCCTCTAATTTACTGTAATAATTATCCTTACTTCTCTTTAAAATTTTGACTTTTTTTTTGTGGGTTTTTTTTTTTAGATTTAGAAACATTCCCTTTCCTCCTCCAGGCACAAGCAGGGTACACCTCAAGAGGAAGAACAAGTGAATAAGGACAGGATGTAACCTTTATGTACCCAGAAATATTATTAATCTCTAACATGATAAAACAATACCACTTTGTGAGAAAATACAGCATGCAGCAAGGAGAAAGAGGCGGGGGAAGAGATTTTCTTACCTTTACATCTGAGAAGTAGGTTTTCAGCATATTGGAACTTGGGTACCGGGTGTAAAAGAACATGAGCTTGGCCTTTTTCAAGTGATTCGGTGACAAACCTTCCTGCATGTAGGATTGAATTAGTAAAGGAAAATTCTTTTCTTGAGAAAGCTGTTTCTGAATGTACAGAGCTAACAAAGTGCCCCGTTAAGTACTCTACAGTAGAAAGTATTAACATTTGAACTGCTGCACTGTGATTTTCTGTAAAATAGGCAAACATGGTATGAGAGGCTATGTAACTTAAACCCTGTGTTTCCTATCGGTTTAGGTGCTGGGTCTCGGGGACCTTGCAAGTTTACGGATTGTGCACCATATGTACCTTCACTTGTTGCTACGGAAACAAATGCAGGAAGCATGTGCCACAGAAAACTCTTCGGGAGCTTTTTTCCTCCTTCTCCTTTGCAATGCCAGCTAAAGTTTCTTTTCCTCTCGGTGTTTTGATGCTTGCATACAACAAAACCAATGCATGCAAGACAATCAGAAGTATTTTATGATTTTGAGCAGTTTTACACAGGCAGCACATTTCACCTGTCCCATTCATGTCGATAAAATTTAACATCTTGGGTAGCTCTCTCTAGTCCTCCTGTTGCTCTGCTCCAGGGGCTACCATGCAAACCAAAGTGAAATTTGTAGTAGGCAGAGCCTCTTGGCCACTGGATCCCTCTGCCACAAACTTGTCACCTCCTGATTTACACAGTTAACTCCTTGGAGAACAGAGCTGTATTTGGGGCTAACCAATCAATACATGAGGGCTAGCAGATCAATAAATGGCCACTTACCCTATAAGGCAGCCTATTTATCCTGGAAACATCATTACCTTTTAGATCTGTAAACAGAAGCAACTAAAAGAGTTCCCAAGGGAATGTGAAGCTAACCGTAACAATCTCAGCTTGCTGATTTTTCTCTCAGCTTCTTGGCTCCCTTTTGTGAACTGCGTGCTAGGACGGGTCTGGTCACATCTGTGCCGCAGGCTGGCCCTGCCATTTCCTCAGCAAATTAATGGCTTTATAATTTATCAGAAATGAAGATGCACGTGGAGAAAATCAATGTGGCCCCCACAAGGTCAATTAAGGGTTCTTCCCAGAAGCTCCTCTAAGGACTGTTTCTCCTAAACACGATTGTTGAAAATTTCACTCGGTTCACACCTTACGGCGGGGGGAAGGTCAACCAAGTTGACAGATGCACTGCAGCCAAGGTGCCTCTTCTGCCTTACAGCCAGCTGCACGTCAGCACAGAACATCCCACTCCAGGCCTCGAGATGGGAAACCCAGACTAATTTTTATCAGCAGCCTACTGATGATTAGCTAGGCTTTTTCAGCAAAATTCCTTTTTCTCTAATTCCTGGAATCTGCTGAAACCCTCTCCCTTTATTTCAGTTACAAGGTTCATTTTTAGATTAGAAAAAATGTAGCATTAAAAAAAAAAAAGGCATTGACAATATTAGTTTAAAAACCTCTTATTATCTGGAAGTACATGAAAAACGGCTCAGCCGAACTTGCATTTTGTTTTAGATGCTTAATGATTACAAAGAAGATAATTTATGACTGACATACTTCTTGTGCCAAGAGAAGAGTTGAAAGAACCTCCAGTTACCTCCATTAGACTGATAGAGAAGTCTAAAAGAGCATTACACTCTGCAGTGCCATCTGTCAAAATACGTAAGTGAAATAATAGTAGCAAGCTGTCACCTATTGCTCAGTGGTAAGAGTTTTAGACAAATCAAAACTTCTGTGCCAGAAATCCATTTTGTTATGTGATCCTTTCAGGAAAGTGGGGGTCCAAGGGGTAACTCCAGTAGGAGAGAAAAAAAAGTAATCCTGAATCTCCTTAATTTGCAATTCCTCTGATGCCAACATGTTAACATCAGGTTTGGTGTATATTCTCTTTCAATGCAAGCTCAAGGATGGACTTAAACTTCAAAAAAACCCTCTCATATTTGCTGGATTTAAGCATATTAGACAGTTGTCTAAGCATTTGGATTCCTTCTGCATTTAGGATTTTTAAATATTTTCTGCTCTAATGCCAGAGGATATTGATATTGAATGAAACGTGTATTAAAAGATGCTCTGAGACTCAAATTCCCAGAAATCCATTTTTTATTAAAATTATACTTGTTCTTAAGCACTTTGCAGCCTTAAAGCAATATCAAATATGCAACAAATCTGTATATCTTGATCCTAAGGTTAACGCTTTACTGTGATAAAAGATATGATCTGTAATAATGTAGCAAAAAATAGTTAATGACAGACTTAAGAGCTAAGAATTAGATAACCCATTGCTATTTCAGAAAAAGGAAAAAAAAGCCAACTGAACTGACCAATTGCTTAATTTCCTTTTTAAGTGCTTGGGCTGAAAAGCAACTGTTCTTCCAAGAAAGCACTAGCTGTTTCCAGGATACTTACACACGCACAATGACTCATGATGAAATAGATTCAGTAAACATACAGCTGTACCGAACACGAGCTAAGCCCCATTCAAGGCCAGGAAAGAAAACGAGCACAAATAAATATTAAGGAGGTAAAGGGAGGAGGGGTGCCGAATGGAACGCAAACAAGCTCTGTCCCAGCAGCTCGTGTGGCTTGCCTCAATTCTCTTAGCTATAGCTTTGTGAAGACAGATGACATTCAATTCTATGGGTAATGCAAAATAGACAATAACTGCTGAAACTTGAGCCAGCTGCCAGGTGTAAAAAAAAAAAAAAAAAAAGAAAAAAAAAAGGAGAAAAAAAAGAAAAAAAGAAAGGAGAGAAAGAAAAGATGATAAATCCATAAATTAATGAAAGACATCTGCTCAGGAACATAAAAGATCAGAGGAACAGTGTACTGCAGCTGAACCTAAAGCGGTGTTCAAACAACCTGAGAGTCTCTGCCTTGTGGGTTTACACAGTACAACGCGGCCTTACCTAACACAGCAGCGGCAGAAAAATGGCAAAGCTTTAAGAAATAGGAAGTGAAAGACTGGGAACAAAACATATGGGGACAAAACATATACACGCTCTCGTGTGTTTTAACAGGAGAAGCACAGGGGTGGCACTGCACAGCATTTGATTCATTTGTATTTCAATCCTCCTCCCAGGTAATGCTCCTCTTTTGCAAAAATATTTTTCAGCAGAGATGATCTTTCACTCCTGTTGCACTCAGCCTGAGCCCCCACAAATGCTCTAGCAGGCTTTTCTAGCCCACGCATTCATTGAGCTGAAGGAAAAGTGGTAAGACTAGGCTGTATCAGGTAA
Organism: Sialia sialis; assembly: GCA_009812075.1. Classification (NCBI taxonomy): domain Eukaryota; kingdom Metazoa; phylum Chordata; class Aves; order Passeriformes; family Turdidae; genus Sialia; species Sialia sialis. The sequence continues at coordinate 9,403,901 of VRYO01002297.1, forward strand.
AAAAAGTCTGCAGCAGCAAAGCCAAGCTGCTCCTTAAGTTACACCTCAGGTACTTTTAATCAGCAAAGCTCCTAATAACTGCATCTCAGAGCATCTTCAAGCCCTTCCAAAGAAGAGCTGGCTGGTTGCAAAGCATTTGTTCATCATCCAGGTTTCATCAACAGCACGGGAGTTATCCAGCTTGCTGTACAATCTCTCCTTTTTTTTAAAGTTTAATTAGTTTAATTCTAGTCAGATGTAATGACTTCTCATTTCAAAATGTTGTAATTCATTAATTATAGCTTTTGCATATTGGCACTTTGAAACTTATTCCAATTGGATTGGAATTCTGTTTAAAAATAAATAAAATTGTAGAAAGTTGCACTAATGTTTCTAAGTCCTCCTGCCAGGGAGAACATGCTAAACTTCTTCACCTTTACAGATGTCTTAACAGCACACAAACTGTTGTTGTGCTTCAATTTTGATCTATGCAAATGTTTTGTGACTGAACAAGGCTATTTTTCTTGAGATGCAAAGAGGATGCATGACAAAGAAAGATCATGCAGGAAAACAATTCACTGCCTGTTTCTTTTTGAATTTGAATAAAACTTAATATTTGATTAAACAGATTAGTTTGCAAAGATATAGACTGCATTAATGACCAAGATGGGAATTCAGACTGCAGGTGCATCTTATCTTGTTTAGCAACATACACAAACATTAACCATTTCCTTATGCAATTCAGCAAAGAATGATCAGACACATTTAACAGCCATTGGTTTAAAAAAAAAAAAAAAAAATCCAAGAAAACAAAACCCAGGCTAGTTTAGTGTTTAACTTACTACTAAAACCTGAACTTGGCTGTATCTGCTGGTCTTATGTTCTCATCCTGGCTGCATTGTCCAGAAAAACAGATGTTACTTTCTGCAGGGAAGAAAGATGTGCTTATTTCAAGAAATTTATTCCCTTTACATGCACATTCAACCACGTAAAATTAAAGTGCCACGACAGAACTGACAAGAAACAAACCAACCTCCACCCCACACCTTTCCCTGGAAAATTGTAAACTACCTGGGCACATGAGCTGCTGCTAGAAAAAAACCTCCATCCCTACAGCTGAGGTACATGTGTAGAAGTGTTATTTAATAAATCTGGTCTGTATCTAACTACAGATAAAACTGCAGTCTGCACTAGTGCCTATGTGGGAAAGTCAGCGTGCTTTCCCGATGGCAGGGAAAGAAGCAGGGCAGTGAAAAAGAAGAGGGATCACTGTAGCACCCAGGCATTTCCCCTGGCTATCCCTTGGAGCAGCAGGGCACTCTTGCACCCCTGTTTCAGCAGAAGTAACAAGCTCCAACAGTGAGCACGAGTGAGAACAAGCAGGAGAAAAGGGGAGAGAAAAGGGAGGGGCGGGGGAGAGATGCTCCACAGGTGGTGAGGATCAAGTGCAGCCCTAGAACTACTCCTAGCTCACATTCCTGGCATCTTTCACCTCTCTTCACTGCTCTCCCAGAATGGGAGAACTACTTTTATGCAAAAACAATTAGTACGTCACTGTACTGTTTGGTAGAAATTAATTGCCCTGGCCTGAGTCTTGCCCTCAGCTGCCTTTCCTGTTGACCTTGGGACTGCTTTCCAAGCACTGCACTTACATTACAATATGCAGGAGCGATCTTTGGTTTGGAACACCCCAAGTAATTGGCACAAACTCTGATGATGTTGCATCTAGACCGTCTCCTGTCTTTTGCCTTACAATTTAGAGAGTGAGATTTCCCTGCTACCAACACTCAACGAGATCATTTTCTGGGGAAGAGGTACCTCAAACACCACATCCACTACCAGCTGGTTCTCAAAAAC
>VRYO01002297.1:9410736-9430831 GCA_009812075.1 Sialia sialis
ATTCTGGATGTACTAAAAGAATTTTCAGAGATTTGGTGTCAGAGTTATGCAAGGGACATGATGTTTGTTTACATTACTGGTTCCTTGCATACAGGAGAGTGAAGAATTATAAAAAATACATTAAAACAACAAAAAAAAAATCATTAATTCAGATGCGAAATCCAAAGCCTTACACTGTTATCAGGTCACTGTCTTCGGAGATCTTACCAAAAAGTACATTAAGCGAGTTAAGTTTGGCTATGTGATGATGATAATCATAAAATAATGAATATTTCTGTTGCATGGGCCCAATTCTGCCACCAGCACACCAAGGAGCATCCCACCCTGCAAGCAACACCCCTGGAGTCCAGTCCAAAACCCTGTTATGTGTGAGGGATAGGGTCAGGCCCTGCTTGGCAGCATGTAAAACACTGTCTCCTGCTTTCTCCCAGCTGATACAATTGGAGTTTTCCAGGGGGCAGAATCAGGCCTTACAATTAGACCATCACCAAAAAAACCCTTAAAATCTGAGAAATATCAGAAGGGTTATTTAGTGAAGAACTGGCCAAGTCCTCAGTGGGTGGAAAGGGGTGACCACCACCAGGGCTTTTATGAAGGTGACACTAGCACAGAACAAGCCAGGGCTGAGTTTGACCTTTCAGTCCAGTGGTGTTCATTTGAAAGTGATCTAAACTAATTGAAAGAGCTCCTGCTTATTTCACCTAAGATATTCTGAAGGCATCCACCATAAAGATAGTACTTGCCAGTAGTAAAAAAAACAAACCACAAACAAAACCCACAAACACCGAAAACCTTCATGCTTTTCCTTCCTTTTCTGTAGTCAAGCTATGCTTGATTGAGAGCCAGCAATACGTTCCCAGACTCGTACCAAAAACCTCATGTCAGGTTGCAAGTTTTGCACGTTTCCCAGAAAATTCGAGGTGCCTGACCAGTGTTTCCCTCTCTCTTGCCCAATCCCAACCAAGGACACACATGGGGAGGGCTTGCTGTACCCTTGAGTCAGCAGCTCAGGAAATAGGCTGTCCTGCGCCAGGTTGGAAGGTCATTGCCATGCATCCTTCCTCCCCAGTGTCCATTTCCCTCCCCAAGCCCCAGCCACTGCTCCACAGCCCATTCCTGCCATCTCAAACATGTGGCAGGAGGTGCTCCGGAGCGATGTCCCCTCCTTCCCTTGACAGAAGCTGAAAGCATTGGAGTTATCGTACACTTAACCTGGGTATTAAGCAACAACTCCCATTTGCCCTGGTGTTATCCTGAGCCTACAGGCTGCCAGCTTTAAGGCTTACGTGCCTTTCGGCTTAAATATGAGAAATAGTTCTACTTTAGCCTGACAAAACAGAATGGGTATTGAATGGCCAGTTAATTTTTCATTCTCAGAGGACCAAAACCAATTTGCACCTCAAGGGGAGTGGAATGGCACGTAGAACGGGATGCAAAATCCCAGCCACGACAGGCAGAATTCAAGACTGATTAGATTAGAACTGAATAAATAAGGAAACCTTGGGGAGGGGGAGAAATAATTAGGAAGTGTGTATCTTTTACACAGCACCAGTACTTTGGCTGCACATTGTCTCAAAACTATATCTCATACATCTAAAGTCTCTGCACAGCTCTCCAGAAAAACAGGGCTGGCAAGATAGGCTTTGGTTGTCAAGATCTACGTCGAAATCTCCAGAAGCACCATTCCTTTCTGAATAACAGAGTTTGAAATTTACAAAGGTTAAATTTGGTTTATGCATCGCTCTTGATATTCCTTGTATGCCAAGTGTAGTTTGTGTTAAATTTGCCGGCCACATCTCAAGCCTCAACTCTCACAATGAGGCTTCCTCAGAAACCAAACGTTTTCCATGCCGATGGAATGAAAAATCCTACCAAGGGCCTCAGCACTTTCTATGTCCATCCATAAACATAGCAGTAGTATTTTATTTAAAAATTTACTTTCAAATCTTTTGTTTGAAGGGATATGATTACAATGTAGCTATGAATAACCTCTCAACAGCACAGCAGCTACAGACATGGGTTTATTTCATATCCATTTGATATGCATTGACATTTGAAATGGAAACAGATTAATTTCTAAGTCTCCAAGAGTTACGGTTACCAAACCTTTGGCTAGAATGGTCTGTCAAAATGAGTACAATGTCAGGTATTTAACCATACTCACTATGAATAAATCAATTTTTGTAATCAATTTTGTTAACTCATCTTGATCTAGAAAGATGCCTGATCGTTTTCTCCTAGATTAATTCAAACACCTACAGGATGCAAAGGAGATGTAAATTCAAACTCGTCCTCATCAGCCCCTTTGAAGAACCCTAGCCTAACCTAAACAGTCATTAAATACACAGCAGAAAAGTGCTAAACTTGATGGATATGCCTGGATGAATTCAAGGAGATATCAGTTTATACAGCTGAAATTGTTCCCATCTTTTTTCACAAGCCGACTACTTTCGTTGGTCCAGCGCCTGCCTGCTTCATGTCCACCCATTATGCCAATACCACACAAGAAATTTAACATGCTTCTGCTAATAGAAATATTTAGATCCTTCACTCTAACATACTACACAGGGTATGGCTTCACCAGAATCAGCCAGGAAGCACAAGATGAAAATTATTTTAGTCAACAGCATTTCACGCACAAAACCACAGCTAAAATTCGAAGAGCAGATGACATCTGTTCACCATATCTGTTCAGTGCTAAAATCACATCAGCCACTAATGAGAAAGTGCTACCTTTTTGCACAGCTCTGACACAAGTTTTCTTGGGAGAAAGTATTACCTTTTCATAGAGTTCTAACACAAGTTTTCTTGGGAGAAAAAGATTATCCAACTCCCTTAGCCGAGATGTCTATCAAGGAATTTGAAACAAGGCAGAAAGGATGAGGAACAATTTGGGCAGTAAGAAACTACTTTATTAGGATTTCTCCACAAGAAGAAGCAGCAGCAAAAATCAGTGCCCAATTTACTTCAAAATCATGCTACTTGCTCTTTAGCCTAAAACAAAAAAGCGCCCCTTGTTTTATGAACCTGGTGATACCCAGGACCCAGTAGAGCAAGGTATTTAGCAATTCCTATGAATACCAAACATCCACAATTCCCATCAACTACAGAGCTCAGTAACAGGAGGGATTCAGCATCTCATTAGTTCAGGCCTTTAAATTGTGGAGATGCAGGGCCCTCCATCACGTAGCCGTGCTCAGCACTGCTTGAGGAAACGCATCTTTTGAATGAGAAAAAGGAATCGAGCTGCTTAAAGTAGAAAACTCCTCTCGAGGCCAGTTTGGTCCTTGTTATTTCACTGATCATGAAGAAAATAACTCACATGGCCTCTGTGTAGAGACAATACTGAAAGGTTCTCAAGAATCCTACTATAAATTCAGCCCAAGTTTTCCAATATACTATTTTTTCCACGCTACACAATGTTATTACATCACAATCTTAAATTACTCAATTTAGCAGTTAGGCTGCACTTTGAGTCAGAATAAATCACTATTTAGAGACTACAAATAGCAGTATTTACAATTCTGTCCTGAATCAAATTAAATTTTTCAATTTGAAAATGCGTCCGTTCTTATGAACATCTCAATTTATCAAGCAATCATGAAAGAGATAAGTTATATAAACTGAGAGGCCTCAGAGTTCATCTGGCAGGGAAGTTAACTGTATATACTGACAGTGCCATTCAGCGAATGCAGAATACTCTACAGAATAATTTAATAGGGAGCTGTTAGTGAAAAGTATGTACACTGTACTTTTTATCACAGTTCAACTCCTCAGTATTAATAAACATTTCACAGTATATGACATTGCCGCTAAAGGTAAGGTCTGGACAAAAAACACATAAAATAAATGCAAAATAGGGCTGCAGTGGTTGTAAACTTTATGTGATTGACGGCAACTCGGAGAAAAACTGCGAGAAGACATAAAGGATATTGTACCACATGCAAATGTACGGCTACGGAAAGTGCCTCCATATAATTCATCCCGCAAAATGCCAAACCTCTACAGGCGATGGAAGTGACAAATAATCTGAGCTTTCACACCTCGCGGTGACACAAGCGTGTTTCTGTACCCTGCGCTCAACAACACAACACCTTCTGCCACCCAGCTATGGCCCCAGATGCGTGGATGCGTTCCACGTGCTCCCCACCCGTCCCCAGACCCGGATGACGGGTTTGGGGTGACACTCCCCATATAGCCAGGAACACCACAGGTTCTGCTGAGTGCTCGGGACCTGTGGGAAACTAGCGGCTTTCCAAAGCTCGTCCTGGCAACTTTTGCCCGACATTCAAGGGCACCTCTAGTCACTTGTCAGCCCTGACTGAAATCCCCTACTTCGTCAAAGACATTAAGTTAATACCCCGCGTACCTGCTCTTCCGCGGCCGGGAGCAACCGCACGAACGCGACGCCGGCCCCTCGGGGAGCTCCATCCCGCCTCGGCCGCGCCTCCCGCACGGCCCGCGGACACTGATCCCGCTTCCCGCTGCTGCCCCCGCCGCCCCGGCTCTCCGGGCGCAGGCAGGCGGCGGCGGCCGGGACCCCCCGCGTCCCGCTCCGCAGCCGCCCCGCCCGGCGCGCACCTGCCCCGGCCCCGCGCACCTGCCCTGCCCCAGCAGACGCCGCGCAGCGACCGCAGGGGGTCCGCGCAACTTTCTCCCTCTCTGCAAAGAGCCGCGGGCCCCGCTCCGCCCCCGCGGAGTGCCCGGTGCCGGGGAGCTGCGCCCCGGGAGCCCGTCGGGTCGCCCGCCGCTGTCAGGCCCCGCGATCTCCCCCAGCCCGGGCAGCGCCCTCCCAGCGCTGCCCTGCGCGCCCCCTCCGCGCAGGCCCCACGCCCCCCAGCACAGCTCCCTCCTGCACTTTAACTCCGCGCAAAACACATGGCAAAGTGAGCCGGGTCGCTCAGCCGCTAAACAGAAAATCGAAAAAGCCAAGAAAGATCTCCATCAACGGCTAAGAAAGAATTAAATCCCCCCCCGGGGTAAAAAAAAATAAAAATCAACAAACAACAACCAAACAAACAGAAAGTACCAATAATCCTAATCTTTTCCCAGATCAAGGCTCTTATCCCGCGACTTGCATTTGATCTCTTCTCATGTGCTCGCTACCTACCACTCAAATCCCATTTTCTATACATTTCCACGATTCGCAGTTCGTCCCACGCTTAGAAATGAAAAAGTAATTGCAAGGGTAAGAAGAGTAAGAATAAAAAGTCCCTGTCCTCTCCAGCTCGGGTTAAAAAGGAGAAGTAGCGACATGCAAATGACAGGCAAATTGGAAGAGACAAAAAGCAAGGCAGCTATAATAAACAGGACAAAGAGGAGGCTCGGAGGAGCGGAGCAGGAGTTTAAAGCGGGGATGGGGAACTTCGGCGGGGACGGTGGGAGAAAGAAGCTCGGAACAACAACAAGAAGCCAAATACTCGCTGCGTTTTCCTTCCCCGCGAAACTGCCCTCCAACCCACGGAATAAAATAAAGAGCGGTCCACAAAAGGTGGCAGCGAGAGAGCGAAGGGGAAGGGGGGGAGGATCACCTAACAACGAGCAGGTCACTTACTCTTCAGCCCTGGGCAGGCTACGGTGAGCGCTCCATCGGGCTCCTTACCGCTCACAAATCCTTACCGCTTTATCTACCGGGGAATTAAAACTACTCAGCTAATAAAGTCACTGCAATTTTGCCCCCTGGAAAAAGAAGCACAGGTTTGATAACGGTGATCAATATTTTGCTGGGGATTTCATCACCGCCCCCCTCCCCCCGGACCATTTAGAGCAGCCCAAGCAAGTGCGAATTTAGTGGTAAAAAAAAAAAAAAAAAAAAATCAAACATTTAAAAACCCGAAAGACCTGAAAAGGCCGAGAAAGCGGGGAGGGACGGAGGGGGCGCGGAGGGGCAGCCGGTACTTACTCGGTGCAAAGGCGACGAAACTGAGCCTCGCTTTTTTTTTTTTGCCGGTGGAACGAGAGAGAAAGGGCGACACGCACACGCACATGCACACACACACACACACACACACACACGCACCACCCGCGCCCCGCACACGCACACACGCACACGCGGACACGCGCGCGTAGCCGGCAGCCCCGCCGCTGATGAATATGATAATCGCGCCGGGGAGGGCGAGCGCGGGCGGGAGTGCGGGCGGGCAGCGGCCGCGGGGCTGCGGGCCACGAGCGGAGCGGAGCGGAGCGGGGGCGGCGGGAGCGGCGCGGGGCAGGGCTGGGCAGGGCTGGGCTGGGCTGGCCGAGCCGAGCAGCGCTCCGCACCGCCACAAGATTTACTTTAAGACACAGCTGAAGGAAACAGGAAGACTAGACGTCACACTCGGAGTGACGTGGACCCGGCCCGGCGCCCAATCGGGAGGCTCCTTGGGACGGACGGGGGGGACGGGGAGAACTTGGCAGGAGCGGGGAGAGAGGAGAGGGGAGCGCGGGGGGGTTAGGGTCGCTCCGCCCCGCCCCCGCGGGAAGGTGGCGGCGGCCGCGCACCTGCGGCGGGGACGGACGGACGGATGGACGGACCGACGGACGGACGGACGCGGGGCGGGAGCGCTGGCAGAAGCGGCCCGACGGGGCGCCCCGCTCACCTCTGCCGCGCACCGGCAAGGGGCGGACAGCAGCCGCCCCGCGTGGAGAGAGAGGGATGGGTGACAAACTTTAGGAGAGTCACCCCGCGTGGGCGAGGGCTGCTCTGCGGTGCCCCATGTGGTAAAGTTTTCCACGCGAGGCGGCTTCGGCAGAGCAGTGTCGGTGCCCCAGGGTGCGCCTGTTCCACGCGTAAAGCACCGGGCGGTGGAGCAGACGCGTGTTTGCGGGCGCTGCCGCCCCACGCGGGTCACAAACTTTAGGAGAAGCGGGCCCGCGGCACGCCGTGCCCCGCCGCGGCTCGGCGGCAGCGGCTCCGCCGCGCGTCGCGGAGCTGTCAGCAGGAGCCGCGCGGGCATTTTCCACGTGGGAGGCAGGAAATAAACACGAAATCGAGCATCAGGTTGCTGCGCGCGGAACAAACAGTGGCACTGAGACACGGCTCTTCGGTGCTGGCGGCCCCGGCCCCCTGCGCAGCACGACCCAAGTTTAGGGCAGCTTAACCCTATCCCATCCTGCTCCCCGCCGGCTCTGGTGGAAAGCTTGGGGTTAAAAAAAAAGTGGGAGATAAAAAAAAAAAAAAACACAAAAGTGAATCTCGGCAGGTCTGGACTGCGATCCGGACCGAAACCTGTCGGGCGAGCTCTGTCCCGCCTGACCGCGGCTTTCCGCGGCGCCGGACAGGGAGCACCCGCACCCCTGCCCCGGCTGCTGCGGAGATTTGCCCGGCCGCTGCGGCGAGGAGGCGAGGCTGAACGAGGGGAAACAGCCTCAGGCTTGCGGGCAGCGGGGGATACACCAGGGAGAGCGAATAACATCGTGCGGCGGGCCGGGCGGCAGCGGAGCGCTGCAGGGCGCTCGGCCACAGGTAAGGACGGCTCTGCCTCCCTGGCCCGTCCGCCCGCGCCCGCCCCTCGGGGCGGCGGAAGAGGGAGTCCCGAGTGCAGGGGAGAGCCCCGATGGGGCGAGGGCAGCCAGGGCAGGGGCACCAAAACTTGCGCTGCCACTCTGTGCCAGCTGCTCCGCTGGTCCCGCTTCCACCGTGAGGATCCGCCGCACTAGAGAGGTGCCCAGCCCCGCGGACAGCGAGCTGCGCTGAGAGGGATGCCCCCCGTGCCAAAAGTTTGGGAGCCGGCCCGGACAGCAAACCCGCCCTCCGGGGCTAGCCCTGCCCTGTCCGCGGGGGTGAACCGAGTGTGCCCCGCACCAGCTCCTCTGTGCCCACCGCCTCGGGCCGGGGGGGCGGCTCCGCGCTGCCCCCGCCGCGGGGAGCGGGGCACTAATGCGGGTGCGTGAGTAGCGCCACAAGCCGCCCGCAATCCGTCACTGATAAATTGCTGGGAACCGGCTGGAGCGACTGCCGGAGCTGTGGCAGGGGAGCTGCTCCGTGTTAAAAGAAAATGCATGTCCCTGCCAGTCGGGATCGCGAGGAGATACGGCCGGCAGCCCTCGCCCTAGAGCCCGGTACCCGTGCGAGCTGAAACTCTTGGCGGCGCCCGGCCCGTCGGGGCTCGCAGGCGGCGAGCGGGGGCCCGGCGGCTCGGAGCGGCTGCTGCCCGGCCCCGCGGCACTGAGGGAGCCGCTCCTCGCCGGGAACCCTCGCACAAGCCCTGCTGTGCCGTGCCGCCTTCCGAGGCCCGGCGCCGGCCAGCCCCGCGCTGTGGGTGACAGTCCCTGGTGTATCGGGGCTCATCTCGGGACGCCGCGCTGCTGTCGCTTTGCTCCCGCAGTCCGAGCGCTGGGCAGACCCGCACCGGTACGCGGTGCCCGCGGCGCCCTCCAGGCCCGCGAAAAGTGCCGGGACGGCTTTGCGGAGAATTATTTTAACGTGACACCTTTGGAAACAGGAGCGCCGGGCCCTCCGCCGCCGGGGAGCTGGGGCTGGGGCGGCCCGACGGGAGCGGCCGGGGCTGCGCTGCGCTCCGCGGGCGCGGAGGGGCGGCACGGCCGGACCCGCCAGGTCCCCGCGGGCTCTTTCGGGGCTCGGCTGGCCAGGGTGAAACGCTCAGCCTCCCGGTGTAGCTCTAAGTGCTGCAGGGGCTGCGAGACAAGGGTGAAGAAGTGTGTCTGGACGCAGAGGGAGATAGGCTAAATTTGGCAGGGGAATGTCTAGCTCTTTCCTTTTTTTTTTTTTCCTTTTGTTTTGTTTCTTTGTGTTTTGTTTTAAAGGACACCGAGATACTAGTAGAGAACAAGCCGAACCGTGTAAGTGCAAATAAATAAGTAAATAGCTGCCTCTGACACCGTGCTTCTCACCACCGGGGCTCACCTTAACCTCAACCACTGATAATTTACCCAAAAGAGAAACTGAGGCTCTGTGAGTGAAGCGATGTCCCCAGGGTCACATGGCAGAGCAGTGGCAGCCAGTCTGGCCCCAGGCTTGCGCGCAGGCTTCCACCCATCCTCCGGCCCTGCTGCCTCCTTTCCGCGGCCGCTTGCAGGTTACCTTCCTCCCGCGCTGTCTCGCAACTTCTCCAAGTCCAAACACAGGGGGCCTATGATCTGCCACACCAGTAAGCGCAACTGGAATGAAATTCACACTTCCCACCCCCCCCACACACAATCTCGGGCACTGAGTGCTCTGGACCCTCTTAATCCTGGAGGATAGGTAGCCAGCCTCTTAAGGAATGCAAGCTGATGACTCGAAGCTCAGCATTGAAAGTGGTCGTCCACCCACCACCCAAATTTTAGAGTTGGAGGAAAAGCTTTTTTCCCCTCAAGAATCTAATCCCTCAGAAGGGGTCCATGCCGGCAGCTCATGTTCAGGATCTGTAGTGAGCAAAGCCATCCCTGGTGCCTTCTCTGGGGCCTGGTGGTTTGGGCAGCAACAGGGCAGCCTCTGGCTGGTGTGTGTGGTTGTGTGACTGTTTCTACACCTCGGTGCCCCCAACCCCCTGGACACCTGCAGATGTGGTCCCTGCTAGCAACCTGTCATAGATTCCAGTCGGTCTGCAAACTCCTGTAGAAGTCCTGGGTCATTTTCCTAGTAATTAATAGGCTGTAAGGTTGACACTAGTCCTCTTCTTGGCCATTTCTAGATTATGAGGTAGTTGCACTGTTTATTTCCTAAATTATGGGAGTTTTGGATCCAAACTAAAAGTAATCAATGTTCACAAAGTTTGGATGCAAAGCCTAGGTGTGCTCTGATTTGTGGTCTCTCTTCTGCTCTGCTTAATGCTTGGTGTGTGTCACAAACTTCAGGTCAAAATAGTGCTTGTCCTCCAGATATGAGGATTGTCAGTTCTGTGTTCAAAAGAGCATCATCCAAATTGTGGTGCCTCTGAAATGTTTTATTGCAAGCTGATGGCTTTCTGTGCTTGCATTCCAATTTTTTTTTCTTTAGGGAAAAAAAAAACAACAGATGCAAGAAACTTAGGAAAACTTCTGCAGTGTGTCCATGACCATGGGTGATTCCTCTGCCCCTTTGGAGTCTGACAACAAAATTGGAAGTGACAGGGTTATATTGTTGAAACTGCTTTTTCTTTGATCATTTTCCTTGCTGTGTCTGTTCCAACTAAATGAGGGAACAGGGCTACGAATACATTTCAGATTTTCGTTTTTATTTTCTTTTTTCTTTTCTCTTTTCTTTCAGGGGTGGGAAAGGTCCAAGTATTCTTGGGCATAAAAAGAGCATCCCACAACCACAAAGGTCTGATTCTGCTCTTCTGCTGATGTGAATTAAAAAAGCCTATACTGATATCAACAAAGCATCATCAGTCTCTGTGAGAAAGAGAACCATGTGCCTGATGTGTGTAATTGCTGAATTTAGAGCGTTTCCTTGCTTTCCTTTGCCTGGCTCCTTATATCAAGAGGGAAACCTTTGGAGGAAAGTGCCTTTAACTTGGAGAATGAATGCAACCTAGGTGATTCAGCAGAGTGAAATTTAATTCAAGAACCTGGTATTGAAGGAAATTGAACTGTTAAAAAAATAAAATAATTAAAAGGGAAAAAAAAAGTCACAACCTCCAGAGAGGAGAAAGTGAACTAACCTAATCCTATTAAACATGGTAGCATGTTTCTGTGCAGCTCGCCGAGAGATTAAGCACAGGAAAAGGGATAAGTGCTGCTTCAGTTTCACTAAACTAATGTGACAACTTGTCATTGGAAATCTTTACAGCTTGTTAGCAGATGACTAGCTGATTCAGATATGTTTTCTACCATTTCCTTTGTGTCTGGGGGTGATGTTTTTTTCTTTCCTGTTCCTTTCTTATCCATACTGCTTTATTTTGCTTTTTAATCCTTCATGTCTCCTTCAAGTCAAAACATTTAACTTGCTTTAATCAATATTTTGTTTTGAAGATGTCCCTTGACCTTTTGTTTGTGCAAATTAACCTTCAAGGGCAACTCATTCATTCATTAACCTCAGTGGGATGCCATATCCCTTGTACATGGCATTTTAGGATGCATAAAACATTTATGAATGTTTAGACATATTGCAGTGAATGACTGTGATACTGTCGTGGTTACTACTTCTGTAATATATTAATTTTCCTTCCATCTCCTTCCTTCTTTTACTCTTTAATTTTCTTTTGTACTCTTCCTCTTTTTTTATTTAAAAATATTCCTTTCTTCTTTTCTTTTCTTTTCTTTTCTTTTCTTTTCTTTTCTTTTCTTTTCTTTTCTTTTCTTTTCTTTTCTTTTCTTTTCTTTTCTTTTCTTTTCTTTTCCTCTCTTTTTTCTTATTTCAATTGTCTGTGTTAGGTTGTCAAGAAAAATAGCTAATCTGGGAGAAATGTTAGCATTGGCAATTTGATTTCAAAAGCAGGTGTCTCAATGATTTAGAAACACGCTGAGTCTCTCTTCTCTCTTCTCTTCTCTTCTCTTCTCTTCTCTTCTCTTCTCTTCTCTTCTCTTCTCTTCTCTTCTCTTCTCTTCTCTTCTCTTCTCTTCTCTTCTCTTCTCTTCTCTTCTCTTCTCTTCTCTTCTCTTCTCTTCTCTTCTCTTCTCTTCTCTTCTCTTCTCTTCTCTTCTCTTCTCTTCTCTTCTCTTCTCTTCTCTCTCCTCCCATCCTTCACTCTTTCCCTTGGCCCTCCCCCACCGGCAAAGGCATGATCGTTGAGTAAATGGAAAAAAACATTTTACAACATTAAAGGAAGGCTGTTTAGAAAAGGAAGGCCCTGCTGAGGTGTAGAGGAAGCCTGTTTATTAACACTGGACACCTCTTATCTCAGGCAGCTCCAGATGGATGTCCCTTTGGTAATTCCCACTCTGTGCCAAGTGGGGTTAAGCAGGGTAACCACCTTGACGTGGGCTGGTGATCACCAGGAGATCATCGGCTCCTTCAGAGAGAAAATTCAGATGAAATTTAGGGTGGGGGAGGGAGAACCATAAGGCTTCAGCATAAGCTTGCACGTGGCCAGATTTACCTTTGTGGCTGTAAATTGCCTGCTGCCTGGTCCAGAGCCAGGTTTTGATTGAGAGATAAAGTAGTTCAAATCTGTCAATAATTAACTGTCACTCAATTAAGGCTTTCTTAACAAATTAGCACTTGGTAGCACCTAGGGTGCAGGTTTTTCATGGGAAAAGGCTGATGGAGTGATGTTGGCCATTAAGTTTGCCCACTGAGTATCAGCTAATGTCCTGCTCAGTTTAAACACCACTGTGTAAATTTGGTGAATCGGTTCCCAAACCCCATTCCTGCCAGGTTGCTTTTAAATTAACTGTTTGTGCCCTCCCAGGCTCAACATTGCAGGTCAGTGCTAAATCAGAGAGCTATCACTGATTCATCAGGGCTTCCTGGCTGTCAGCCCTCATGGAGCACCCTGATGTAAATGAGGCTGCAGGACTGAATTTACAGAAATGGTGTGGAGCCCTCCTAAAATGCTGCAGGTCCCTTAGAAAGGATGGATCAGAGGCTGCCTCCAGTGTCAACCACTGTGGTTTTTCTGTCTCACACAGGACCTTGTTCTTACCCTACCTTCTCTTTCCACTGAGTTGGAGTGAAGGTTGAAAGGGAAAACCCTTCCAACCATTTATCCCATGAGGAAATTCTCATCCAAGCAGCTGCCACCCAACTGTAACTTGCTTTTGCTTCCAGCCTCAAGTGGCCCTGGGTACCTGAGTACAGCTAGACTTGCCATGACAAATGCCATGCATTTCCAGAAAGACTGCAAAGCTCCATTCATGTCCTTCTCTCTCAGATTCCTGTAATAATTCTTCTGTGGCAATAGAGGTACTAGTGGTGTTTCAGTTCCCTTTCATCCCCCTCTGAATTAGTAGTGCCATGGGTATAACATCTCACTCTTCCTCTTAATTCTCCAATCAGAAGTTAAAAGTGAATGTCAGATGCCCCTCAGAGCCAGTTCACATCAGCTGGTGTTCAGCCCCATGTTTGTGCACACTTCTAGGTCGAGAATGCTGGGATGGGAATTCCCTTGGTTCTTAATTCACAGCAAGTGGCAGACTCTGGGAACAGTGGTCATTTGTCACATCAACGCTGCCAAGGCAGAATCTGCCTCTCCTGAGTCAGAAAACCCTTTGCTCTCAGTCAGCATCAAATTCTCCTGGTGTCACACGCAGTTGCACCTCCAGGAGGTGTAATAACCGAGTCTGTTGAGAGCTCCAGTGCAAACTCTGGCAGATGCAAGTTTGGATTCATGCTGTATTACAGGAAGGGCTGCGAGGTAGAGGCTGATTTTTGCTTCAGCTCTGATTCGTTCCTCTGATAAGGTTTATTCTCAGTATGAGTTTGGTTAAATCAGTCACTCCTTACTTCACTGAATAGCTTTCCTTCTGTTTTGACCAAAGCGTGCCTTACCTGCAGCAGGGCCAAAAGCAATGCTGGACAAAAGTTTAGAAACAAAATTTAGGAAGCTTTCCGGGTTGTTCTTTTTGAGTGAAGACCTTGAGGGACACACTCTGTTGTCTCATACAAAAACTAATCTCGTAAAAACGAATGCAGCTCTCTCTCTATCAATCATATTGGATGGAAGAGCTGCCAGAGAGGTACAGCTCTTAGCCAGCACCACCCCACTGAGGTTCAAAGATCTGAACTCTTTCAGCAACCTCCATGTGGAGATTTTAAGAGCATGTTTAAAACATACTTTGTGCTGCCCTGTCCTGGTACTTGCATTAAAAGTCTTAAGAAGTTTAAAACCATCAAGCAGGAGAAAAGGAAGCACATTTGATGGTTTAAAACTCTACCCTATCCTGTTGAATAATCAAAGCTGGAAATGTAATTTAGTTTTATAGAGTTATGTTCTATTGATTGGTCAAGGTTTTCAAGAAAGAGGAAGATATTTCTGGAGAGGGATTATAACCTGGGGAAAAGGATTTTAAGGGGTTATTTTTTGTGGGAGTTTTTTTGTTTTTTTTTTTTTTTTTTGTGATCGGAATTAATTTGGCTTTTATATTATATAGCAACAGCTTCTAGGAACCTTTTAAAGAGTCCTTTCCAATAGTTATTCCCATTATCTGAAGAATGCCTCCAATCTGCCACCACTAAGGACTCAGTCTGGCAAGGCATTGAAGGACAACTTTTTCAGGGACAGAGAGGCATCTAATAGCCTTTCAAAACATTTGCAAGTGCTAGACTATTAATTTTAATAGAACCCAGGTGGCTGGGTGGTTCTGTAAGGTCCTGAACAAGCCAATGGTATTAGGAGCCTAAAGCAGAGCATGGGTGTCCACATCCGTAAGTGTGCTTGTGGATGATCCAGCTCAGCAGACGCTGCTGTTCCTGTGCCTGCCGGAGCCATCCCGCAGTGGGATGTACCCCGGGACAGCCAGCAATGGCTCCGGAGGCAGCTCGGGCTTTCCCCGCACCTGCGGGCTCCAGCAGAAGCGCCCAGCCCTGCTCCCTTTGCCAGGCGTCCTCATGGTGGTGTCAGTTCCCATCTTTCCTAGGAAAACCCACCAGTTCGGGTGTCTCCCCTAGAGGTGGGAAACCGGCACTTAACGCTTGCCTCCTTCCAAAGATGTGCAAAGTCACGGATCTCTTTTCTCCAGAAAAGTGTGTTGCCACCAGGCTGTGGGATGGGGTCATTTCTACCCCTCCTTGATGGTTTTGATTTGTTTTTGTTTTGGTTTGGTTTTTTTCCCCCAGTGGCAGAAAGGGACCAAAGAATCACAGGGTCAAAAGCAGAAAAAACAAGTAAGCCTGACTCAGTGAAAAAGGTGATTAAAACAGGAAACTAGGAGGGAATAACACACTGCTTTCAGGAGTGCATATTAACATCTCTAATGGTTCTGCAATGCAAAGCACAGCACAGAGCGGGGAAGGAGGACCTGGGGGTCCCTGTGCCAGGTGATGATGCTCTGAGCCCCTTTGCAGTCCCGGTAATCTGTGAGCCTTTCTGAAATGCTGCACAGCTTTGCCGGAGTGGATGCAGATTGTTGCAGCAATTAAAGTAAAGGCACTAACATCTTTTATGGATTTTAGCCTTGAGTAGCTGAATCATTAGGTACCTACATAATGTAAAAAAATCATCCCATAGTGCCCTAAGCTCCCACTGAAGTTACTGTGTTTACATGCAGCACAGCAGGCCCAAAATAATGTAGGTGCCTTTTATGAAAAGGAAATACATCCCTGACATAAAGGTCAAATGGCATTTATAACAACATTAATAATTTCAGAGGACCATGCTATTGAATTCTAGGAAAGATTAGACCTGTTTGGCAATACTGTTTAGTTGCTTTTACAACAGAAATACGCTGTTTACCTCCTGAGAGGTTCATAAGGAAAAAAAAAATCCAATCTATATCAGTGAGTAAGATATTTTCCTTACCAGAGATATTGATTTAAATATTGACTTCACTGCTGGAGGGTTATTTCACTCCATGCTGCAGATACTCATTGTCAAGTGACATGTGTTTTATGTACTAATAAAAATGTGATTTCTGGCACAGTAATCTTATCTGGATGATTCTGATTTTTTGCATTCAGTTTGGTCTGAAGCCGTTGTCCTTTCTAAAACTGAGTACTGATTTTCTTCTGCGTGTCCATGCACTTCACTCCATGTGAATTACTAGCAACTAAAGATCAAAACAAACAAACGTTTTAAAAACCCCTGTACACAGCCCCTTTGTCCTATTAGTTCATTTTCCTTTTCAATCTTTCAGCAATGGGTTTAGGCTCTGCAAGACAGAAGTTCTTTATTTAGCAACAGAAAAGGTGCCACTGCAGAACCTGTTACAGCTTGTCAGAAAAGCAGCCCGAGTGTGCTCTGGGACAAGGACTGTCTTTTTATTCTGGGCTTATACAACAGCTCTCACGTTGGCTTGCTGACCCCGATCAGGCCTGCTGATAGCGACAATGACAACAATAGCTTATGCCACCTAGCAGCAACACCACGCTCAGGAGCCCTGTGACACCCCCATGATGGGCCAGATGTGCCAGCTCCTCTTGTGCAAAGTACCAACCCAAGAGGTAAGAAAACCCTCAAGAGTAAAAATCCCAACCCCCTGAACCTTCCAGTTTAGGGGCACGTGGATTTATTTCACTGGGGTGTTGCACCCATGAAGCAGAGGATGATGCCGAACAGTTTCACTGATGCTAAAATTGTTGTTGCTGCCCAGCTGGTGCTCCCTGTAGAGCTTGGATCCACACACGTGTGTGGAGCAGCACGCTTCAAAGGAACTCGTCCTGAGGGCAGCACTGCTGCCATGCAGCTTGGGACTGAGAGGAGAAGGTGGAGGAGAACCCCTGGAATACTTGTGGTTTCTCCCTCTGTCTCTTACACACCATCCAGACCAGGTGAAAATGAGGCAGCGGTAGCACTCACACATCAGCTTTTTGGCACTGTCAGCAGTCACCCCAGCGCCTTGCAAGTGGGATGACAAGGGAATAGGGTTGTTTTCCAAAGGGAATTGCATGCAATAGGTTAGTCCTGGTCTGACATTCCTGAGCTTAGCTGTGCCCATATCTTCTAAGCACTATCCAGTTCACAGCACAGAACTCCTGCTGCCCGCATGCAGGAAGACAGGCTTTGCCTGGCTGAAGTTTCCCTGTAAATCTTTTCCTTGGGAAAACTGAATTTCAGTCCATACCTATGGATCCAAGGTCTTTGCACAGCTCAGGACACAGAGGGGCAGAGATAAACCCTCCTGGATGTTGTTCACAGCCAAGAAGTGGGGAAGCTGGCAGAAGGGCGAATCTCAGACCCCTTAGGGAGCGCTTCCCTGCACAGACTCTGCTAATGGGGGGCTGTGGTGCTGTGAGCAGAAGTTGTTTATTTTGGAAAAAACAGGGAGATAAACAGGGCTTTGGGCCACTTGTAGATTTTTTTTTTTCCTGAAGAGAATTTACAGCAAACATGAGAACTGGAACTGTGGTGCAAATTTGCCCTGCGTTTTATAGAGGTTACTTAGCTTAGTTATATTGCTTTCTTTTTACTTGAACACAAGGAATTTTTCTTTTTATTTGAGCACAATGTTTTAAATTAAGTTTTGGGGAAACTAACGTGACAAGCAAAGTCTTTATTAACCCCAACAGTGTAATTTCTCATTACAAGACTGTGATTCAGAGGAAACAGCGTTGCTAAAACAGCTACTGAGTCCCAGCAAAAATGACAGTTTTCCTCAATCAGTTCCTTTTGTGACCTTGATCTGAACCTTAATCTGTTTTAGCAAAATTCTTTTTATTAGCCATTCATTCTTAATCATACAGCTAATTTTCCTGTTTTTAAACTACCAATTTAAGGCTGCTTTTTCATCGAACTAATCAAGGCTGATGTATGTTATTTTGACTATGAATTCTAATAATTATTCTTAAGAGTTTTTTAAGTCTGCATTTTCCATAGATAACTGTCAAAATTGTGGATGGGGCAGAATGGCTTGTTTCTGCGATATGGCACATCCAAGTCTGCTTTCTTATCTTCAGTGAAAAAAACCATTAAGAGCATTGGGTAGGGAATCTGAGCCTCACCTTCTTCTCTTTCCTTACATCAGCAGTTGCTTTTCATTAGTATTATTATTGCAGACAAGCATCATTGGGAGGAAGAAGGGTTTTCAGGATCAGGCTCCATTTGAGATATTTAGAATAAAAGGCTAAACATATACTTGCAGCTGTCTCACAGAGATTGTAAACCGTTGTAACTAGTGACTAGTGATTTTTCTTTGCCTATGATATTAAGGAACAGATTGTGTTACTATACTTATCTCTACCTTTACAAACAAATACATCAGGAAAATATGTCGAGCAGAAGAAACCATGCTTGTTATCAAACGCCTAGCCACACTGACTACAGGTTTTTGCACTTTTTTTGGCAAAAGCCCCAAAACATATTGTGGCTTGGTTAAGCTGCGAATTCTTTGCAGCATAAAGGGAGCCTTTCTGCGCCCATGGCTCTGCGGCGAGGGCAGCAGCTCGCTGCTGTTATTTGTCATTCGTACAGCAGCCGCGCAGAGAGCGCAACCCCTCATCCTCGGCTTTGTACCCACCAGAGACGCCTCTTCCCCCACCGAACTGATTAACATCACGGCGGGGCTATGATCTTAAAAGCCTGGCACTTCTGATTAGGTTTCTGTTGAAGTTTGCAGAGCTGACTGAGTACCAGGGGCTTTGTGCGTGTGCAGCCGGGTGGGTGCAGGGGGTAGCGCTCGGCCCCCCCAGCTCGAGGTGCCGTTGGAGCAGCACTTGGGGAGAAACTTTGCGGGCGTTTTCCAGCCTAAACCTCTCCCTCCGTGCTCAATGGGACTTTGTCAAGTGGCGCACCAGCATTTCGTTAGGGAGCGAAGCAGATTTCTTAATTGCAAGTGAACTAAGCTTGACAGATAGGATTTTCTACTCCAAAGAGGGAGGAAAGCCAGAAACTTGGGGGTTTTGTGTGTTTGCTTGTCGTTTTTTTCATGGAAGATGCTCAGATGTCTTGGTAATAAGTTCCCATGCCAGATGGAAGGCAATGGCTGGAAGAGTAGAGGAACAAAGACTCTTCTCAATCTTTTTCCCTAATTAAATCCCTTTTTTCTGTAAAAGTACAATGTTTTCCCCACCAGTTTGAAAGGATTGCCATGTCTGATTGTTTGAAGAGCTATAGGTTAATTGTGTTATATGTATCTGTAGAAAAATTAATGCTATATGCAAAAATGGATGAAAGTGCTCAAATAGCCCGTTAATTAACTCAGCCCTATTGTTAGCAGGGTTGGCATTAGAGGAAAGAATAATGCCTTTTCAATCCGAAACCTTCCCTCCCTCCCCATCCATTTTATCTCTTCTTGTCACTTCCTATTAGCTGATCATGACATCTTATCTTTTTCCTGAAGGGTGGGCCAGAGGATTACTTTGGAGCTCATGTAAGTGACACTCCAAGGATTGGCCAGCAGCAGGTTCAGCGGCCCCCATCCCCAGAGCTGCGAGATGTCATCCCTGTGACATGCCTGGAAACCCCAGCTCATCCCTCAACTGTCCGGTTCCAGCAGCATCTCCGTCATTTTGCACTTCCAGTCTGTCACTGGCATGGGTTCACGCTCCTCTCCCGGGAATCCTGCTCGCTTTTGCTGAGGACTGTATTTTTATTTTTAACACACAGTCCTTCACATCAGTGGTACTGAGGGTTTTTCTTTTGCAGGATGGGATTCTGCCCTAGGAGGGAACGGCTGGGGATCCCACACTGAGTGTGCCCTCATGTGCTAAGAGCTGTGCATTAAAGCACGCTCTTTTTTCCATCCCTCTGTGGGAAGGAGTTTTTGGGGGATCTCTGCCTGCCTGGAGGTGTGGGGCTGTCCCAGCAGCTTTGCCCCACACCAGCCATCTGGTCCCCCGAGCCCAGCATCTCCTGGTGGGGGAACACAGCCAGAGTGCTCCCACCAGCTGCAGCCAGACATTATGGCTCATGCTGGAGGGACTCGCTGCCGGCACTGTAATTGCAGGCTAGCTGGATTTTTGCTGTGGTATTACAAATTCCCCCAGGGAAGCCCACAGCTATGACCATTTTCATGGTAGCATTGTCAGGCATGAGTCATTTTCTTCCCTCTCTGTCTCTGTTTGTCCTCTCTCACACACACACTCAAAAATGCAAGGACAAATCAACAAACTGGTAAATAAAAGTTAAATGTTGCTTTAGTGCATTCTCAGCCCTCTTATTCTGGCTGAGTGTATAGTTTGATCAGTTTGAGGTACTTTTTTTTTTTTTTTTGCTATGAGAATGTGGCATAAAATGTATGGGCCATGTGGATGTTGCTTCTGGAACGATGACTTTTTTATCTTATGCTTACCTTATTTATTTTTTTTTTAGCTGTGTTACTTCAAAGAGAGTATTGATTAAAAAATTAGTCAGTAAAACTAATCCTTAGACAACAAATCATTGTCAATATAAAAAAACCAGGGAATTGGAAAAGTAAGTAACAGGGTCACTGTTTAAGAATTTCTTTCACCTGACA
Organism: Sialia sialis; assembly: GCA_009812075.1. Lineage (NCBI taxonomy): Eukaryota > Metazoa > Chordata > Aves > Passeriformes > Turdidae > Sialia > Sialia sialis. The sequence goes on from VRYO01002297.1 coordinate 9,430,633, forward strand.
CTTCTTCATTAATACTCCAGATCTGCTAAGCTTATTTCCCTCAACATCTGAATACATGCTCTGTTCATCATCCCATTGTATTGCACTGGCTACGTTATCACAAATCACATGAGTAAATACTTGCAGAGTTGGTGTCCTCAGCTGTGCACCAACTTTCTGGTGTATTCTGAAATGTTTGCTTTGGTGCCTTAAAAAAAAA
>VRYO01002297.1:9431831-9443002 GCA_009812075.1 Sialia sialis
CTCTCCTCTCCTCTCCTCTCCTCTCCTCTCCTCTCCTCTTTTTTTTGTCACTCTTCTTCAGCAAAATGCTGAAGAAAACAGGGCTTGTGGCAGTGCTGTGTGTGCCTAACAGGTAGGGTGAAAGGGCTATACCCTAAAATGTCAGGAGGCTCCACTCAGGTGGATCCTGGGGAGTGCCAGAATGAAGGATGCAGGCAGAGTGAAAAGCACGTGAATTTGTATATCACAGTGGGTGTCTGGGTGAAAATTTTGGATGCAGTGACCAGATCTGTGTGACCAAACGTGTGCTGAAGACACCACCGAGGTCATGCGACCATGAATTTGCCAGAGACGCCTCAGGTTTTGTATTTTGTTAGATTTACGTTTGTGGAGTGAGCACAAGTTGAATAATTTATGGCAGTGACCACTTAGATGCCATATGTCATGTTTTTTTTAAAGCAGTATGGGTTTTTTAATACACAAAAGGGAGCAGACACTGGAGCTGAACTTTCTTCATTTTATTCAAGAAGAGAATACTTAAAAGGCTTAGAAAAATGGGAGCCCTTTTTATACACTTTGAATCTGCACTAAACTTGACTAGTCAGCACCACTCTGATTTTGCAGTGAAAAAGAAAAGCAGTGTTTGCACAGTGTCACACATAAGAAGAAACAGGACTTTTATACAGGTCTCAGTAATGATCATACTTTACTGTAATTCTAAAGTTTAGTGAAAGCATATTTCTGTCTATTGTTTAAAAATGCATATTTAAATGAACAACCACTCAATTCCCCCCCAAAAGTATAGAAATGGTAGCCTTGATGTCACAGGCAAATTTTTGTAGGTGGTTAACACTGATATTTCCGGGATATTACATTGGAAACATTCTATTGTGTATTTTATTTTGCTGTGAGAAACGTGAAATCCTTGCAAGCTCGGAGTTCACATGTCATTTTAAGTCTTAAAATATGTTAATTTTACATGCCAAAGTCTTAAGAAGTGTTTGACTGCCCGTGGCTTTTGTGTGCATCTCCAGATGGCAGATGCCATTTTGTGTTTCACATTAATTGAGTAAATTTCCTTGCTCTTTGTACATATTGCAGAGGAAGCCATTCTCTGCTTTCAATAGGACAGAACAGCTCTTTGGCATCAAACCCTTCTGGTCTGGTGGTACTAAAACTGTTTTAAGGTGGAATTCTGAGAACAAGCTGTTGGCAGTACAGATTTTCTCTATTGTAGATGAAAGTCAGACATTTAACAGTTATCTTAGAAATATCTTGAGGGTTTTTCTTGCTGAATTGTGAAGAAAACCAGACAGGATAACCTCAGGGGCTGAAGACATAATAAGAGATATGTTTTTTAAATATTCATTTAGCCAAAGAAAAAAAAATAATCTTTCGTCTTGAAGGGCATTGTTTTTTGGGGCTTTTTTGGGCCAGTTTTGGTTTTTCTCCCTCTCACTTTCTAGATACTAAAAAAAAAAGAAACTGCTCCCAAGGCCTTTAAAACCCCACATTTTGTCCAAACATTTTGTCCTGTTGTAGGAATTGGCAGTACTGCTTTTTGGGGCTGCACAGGCAATGGAAGAGGGAGTGAGAAACACCTGAGGGATCCTGCCCAGTGCTGGGAATCAACAGTGGCCACCCCACTGGACATCCTGGTGGACACTGGACATCCCCTTCCAGCCCATGGGATCCATGTGGCATTGAGCCACCCATCCCTCATACAAGGGTCTTTTAAGTTTGAAAGCTGTGGCGCTCAGCATAAAAAGATGTAGCAGTTCCATAGCTGGCTAAGCATGCCCTAAATCCAGATGAATTTCTGCGTAGAGCTAATAGTATTTATAAAAGTTAGGTGTTTGTGAAGAGAATTTATGCACAGCAGCACCTTAGAAGTGGCTCAATATGTTTTTATACCAAGATAAAACAAGTCCAGCCATGAGATTTTAAATCACCTTTTTTAAAGTTTTCCTGTATGTTCACTCTTCCAAACTCCCTGTAGAAGGGGGGTAAAGGGGGGTAAAGCAAATATCCTGTCTGTATGAAAAAGAGTATGGAAGACAGAAGTTATTGCTCATCAAAGAAACCAAGATTATATGTCACGTTAGTAATCAGATTTTTATCATGATAAGTGGTGTCCAGATATAGTTGAAGTGGGCAGTGTACATAATAACATAATTATGGGTGTTATAGTGACGTAACAGCAGCAGGAGCTCGGCTCCTGACTCCTTTGTTTTCCATTCACACCCACTATGATCCACTGCTATATTTAGTTGTTTTTCACAGTGCTACCTAATACTGTCATCGCAAGAATTATGGGTTTTTTTAAGTAATAAAATAAAGATAAGACAGTATTGATTTTCCATGGAAGCTGAAACACTGGAATCTTTTCTTGCAGATGACAATTCAAACTGAGGGGGAGGCTGTTTTTTTTGTTTTGTTTTGTTTTGTTTTGGGGGTTTTTCTGATAGATTATTGTCATCTTTTGTGTGTGCAATGCAATTGCAATCAAGGCAGAGCAGCAGCTGGTGGGAACCGTCCCAGTGCCACTGCCTTCTGTGAGCTGGGACTATCTGTGGCTGAGGAGCTGCTCCAGACAATTTAAGGCAAGCTCGTGGAGCATGAAAGAACTGAGATTATTATATAACTAAGTGGTGTTTGGGGATTTAAATAAAGGAAGTTTTGACTGCTGAATTGCTGTACTTTAACAGTTCTCAGTCTATCATTTTTGGCACAGCTTGTTTGCATGGCACTGCAGTTCCAGAGACACCCAAAAAGCAGCCCTGTGCTTCTCAGGTAGGGCTGGCAAGGTGTAAGGTACCCCAGCTCAGTCTCTGGGTGGTGTCTGCAGCAGAGGATGTGTCATTCTGCTTGAACTTCATCACAACTGTGCTTCCCATGCCTGGAAGTTAGACATTACAATTCTCCCAAAAGAAAAGATCTTATTTTCAAATAATAGTTTTTGTGGTCAAATACACCTGCTGTGGTGAACTAATTATTGGTGTGTGGGGCTGTATGACACCTGTTGGCATTTTGCTTTGGCCCACAACAAGAAAAAAAGAGGTTTAATCCCTCATGGAGCACTGGTTTTCCATCCATGTCCTTGTTATCACAGAACTGGCTCCTGAATTAAAGCAAAGGCTTTGTCAAACACCACCAAATCAAGTGGAGCTTGCAATGTGAACATCAGAAATGTCTTCTGTGTTTAGCAGTATGGGAAAGTGTGATGCTGTTATAAAGAATAAAACACTGAGGAGTCCCAGACTAGATGAAGCCACAAGTCCAAGAGCCCTGGAAGGATGCTGTTTGCCAGCTTTACAATAGGTTTATTCAGCAGGAGTCAGCAGGGTTGCCTATCTGTGCTCCTATAGTCAAAGCTCATTCATTCTGTGCAACATAGGTCAGCTCTGGTGCAACTATTGATATCTGTAGAGCACTTGCCCTACTGCTGTGATTTAAAAAAATAATCAGCACTGTAGTTACAAAGCATTACTGGATTCCTCTGTGTTGTATTTGTTGCAACATCACAGCTCCCTCTTTCTTTAGTTGAGTACACGCACTACGTCTTACCCAAAGCAGTGATAACATGTGAACAAAGATGGAGGGGGGTCTGTATTAGAAGAGCTTTCAAAAATTATACCCTCCTCCCAAGATCTTTGAAATAAATATTTTGCCAGCAGACAAACAGAGCTCCACTCCTCAGTCTCATTTTTTGCATGCATTCAGGGACACTGCACAGAGGATCCAGGTAATTCAATATTTATTCTGATTTTAAATTACTCCAGAATAACTAAACCGTTGCCCTTGCCTTCTCCTGGGCCTCTTCTGATCAGCTCAGCTCTATGTAGGAAAGGGGTCACTGTGTATCACCAAGTCCCTGTGTACTTGGGTGTGCTTTGGAGCTGCCTGCAATGGTCCAGTGCAGTTTTTGTGAGAGAGATGCAAGTTGCCATGAGGAGCTGCCCCGACTGAGGCTGCCAAGATGCAAGATAAGAGGATCACCTGCAGCCAACCCCTCAGAAGGCAACTCATATATTGAATAACAGCAGCACAGGCAACTGATCTTTGTCTACTGCCAAGACAAGCAGTTCTGCTAATGAGATCAATGCAGTCTTCCATATGTAATAAGGCTTATTCTCAGCTTGAGGAAGGTGAAGACAGAAATTCCTAAAAAGCTGGATTTTAATAGCCATATTCAGGCAGAACTCACTTTTGCCTCGTTGAGCAGTGCAAAAGACTTGGAGCATGAGACAGGAGATTAGGATCTTGGGCAGAGGAATTCTCTTCATCACTTTGCAAGGCATGTAGCAGACCACTGCCTCACTTTCCCTGACTTGGTGGTGTTGCTTTCTTTCCCCAAAAAGAGTTGTCTGACTGAATAGAAAAGCGTGAAAGAGGTTCTCATATACAACAATGCTTAAATGCCTATAAATATGGAAATGAGAGTTTTACTTTATTCTGGGAAGGGCTGAAACTTTCCTCAGGAGACTTTCACTGACTTCAGGACTGGTTTCAGTGAGTAGCCTTGGCAATGCAAAATGGAAGTGCATGAATAAATTAATTGGAAGATGTACATGCCACTCCTGCCGCTCCCCAAACACCTTTCCCAGCTCTGAATGCAACACAGATTTTAATCATGGAGCAACAGATGATTGATGGATGATTAATAGCTAATTTATGGGATTCATTTAACTTCATTTTACTTATACACTGTATGTAGAATTAGTTAAGGCTTGTACAGGAAAGGAAGTGATGAACCATTGTTCCCATTAAATTATAATGACAGCCTTCATCATCACTGTATATTTATTATGTAAGAAAAGGAAATGTCTAGTAAAATCTGTATAGGTTAATAACACCTTCATAATATAGTCTCTCTTTTCTATTGACTTGAATAGCCCTCCTACTGACTTTTACTGGATTATTAGAGTTAATTACATCAATTGCAATATAATTGATTCTTAAATACTATGTAGGAACCTCATACAATTATGGAAAAACAAAAGTCATCTAGACATCTCCGATCAGAAAAGATTCGGAATTCCTGCACATTTAATTCCTGTTAATCACCAGTCAGTTTGGACATTAAGATTGCAGGGTTTCTTGCTTTCTTTCTGTTAGGTTTTGACAGAATTGATAGTTTTACAACATTTAACTCAGTGTGCATGGAAATATAAGATTAAAGAGACAAATGTAATTTGCTAAAATCGTTACTTCATCTCCTAAAAGTGAATTACCTGCCTGTCTATATAAAAATACAACTTATTCTCACACATGCATGCTCAAGAGGGAAAAAAAACCAAAATAGGTATTTAATATTCAAAGTTGAAGTCTTTTATCCACAGGTGCAAGCGTTCCTACAGATCATGTTTGCTAAAGTCACCAAGGGCCTTCAATGTAATGACATGAAGCAGAGCTGAACACTGATCTCCAGAGAGCAGGAGATCTATACATTATTTCACTGAGTAACTTCGACATGAAAATGGTTTCTAGAGGATGGTTCTGTATCCCAGATAAATCCTGTGGACCATTCAAAAGAAGGTGCTTTAAGATAAACCCTCTGAGGAATGCTACAACTTTATTAAGCAGCAGTTCAACTTTAAAGCCAGTCAAACATAACATTTTTTGTGACTCTGTTCTTGGCCGGAGTCCCCTGTGGTACCAGTGTAGATGTTAGTAGTTTTATTTTTTTTTTAGCTGACTTTGTTACCATTCTCCAGTGGCCTTCCAGGAGCTGTGCGGCGTTTTGCAAGAGTGAGCTTGCTTTGTGTTTGTGCAGCTCAAGTCTTCTGAAGGTAAATTCAACACTCTTTGTGCTGCTCCATTAAATATCCTCGAGTCAATTCTGTTGGTGTGGGGATATCACTTCAGAGTTTCAGCTGAGCAGCGCGTGAAGGTTCTTGTTATGCAAAATAGTAACTTTGGTTACGGTTATTATTTTTAGTATTATTAATATTTTTGCTTTACAGCTTAATGCACACACTTAACCACACTACAGCAGCCGGCTATCAAAGGCCTCCCTGAGGAAAAATTAAGCACTTGGAGCAATAAATTATGAAAAGACTACATCTAAGGGCACCATCCACCTTGTTCTCACACCCGCTTTAAGTGTTAAATAAATCATAACATCCTGTTCATCGTGCCGTCAGTAGGGGTTAAATAAGTCACTGTAAATGAGCTCCAAATCATAGGACATAGCTGGCTTCCAAGTTTTTTGTTTGCAAGGAGAAAGAGCCCCAGGCTTTTGATAGTTCAGGTCTTTAAGGAAAGTCTTTTTTTCCATTCCAACTACTTCCTGTTAACGTGGAAATGAGAGGAAATGAACATTAAGCAGAAGGATGGGCCCATCCTTTTCCAGTCGTGTGCCTAATTTGTCAGGTGCAATATTGGCACCTGGAGGCTTGTTTTGGCTGCTATTACATCCTTGCTAGGGAAATATCAGGATACTTGTAACTAACAGCATAGGACTTCAAAGCATTTTTGTTATAGGGAAAAAGAAGAAAGGCTGCCGCCGCTAGAAAATGCAGAGCTGAGCTGCCCAGTTTGTTTGCAGAATGTGTTGTAAACAGCAGTCGGTTAAAAAAAAATTAGAAAAGAAAAAGAGAAAAAGTATGTGACATTTTACTCTAAAACTAGTTTTGGCCATTAAGCCTGTGAGATAAATACACCCTGAGGAGTACATCTACCCCATAAATTGCCTTTTGGAAATACATGTTTTAAGTGTGTTCTTCATATTTCTAAACCTTCACATAAAACATCCTTTTTGCTGAGAACTCGTCAGCACATATGTCCATTTCAGTGGGAAGCTTAAGTGTTTTGTGGCAAAGGTATTTATGACCACTGAGTTGCAGTGATGGAGTGATGGGGAGGCTGTTTTAAGTGACTCTGGATCAAAACCTGCAAACTTAAGCGTTTTCCTGGTGTCTTTACCTTCTCTTGTGGGACCTTTCTTGTAGTAAGAAACTGTCCAAGATGAGTTAGAGACCCCTTGCTTGGCCAATATATTAGTGCTGCATCTCTCCGGATGAATCTGTAGTAAAAAAAAAGTATTTAAGACTCCTGTAATGAAAAGAATCAGACTGAAGTTGAACTTATTCAGCAGTGTTTCAAACTCCAAATTGACTAAGGTTGGTTTGGATTTTTAGAACTGATTCGTGTTTTGGGCCAAAGTAACTATTCATGTGCCACTTTTTTTTTCCATCATGAATTACAATTAATTAGCATTTAGTGATAGGAGGAGAAAAGACAGTGTAGCTAATTAATATTTCATTCAGGTAAAACACAGTGAGTCAAGCCATGGATGATATATACAGATCTGCAGCTGTTCTGAGAGCAAATTCATTCAGATCAGTGAAATGAGATAATAGACTTGGGAAATCCAGCTGCTGCACAGATGTTGGATGGAATTTTCCAGGGAGAAGCAGCTATGCCATTTTTGGTTCCTGATTCTGCATCTCTTGCTCAGGAGAAGGTGTGTTTTGCTGGATGGCAAAGCTGTAGAGAAAGCAAACCCTGTGCTGAGGAAACTTTGGTGGGTTTGGGATTCACTGACCCCTTTCTCCCTGGCTAGTTCCACCTGTACCTGGGTCAGATGGAAGCCTTGAGGTCAAGCATCCAGAGCCATCTCTTCCCGCTGAGCAGGCACTGTGCCCCATTCCAGCCATCCTGGACTCTCCAGTGGTCTCAGTCTCACTGCTGAAGATGGCCATGTGTTTTAGAGTGACTGTTTCTTTCTTCACCTGAACATTGTCAGGTAATCAATCATTTTCTTCAAGGGTACTGTCTTTTGAAGCATCAAAGATTTCTTTTTTATGCTTCTCTCACTTACAGAGGGCATTAGACTGGTAGAGGAGACATGAAAGGAGTTTGATGATAGTTCTATCTTGGTACTCAGGGCACTTCAGCAATTTTTTTGTCAGAATCAATGATTCTTGGCCTTCATCTTCCTGTGAGTGTCCAAATAACACCAATATAAGACTTCTTTGTTACAGAATCATAAAATAGTTTGTGTTGGAAGGGCTCTTGAAAGGTCATGTAGTCCAACCCCTCTACATTGAGCAGGGAATGTTCAGCTAGACCAGGTTGCCCAGAGTCCCACACAGCTGACCTTCCAGGGATGGGGCATCACCACCTCTCCGTGCAGCCTTTGCCAGTATTTTGCCACCCTCATTGTAAATAAGTTCTTTATCTGTAGCTTGAATCTAACTGCCTTCAGTTGAGAACAGTTACCTGCCTCTTGTTCTATCACTACAGGCTCTACTGAAAACTCTTCTTGTTGTCTCCCTGTAAGTGCTGAAAGACTGCAGCAAGGTCACCCTGGAGTGTTCTCTTTTCCAGGCTGAACAATCCCAATTCTTTCAGCCTGTCCTCATATGGGAGGAGTTTCACTCCTCTGATCATTTTGTCTAGGGGAAAAAATCTTGTGTGGATACACATAAAACAGACATAGCACATTGTTTGGTGACTTTAGTGCATGGGCTCTGCAGCAAAGACTATTTGGTCTAAACAGTTCAGCAGACATTTAAACTCACCCCAATGATTTTGCACAGAGGTGACTGAGGATCACTGATGGGATGTGCCCTGCTGACTCAGTGCTGTGGGTGCAGGAGCTTGAGCTATAAGAGAGGTACAAAAGTAGTGGCTGGTGGTAAGGAAAGAGAGGAACTTAATAATCCTTTACTCCCACACCCAGAGATATTTCTGCTAGCTTTGGCCAGATTTATGCTAAACTGCAAAATTGTAAAAAGCCAGAAGATATCTGAAATAAGTGCAAGATCATTTTATAGATGCTTATTCGTATATTTGCAACTTACTGAAAGAAGATTGTAGAAAGGCAGGAGCCAGTCTCTTTTCCCAAGTAACAAGGGCCAGGACAAGAGGAAATAGCCTCAAGCTGAGCCAGGAGAGGTTCAGATTGGATATTAGGAAAAAATTCTTCATGGAAAGAGTTGTCAAACATTGGAACAGGCTGCTCAGGGAAGTGGTTGGGTCAGCAGCCCTGGAGATACTTAAAAAACATAGTTGTACACTGCAACATACATCTAGTAAACTCTCTCAGGATCATGATTTAATGGTGCACTTGGCCATGCTGGGTTTACAGTAATCTTAAAGGTCTCTTTCTACCCAGATGATTCTATAATTTTCCTCTGTTCTCTCTTATCCCAGAGACACCAGGAAGGATTAGTGCTGCAGGAGACCACAGTGTCCTCTCTGCCTCCAGAGCTGACCATTTTACTGACACTTTCCTGCACCAGTCTGAGATATGTGCATCGCCAGCACAAAGTGCCACTGCATGATCTAGGTAACTCACTCTCTTGCTCTGCAAGTTTTGCACTTATATCACCATCTACAAACACAGATGCCATGAATTTTGAGGAACAGATAACTTGTCCTCCTTGTGGATGGGTGAAAGGGTTTTTCAGAGAGAACACAGCCTTGCTGGGGTGACGGGATCCACTTGGAGCTCATTTGGGATATTCCTTCCCATTCTGTCAATTACTGCTTTTCTCTGCAGCCCTAAGAAATACAAATAATACAGGTTTTGGGAGCAACCCTTGACAGCTACAGCCATTGTCCACTCCTCAGATTCCTCACATCCATGAGCTCAGCTGGGATTGCCATGCTCCTCACATGCCATTTGTGTGGCTCAGGAACAGTAGCATTCAGCACTTCCTTTTCCTTTGTTTTAAAGAATTACAGGACAGGTTGTGTGCTGGTGCAAATATAGCTGGTTGCTCTCCACACCGGTACCTTTTTGTACCGCATGTATAGCTTTGATAAGCAGCATATGTGTCTGCTTTCCGACTATACAGTGTTTCCACTCTGATCTCAGGAGTGCAGCTAAATCAATGTATCCTTTGTGATGAGCAGATGGAAATAATCTCTCGAAAGATGCATTTCTGAGCTTTGCTCAGTATGTATTTATTTGAGAGGTACAGCTGGTTTGTGGAAAGGTACAATCCAAGACCATATGTGAGCACACTGCTAACCCAGCTCAGGCAGCTTTACATTGGTATTGAAGCCCCCCATGACCATCAGCAGGGCCTCTGGAGGCTCCTTTGATGTGAAGGGAAATGTGAAGGCTGCCCAACCCTCCAGCATCCCTCAGCACCTTGCTAGCTGCTCCAGAATCAGGCTGTCACAAGGTGCTCTTCAGTCCTGCCTCCTGAACTGGACCAGGTGCAGACAGGCCATTTCCATCTCAGAGTGGAGTGGGTAAGCCTTGTTGGTGCATTTCTGTCTGCTGCTGCTAGTTACTGGACCTAAATCCAGACTGCAGATCTGTAACCAGATACAAGTCAAAATAACCCCATATCCCATGATTGCTTGGGGTGACACTTGGATTCAATGTCCAAATATTCAGCATCCAAAGGTGTCTGACACACTCTAAGTTTCCCATCCTATGATTTAAGAGAATAAAATTTCTGGTAGTTACGCCCAGTTCAAGTGCTCTGGATGCTCAATGGGTAACACAGATCTAGTTATCTCACTGGCACTGTAAAAACACCTTTGTTTCCTTGCACTGTCAAAAATGACATAATGATTTGAATTAGAATATGTGAGGGCCTGGCAAACCATTCACACTTGAATATATCAATATATCAATATATCAATCAGGTTCTATATCAATATCTGCACCATTAATGACACACTCCTAATAAAATATTGTACAGGACAGATTCAAGTAATCAAAGAAGAGAGAGACGAGTGTTTTTTTGTGAGATTCTCCTCAGCTGTTAGTATGAGCTGTTTTCTTTCATGCAGCAAAGCCAGGGCAAGGGGTGCTGTACTTGGGGTATGCTATAGGGGTGGCTGTAGGGGAGCCCTTGGGTGGCACCATGACCTGTCACACTCCCAGACAACAAACTGGATATGGATATGGGTGCTGGGGCAGTTTGCTAAGAAAACTCCCATATGTTTGCACAGATTTACCCACAGATGCTTTAAAATACAGTTCTCTTGTGAAAGTCAAGCTGTGAACACCTGAGTTTTGGCTCCTTCCAGAGCAGTTTCACAAGAAACTTGTGCTTTCTCTCCCAGAGTGGACATTTTTTCCATCTAATTTTACAACCCAAAAGCTTCACTCCTGTGCATAATCAGATGTCCAGGCAGAGGGTTGTCCAATGAAAACTCTTGGGATTTCAGCTCACAAGTTGAGCTTCCAGTTACAGTAGTTTCACGAATACAAGCCGCAC
>VRYO01002297.1:9443929-9511003 GCA_009812075.1 Sialia sialis
CCCACAAAACGCGGCTTATATTCGGGTGCGGCTTATATATGGACAAATCCCATGGTCTTCCCAGCTACCTGGAAGTGCGGCTTATATTCAGGTGCGGTTTATAATCGTGAAACTACTGTACATACTGAAACCAGCCCTGGAAAACTCACTTCTACCCACTGAATTTGGATAAATACTCCTGAAATAATCTGTTCTCTGTCTCATGCTTCCCTCATCACCATCTTCCAATTACTAAGAGCTAATTTTAAATGAAGGTACAAATACTTCCTAAGTACAAGAGGTCTCTGCCGTGGGCTGGAATCATCTGGGAGCTACTGCTCCTCTTCCTTAGTAGTGAGGTGACATGGGGTGAAGTGAAGTGAAGTGAAGTGAGGCAGGGAGGCCCAGCACCATTAGTTCCCTCCCTAGAAAGGTCAGTGCAAGCTGTCAGGAACCTTGGGACCACCAGGAGCCTTGGGACCACCACTTTGTGCCACAGTGGGGGCCTTTGGGGACCATACTCTGCTCTACAACACACATGGATTGTTGCATGTGTGTCTACAACAACTTTCATTGCAAGATCCCTCAAATGTGCCCTTCAGACCTCACAGGGAGTGTCTTTTGCCATGTGAGGAACACCTTGGCCCCCTGAGAGGAGGAGCACGTGTGAGAGCAGGGGTCCTGTGTGCCCCCGGGCAGGTTGGTCCCCTTTGCACAGCCCAACACTGTGATGTGACACACTGACGTGGGCTTTGCAGAGGTCAGGCATCAGCCAGCAGCAGGGCTCTGGCATCCCCCACAGCTCTGCTGTTTGTAATATTTATTATCTGTGCTGTGATAATGCTCGAAAATGGATGCTTCTCTCTGAATAAAAGGAAAGTTGCTGCTCGTATCTCAAGGATAAAAGCCTGTCTGGCTGGAAATCAGTGCAGGGTGCTGAAAACAGGCAGAGCAGCTGAGCCAAGCACAGTGGTCCCTGTCCCTGGAGAGCAGTGCTTTGGTTCTCCAGAGGAGAGGCTGCTGCTTTGGCACTGAGATGGACCTCCCCTTCCTTCTGCCATGGCAAGCAGGGATGGAAAACCCAACCCAGCCTCCAGCATGGACTGCCTAGGCAAGCCAAGCCCTGCAGAGCCTGCTCCTGGCTGACTGTGATGATAACCAGCCATATGTCTTCTGTTCACACCCTTACTATTGATTTGTCAGCTCTGCTCCCACTACCAGCCCAGCACCCCAAGTGCTCTTCCTTCACCTGCATTTATTTGGCCTTGTGGTCCTATTCTCTGTATATTAACTGTGACGCAGCAGCAAGAGGTTTCAGAAGGTTTTTCACGAGGTCTTCAGGAGGTTTTGGGATGAAGGAGTGGAGTGATGCTGTTATAGGACAGCCTGTGAGGAAAGGTACCTGACAGGACTCACATCTCTTCCCAAGAGGAGAGGGAAAAATATCAAATTCTATTTGAATTCATGGTATAAAGGGACAATGTGAAATGGCAATATTTTTGTTTTGTTGCCAAAATGTGAATTTTTGCAAATGTGAATCTTGCTGTCCTTTCAGACATTCAGTGTCCTTCAAGATACCATTTCAGTGAGCTCACCCCCCAGGACCATGTCCTCATTGGAACTGTGTGTCTGTGCATTCATACTCCCCAGCACAAATCCAAAAATCCTTCCCTCTAACTAGGGTGCAGAGTCTCAAAAAAACCCTATGGGAATATCTGGTTTTGCATGCAAATATTTACCAAGAAAAAATGGATACTTTTCCACACCTTCCAGTATGAGGCTTCTTCTGCAGAGAAACTGCCAGCTGTATATGCATGCTGGTTTGGCATTGGGACAGCACATTCCCTAGTGAGGAGAATGAAACCACAGACTCCTTTTACTCGTGGAGTAAACCCCTTTCCACGAAGCAGGTGAGAGCATGCTGAACTCACCCCTGCCTTCTAGCCTGGCTGTTTTCTAAATGTCATTTGAAAGTCTCGCCCCCTCCTCCCTCCTCCCTCTGTCCCCAGTTTTATCCCTCTTGCAGGAGGCAGCCATCAGCAACAAAACCACAATGCGGGGCTTGGCTGGCTGCATCCAGCAGCTGCTCTGTTCCAAGTTCTGGGCAAGCCACAGCTATCCAGATTCCCGCTTGTCCTATGTCTTCTGCCTCAGTTGCAGTACAGCATCTTGAGCTAGAAGTACCACTAATTGACCAGCTTGGACAGGTTGCCAGCACTGCAGTACAGTCAGCCTGCTGTCCCTAGTTGTCTGTGCCTTTCCCCCCTTCACTACACTTCCAGCCCTTCCTGATCCAAAGCTGGTGACATCTTCCAAGTCCTCCTTGCATTCAAGACTCTAATTCGGCATGTGGTATGCTGTGCTTTTCCAGCAGGCTGCTTTTTGTCATTATCTCTCCACCCAAGTGAATGTTCAGGATGGGCATGTTCTTTCTTCAATTATTGCAGAGAACTAAATGTAAGCAATAAATGCTAAAGCCAGATTTTTCTAATACAAAGCATCAAGCAAAATCTTTGTGTTCTCATATAATTATTCCGAAAGAGTTACAAACCTGGATATAAAAATACAATACTGTGTCTTAAAATATGAAGGAGTGTTTTCTTTCAGGATAAGGATAAGAATTTGATTTAAGTTTGCTTTAGCCCATTTCTTCACTGTGTTGCGCTGACATGATTGTTCAAAGAAATTGTGCTTTTGGAAGGAAAAGGTTAAAGTTTGCTACTGATATTCATCAGGAGATGGATATTTAATCTTTAATCTCTTGTTCTAGGCCCCTACTTCGGATCAACTCATTATCCCGAATAAACGATGTGTCATTCCCATTATTTATGTTTCACTGCAGCCAAAGTATCTGGACCTCGTTTTGGTAAGCACCATTCATTTCGACCCATTCAGTATTAATCTCCCTTCTAACATCTTTCCTGTCCTATGTGCTGTCCCCTATTTGCTTTTATGTTTTCCGCAGAGTGTTTATAAAAGGATAATCTTTTACAAAGCAGACAGAATTTTTGTGTATAAACTGCTCTGTTTGAATGCCTCATTGATATACCATCTAAACTGAAGTGTTCAGCAAGATTAGTGCATCCACTGAGCCACTGAACTGGGTAAAAATATGGGAACTGCTCCTTTCTTTATAGTGAGAGAGGGTAGCTAATGATGCCATCTTCTTTTAAATAGGATACTTTTAGCAGATGGACTCTGAGAATATGAATACATTGCACAAATAAAAAATAATAAACAAAGGAGTTGGCTTATAGCGACAAACAATAGGGGGGAAAGACATAAAATGTATATGTGTAAAGACCATGAGCCAGCTTCCATCTTAGTGAAACTGGTGTAAATGCAGAATAATTCAGTCAAGATGACGTGAATTAGTGGGGTTTTATACACCGTTGTCGCTCACATCAGGAGCTGGTCTCTTTGTACCATGAATGCCGACGACTTCAGCTAGGATAGGGACTTGCAGTGCCTTGAAATGCAAATAATATGTTTTTTTCTCTCTCTCATGCTGATACAAATTTCCAGTGAGAATATTTTGAGAGTGCTCCCCCCCTTTCTGCATGAAATAAACAAATGAAGACTGCCTGGCACACACAATGTACACTTATTTCGGCTGTCTCCTTTGCAGCGTGTGTCTGGTGACATCGGGTGCCACCGACACACCCTCCGAGACGCTGACACTTTATGTTAGAAGAACACAGTATGCAAGTGAATCTGTGCCCATATTCCCACATTTAGATGGGAAAAATCCCAAACAGACATGTGGTAGTATCATTTGAATGGCATAGATTCTTAAATACATTTGTCACGTTGTACACTTGCCAGCTCTTCTTTGAAGATATAAACCACCAAAACACTCCACATTTTATCCATCATGACTCCGTCAACATGTAGCACTGTTTAGCATGTTATTTTAGTTAAACTGCACTATTGTTGTCCGTCTATTATGACATAAACTAGGATTGGTGCCCTTGCATTAAAATTAAACGAAAACTGTAAGGAAGTGTTAGGAAAAGGAAAACATTGAGAAAGTCAAGCCATTCATTTAGCAGTGAAGCAATGTGAGGAGAAATATTAGAGAAGCAGGAAGCACAAGAGGTGCCAGGCACTATGAGTTCCAGGTTCCAAAGGGATCCCTCATGTTTACAAGGGGTGCATGATTCAGTACCACCTTTGGGGACTGTGTGTAGAGAGGGATGAGACCCCTTGGAACAGCTCCCCCTGTCATTTTTAATCCACCTCCCCCACTGATACGACCCAGACCTGACTTCTAGTAAGAAAACACTGTTCATGGCTATTTCTGGAGTCTGTCAACACCACTGCAGGGTTACTGAGAGCAGTTTGTGGGTTGGTGAGAGAGGTAACCCAGCTTACACCCACCTTAGTGAGTTGTCACTGCTCTTTGGAGCTAGTCCATGTAATTCAGTACACAGAAGCAGTCTCAAGTAAATAATTGCCTGTTCAGTCCTAAGAAGACTGGTAATAAGAAAATGAGTCTGTCACCTTCTGGTTGCCATTAGCTGAGGTTAAAATCTTCCTATCATAGCTGCTGTTCAGTGCCCTGCGTTAGTGGGTGGTCTTGACACAGGAGAGGAAAAACCATATTTGGCACAAATTGGCCTACTTACTGGTGGGATTAAAGTTGGACGGGTCTGGAGACAGCTACTCTCTCAGTGCCAGAACCAGTGCTCTCCAGACCTCTGCATTCAGTGGTCATATGTGCTGCAGGGGGCCAGGTATCTGACAGTGTGAGACAGAAGAGATTTAATTACACTTGCTTGTCTATTTCTGATGTTTGTCACCAGTGGAGTAATTAAATAGAGAATTTTTCCTTGGAAAGATGATCAGACATGACCTTCCTGGCCTAAAACTTTTAGTGACAGTGCACTGCTTGTTAGTGTAATGAATTGCCTAGCAGTTTTGTGTGATTGACCTGGAAATCCCACAGGAAAGAACATTTCTGTAGACATCCAAACCTTTGCATGAGTGGTACAGAGATGACTTGTTCCAAGAGTCCCTGTCTCTGGAATGTGTCAGACTTTCTGGACTTGTGCAGGTCGATGGCATGGTGCACTGCAGAGCTCGGGTGCAGGATGTGGCAGCCCTGTCACTTCCTAGTCATCATGTTGGCAGGCCTTATCCAGACAGATTTTTCCCAACCACCAGACTTAATGGAACAATCTTTGGAAAATATTCATGAACAATTATAGGTGCATCAGTATGGGGACAGACTTCTGGATGATTTAGTGGCACTTAATTAGTCAGCTCTTGTCACTTACTCCAGCTAACAGTGGGCCTGGGATGACCCCCACCAGGTGTTTGATAGACAAATTTGTGGCTCTGGATCTGGAGCAGAACAAGAGATAAAGGGAGGATGAGTGAGAGAGACCAGAGAGACTGAGGGAGGTTCAGCTGGATCCCAACAGATCTACTTTCATAGATACAGATAAAGAAAAGAGTTAGTGACTCAGTAATAAAACCTCTCATCCACTGAGTATCCATGTAGATTAACATATATGTAAAAAGCAGAATGGGCTGCTAATCAGTGTGCAAATATAAGACAAAATAAAAATGCACTTGAGAGATTATATGATTCAGTCCTACAAAATATGATATATGATTGATATGATAGATATGACATGATGTGCCTCCTTTGCAGCAGATGTTGAGCTCATGTCCAAAACATGGGCCTTGTTGTAGTAGTTTTTGCCATAAGGAAAGGCTAAGATCCAGCACTAGGATACTCTGTGGTGTACCTGTATCCTCCCTGCTGATTAAATCCCAACCTGTAAAGTAGGAGAATGCATGACTGATGTGGGTGGGCTAAGCCCCTTTTTTCCGTGGAATCCAGGTCATGACTACATAAAGAAGCAGGATTTTCATGTGGAGGCTGCATTCCACCCTTCTTTTTGTGGTGCATGATTGTGGATAGCAGGAGACAGACCTGGCTGTCACTAATGGGGATTACTGAGAGTGCTGGTTGCTCCTAATCTGGGAATACACTCACATAAATGCTAAGCAATGCCTTCATTTGATCCTGACCTGTGCTGGCATCCTTGCTGCCACTGCTGTGAGTTGTATTGACACTCAGGACAAGGAAGTTCCCATGTCACTCTTCACACACACGGTCTTAAATATGCAAAGGTATGGACACTGTGGGGGGGAAAGGAAGAGAGAATGCTGAAATGATAGTAGATCATTAAAGACCCAGGTTAACCCACCTATTCTGAAGCACGAAATCAGTCATAAGATGGTGTATTTTTAGAAGCTGTCTGTAGACACTGAAGCAGTATATCTTGTTGGTCTAAGGGCACGGAGATCGAGGCACCAACATGATTACTGCCATGCCTCAACAAAAGGGATTTCCCATGTTTATATCACTCAGAAATAGCCTTCCATAAATTTGATATGAGTACTTGGCAAATGAAGCAGCCATCAAATACCAATAAAAATATGTTTGTGATGCTTGGAATATACACCTAAAGAACCAGAGAACATTAGTATTCCAGAAGGACCCTTTGGGTACCCATAAAAATTGGATGTTACAGAGATTCTGTCAAGGTGAGGAGGTTCAAACCTTAACCTGATGTTAAAAAAATTGCATGGTAAAATTTCTTTCTTCTGGTGAAGAATCAAGATTTCACACTAGCAGCATGGTTGAAGTGAGTGGTGACCGACCAGGTGACTCCAGCATGCCTGGGATGCATTTGTTCTGTGAAGGATATATGGTAATCTTTTCCTTGTGGATTGGTTGGGGTTTTGGCAGTGAGGGGCCAAGTCTCCCTGGCTCCAAGCATATGGGGCAGCCTGAGAGACAAAGTCTTGGAAGAGAGGGGTACAGACCTTCTTTGCATGCATGAGGTGATGTAAGGTCTCCTGTGCATGCAGGCAAATCTCTAAGTTGGATTCCTTGCAGGGCACCATTTTTAGCTGCTCAGGCAGGGTGGCTCTGTTTGAGGGTCCAGGGGGTAATGAATGCAATTCCTTTTAAGGCTGTCCAAGTGGAGGGTCTGCACTAACTTCTGCATCAGGATTGCACTTTTCCCTAACACCCTTTACTCTGCTTCCCCACAAGTACCTCCTCTGTAAATGAAATGAAGCTCTTCTGGGGGTCCCTCTTGGGATAACCATCCCTGACCACTTTACTTGGAGAATAATTTGGAATCCTGCAGATGTTGTCTGAGCACGCAGAAATGCCAGAGTGACAGACACAGCTTAAATCCCTAGACTGCCAGACAGATAAAGATGGTCTGTCCCAAAATCTGCCTATCCCTTGTATCACCATGTCAAAATGAAGCAGAAGCCTTTCACACATCATCACTTCTGTTAGCTTAAGTCCAGATCCTTGCATCCTTACTCATGGTTAGTAATGTGTTACTGCACAAATCTCCAGGGCCCCTGATGGAAGAAGAATATCTTTAAACCTGCAACTGGAATCTAAGTATCAAAGCTGCAACAATTCCTTAGCTGTGTTCCAGGCAGCATGTGTTAATTTATGAACCAAAATCAGCAAAATAATATTATGCTGTTTACCTAACTAGCTCTTCCTCTGGCTATTAGTACTTTGAGGGCTCAGAAAAATACAAATGAATACACTTACAGCTCTTTTTATTGTCCTCACCAAAGAATCCTGTTAGGACTGGAAGGCAGGTTTTTAAATCCAGAACAGAGTTGTAACTGTGCTGCATTATGTGCACAGCCCAGGCCACTCATTTTGCACCCACCATTTCACTTCATGGTATCATTTCACTTATGGGGACATTTCTGCACATTTGAGTAC
The DNA here is from genome assembly GCA_009812075.1 of Sialia sialis. Taxonomy (NCBI): domain Eukaryota; kingdom Metazoa; phylum Chordata; class Aves; order Passeriformes; family Turdidae; genus Sialia; species Sialia sialis. The sequence goes on from VRYO01002297.1 coordinate 9,451,689, forward strand.
ATCCCTACACAAAGTCTTTTGCCAAGTGAGGTTTTTTGGACTTCATTTGGAAAGCCCCCAAAGATCTGGCTTTTGGATTTCTTCTAAGTTCACAAAAAAAGTCTGATGAAAGCTGAATCAGTTAACACCAAATTGGGTTGATAGGGGAATCCTTGTCTTCTCAGCTAACGGTATGAAACCAGATAAAGGGGTCGATCTGACAGCTGAATAGGTTTCCAAAGAGGGGTCATTTTCTCCCATACCCAAATAATGCCATAGAGATATGCAAGGGTATGTGTGTGCCTTTCAACAGCAGGCAGAGTCCGAGAGCTTACTTATCTCTGAACAGCTTCTCTGGTGTCTGAAGTAAAGAATGCAGAGTTTCTGAACAAACAGGCAGCAGATGTGTTTTCTGTTTCACCTTGAGTGACCAACCACACCAGGAGAACTTATGGCCTCGCTCTCATTAGTGCTGCATGTTGTCATTAGGAACCAAAACACTGCAGCTCTCAGAAAATGTTCAGCACCATGAAAGATCGAGCCTTTAAGTTTAACAGTATAATCTTTGTAGTGCCTCCTCACAGTCTTCTGCTGGTTACGTCACTCTGAATTTATTCCACATTCTGATGCACTATTGTTCCTCTGGACTTGTCATTGCCTTGATGAAAATCTATGGGGGGAAGAAATGGACAGCAAATCTCTTTGATACAAATTTTGGCTCTTTGCACCAGCTCACAGGGAGAAAAGTCCTTCCAAATTGTTTTTGAAAGACCTGATGACTTTAGTCATTATTTACTTCTGCAATTTTTATGGCAAAGTTGTAATTATCTCACTTTTTTTTTTTTTTTTTTTTTTTTTTTTTTTTTTTTTTTTTTTTTTCTTCAATAGCAGCAAATAATGAAGAAGATTTTGCGGCTGTATGTCTCTCATGGTGATTTATTTTTTTGCCTGGTTTGCTTTCCCTTCTTCCACGTGCCATTTTGGACCGATAAGGATTTTGCATGTTGCACATCACCTAACCAACAGCGATGTCTTGATGTTTGGATGTGGAGGCTTTGAAACTTCAGAAATGGCTGAATTTCTTGAAGACCTTGATCTTTTTAAAGGAATCAAGCATTCTGTTATTCACCAAAGGAGAGGGAGGAGGAAGGCACTTGATTAGTAATGGAATCCAAAGTTGTTTAGCAGTAAATTGGCAGCAGCTGGATGGGCAGTGTGAAATAAGCTTGTGGTTTCCATCCAGTTTCTTGTGGAAAGCACCACTACCACTGCATACAGAATCACTGTCTGCATTGCCTCACACAATTTCAGCAAAAAGGCAGATGGTCTTTTTTCTGACCCAGCTTTTGGGAGTTAGTGAGAGTTCTGCCATCAGTTTCAGTGGCTCTGGATCAAGCCTAAGTAGACAAGGAGCTTGACCTTCCCAAGAGCCAGGGAGAAACCTCTAGGGTCAGGGACAATGTGTGCCACAAAACATTGCACTGCTTCTATCTGTATTCTGGGTATGAATTTCAGTGGTTTTGAATCTGACTCTGGAGTTCATTTTCAAGCATTTCAATAGCTACTGGAAATTCATTTTCTAGTGGGTTACTTACAAAGTCCTGTATAGCTGGAGAGCCGCACATAACAAAACAATCCTTTCTCATAGAGACACCTTTTAATCCACTGACAGCAAAACCATTAGAGAATTCCATGGACAAAAAACCATGAAGGTTGAATAAGAAATGTAACCTTCTGACTTGTGAGTGGAACTATATCATTCTTTAAATGGTGTAACTTCTGATGCTTTACTTTGAAACTGAAGGTAGCGTTTTAACGCAGTTTGCATAATTTTTCCCTGTGTTTTTATGCTGAGCCCTTACAGGACTCTGCTGTGATGGCCAACTGCTCTAGTCAAAATTGTTGACCTACACACTTTTTAAAGAGTACCTCATTTGTTCTACTCAGATTAATCAGGAGCTTTCCAGCCCACTCAAAAATTTTGATACATCTCTATGGTTTTGGCAGAAATTAGAATTGGTCACTACCACTGACTATACAATTTAATGTAGAATCATAGAATGGTTTGGGTTTGAAGGGACCTTAAAGTTCATTTAGTTCCAACTCTCCTGACATGGGCAGGGACACCTTACACTAGATCAGGTTGCTCAGAGCTCCACGCAGCCTGGTCTTGAACACATCCAGGGAAGGGGAGTCCGCAGCTTCTCTGGGCAACTGGTTCTACTGCCTCGCCACCCTCACAGTAAAGAATTTCTACCTAATATCTAATCCAAACCTTCCCTTCTTCACTTTAAGTGGTCATTCCCCCTTGTCCTATGACTACACATGAAAAGTCCCTCTCCAGATCTCTTGTAGCCCCCTTTAGGTACTGATAAGGTCTCCCCAAAGCCTTCCCTTCTCCAGGCTGAGTAGCCCCAGTTCTGTCAGCCTGTCTGCACAGCAGAGGTGCTCCAGCCCTTTGGTCGTTGTTGTGCTCCTCCTCTGGAGTCACTCCAGCAGGTCCATGTCCTTCCCATGCTGGAGACCCAGAGCTGGATGCAGCACTCCGGCTGAGGTGTCAGGAGAGCAGAGTAGAGGAGGAGAATCACCTTCCTCAACGTGCTGGCCTCGCTATTTTTAAGGTAAATAGCTAGGTATTTGTAGTAAATAACTGTTATGAGGCTGACATAACTAGCATTATTTGTTCAACTGTATTACCAAATTAAATACAAAAGAGTTGGGACACTCCAGAATAATTGAAGTGGGTCAGTGACACCCAGAATTACATAGGTGACAAGTGGGAGCAGGTTCTCTCTCACTGGGTGACTGTAGGATTTTGAGCGAGCTTGTAGCGTATGTATATTGCTATTTCTTATGGTACAAATGAGACTGATATGATTCCGTCCAGCACCTAGGAGTGGAATTATCCCTAAAGGAAACCTTGTTCCTGAAGGAAGACCCCTGTTCCACAATGAATTTTACTTTTGTTGTGACATTTTGAAGGTACTACATGGTAATGACACATTGCTCCAGTAATTTTTGTACAATGTCTCTGTGAGCTCTCTCCATCTGTCATGACAGCATTAGTCTTGGCATCTCTGATGAAAGAATAAAAATTAAAAGGGAGAACAAAAAAGTCAATTTCTAATGGGCTCCAAATACCCATATCTTACAAGCGTGAATTAAATATTGCTCTCATCTTGAAGCCTTCCAGCCACATTACATGGATTAAAACCTCAAAACTATTTAAAATTAAAAATCCTGTTAAAAGCTGAAATATATATGAAGTAAAATAATATTCAGCTGTTTAAACTAACCTGTTGATAGGCTGTCAGCTGTCATTTGATTTGCACTTCATTTGAATTAATAAAAAGTAAACCATAAGCATCATGATTTACAGTAATATAAAAGCTATTACAAAGGACCTTCATCATAAGCTTCTTTGTCATAAAGCTATTGTATCTTACTTTCAATCACTAAACACTGTTAAAAACATTTCCTAATACGATACTGCCTGATGCAATATACAAATTCCTTTGCTTCAGAGACCAGCTACAGAGACAAATTGGAAGCTTCTTCTTGCATAAATACTTTAAAAAAAAAAAAAAGTATTATCACAGTGTCCTTCACCTTTTCTTGAGGCCACGCACACATATATATCCAAATAGCTCAGGCTTACCCAGCCATTAAAATACCTTTATGCCTCCTCTTTTATTTTAAATAACCCTTGGACAAACAACATCTAGTTACTCAAATACACCAATTTGTTTACTCCTGTGAAAAATGTCATGGACTTAATATTGATCTCAGTTTCATATCTCCTGTTAAAAATTTTTTGTCCTCCTCCCAGAGGTGCTGTTTTGAGCTGGAGCCGGTGGATGCCTAAGGCTCCACTAGATCCCCAGGGCACACCAGGGCTGCTAACACATCTCTCAGTTTCTCTCAAGAAGACCCAGCTCTCAGTATCCTCTTAGTGCTCTCTAACAAAGCTGTGCTCAGTGTCTGCTAGTCCCAGCAAGAAGACCTGGCCCACACATAAACAAATTATCTTACCTCCCAGTGGGACAAGAAATGCCTGGTGAGCTGCTTGCTGTGGGCTGGGTGAAATCAATGCCATTTTCTTATACCTGGGAGCACAGGAAAAAGTTCATTTGAGAACAGTTAGATGTGAACAAAAGGTTTGGAATAAATGTCCTCCTGACGTCCCCCCCAACCTGAATTATCCTGTGGTCCTACCTGTGGTGGCTGGTGCCGTGGATTAATACAAGTTTGGCACAGACTGAATAAAACTGTCCAAAGCCTGGCAGTGAAAGTGTGTCTGCTCCAGGCCTAGCACAATATCCTGCTCCAAGGCCATGTTGGTGGTCTTTTGCCTTCCAAGATTATCAGTGATTAGTTGACCATTCACTGCTGGAGGACAGTGTGCTTTTTCTGAGAGCAACTTTTGCCCACAGCCACTGAGATATAAAGGATTAATTTTGGCCTCTAGGAATTCAGCCACGTGCTTAGTGCACCAGGTAGAGCCTGAGCTCCTGTATCATAGTATACTTCAGAATTATTTGTGCAGAATTATGTGGAATTGTAGTGTGATAGGAACTGAAAATATGCAGTGGCCTGACATTGAGGAGCATTGTCTTGCCAGTGAGGAGGGGAGTTTTCTTCCCCTTGGTTTGGTTCTCCCCAGAGCCTCTTGCTTCTTTTCTTGTCTGTCCTCACAAGTCACAGCATGTCACGTCACAAAACTGATATAGCTGGGCATGCTACTTCAGGGTTTCAGCAGATCCTGTATTTGGAGTAGTTTGAAAAGTGTCTAGTGGCTTTGTCACATGGTTTCTCTGTAGTGTGAGAGCAGCCGGCAGAGAGCTGTGAGCTCACATGTTTGGATGGCTTAGTTTCTGCATACAGATAACGTGAATATCTGCTTGGCAGTGTTTTACAGCAACTGAACATTCCTGACGCTGCCTCTTTTCATCCTTCTGCTCCCCCTTCCTTAACAGCAGAATCAGCAGCTGTAACAACACATGGAGGACACTTGGCAGCTGCAAGACACAGATGCTGAGCTCTGTAATAAACTTCTCCTGTAGAAGAATCTGAGTGCTTTTGCTGGCTGCTTAAAAGTCCTTATTGCTGTCTGACTCACTTGCTCAACAAGCAGTTACAGTGTGCTGATGGCTGCTGCTAATCACTCTTGGAGTTCTAAGGACCAACCTAATTGTCCTTCTTGGTCCTGTAGGATGCTGCCATAGCCTGGTTTTAATAATCTGTAAGTGAACTGCATGCTTTGAAGGTAGATGTTTAAGAATAAGGTACTGTGCAATGTTTCAGTGGGCCATTTCTTTTTGTATCTAGAGATAGGCAATAGGCCTGGTTTTGATCACAAGTCACAATGTGCAAACCAGAAATAACTTCAGTGTTGTTAAAGCGGTATAAGCTGTTATAAAACAAATGTGAGTGAGGTCAGGGGCGAAGGAAAGCTTTACATGAAGTCTGCATTACCTGCTAAGGAAATGGTATATCTTTAATATTTCAGACAGTGCTGTTTGCTGGAATTGGTCTGTGATAAGGACTGATGGCAGCAGGTTAGTGTTGGGATGGGAGGGCTCATTTCAGAAAAGACTTGAAAGGGTGTGTTTTGGGGAGCCATTTGAATCTGCCATGGGCCAACTTGGAAGTTGTGCTGGAGTCTAAAGAATATTGGGAAAGAAACCAGAAACAGGTGCTTGTGGACATAAAGGCAGGAACTGGGCAACAAGTCTTGTGTGTGGCCAAGACAGAAAGGAGGAATGCTGCAAAGAGACACAAGGAAAGGAGAGCTGTAAACATAAGCACTCATAGGTTAATCTTGATGTACAACATGAGGGGAAGTGATGAAGGAACACGAGAAAAGAGTGGCATGGTCAGTGATGAGGAAATGATGCTTTTGGTCAAAAGTTCCTTCCATCTCTTTCTGGGGAAAACTGAAATCATAATAATAGCAAAAATATGGTAGGAATGGGAAGGGAGGCACAGGAAAAGGAAAGGCATGGGATGGACAGAATGGACCTCGTATTCAGTGACACAGGGCTTAAGGGACAGCTTTATGTGACAGGACTAGCAGGCAAACCAGTATGGGCAACACTGTGATGCTATAGACTGTGTGACCAAGAAGAAGATGAGGCCTTCTTCAGAAAACTGTGAGAAACTTTATGATTGCAGCTCTAGTCCACACGGGAGATTTGACTGTCCTGGTGTCTGCTGGAGAGGCAGCTCAGCAGGGTACAACCAACCCAGGAGGTTCCTGAAGCACTGGTGGCAACTTCCCAACACATGGAGTTGAGGAGCTGGTGAGGGGAGGCACTCTGCTGGACCTCAGACCTAAAACCAAGGAAGAACACGTCAGGTAGGTGACAACTGGAGCATTCTTGTCTGAAGTGACTGTAAGATGGTAGAGCTCAGGATCCAGAGGGAAAAGAACAACAGCAAAAAGCAGGTTTAAAACCCTGGGCTTCAAGAAAGCACAATTTGGCCTGTTCAGAGACTTGCTTAAAAAAATCCTGTGAGCTACAGCTCTGGCAAAAAAAAGGGTCCAGAGGAGCTGATTTAAAGGTCATTTGTTAAAAAAGTTATCTATCCTGATATGCAGGAAATCAAAGGTGGTGCAAGATCTGTAAGTATGAACTCCTGGTAAAACTCAAACATGGATAAGAAGACTGAAAGAGGTAGAAGCAGGGAGAGGTAACCTGTGAGGAATAGAGAGACACTCTCCAAGAATGGAGTCGGGCTTAAGAAAACCAAAGCCAGAGTCGCCTTTAGTGAGAGAGGTGAAAAGTAAAAAGAAAGGCTCCAGTTCTGGGGTCTCCAGTAAAAGGGAGAAATAAACGTACTGGAACAAGAAGATGATGAAAGATCTGAAGTATCTCTCATACAGAAGAGAGGCTGAGAGAGCTGGAACTGTTCAGCCTGGAGAAGTTTGGGGGGATCATATCAATGTGTATAAATCCCTGATGGTGAGGAATAGAGAAATGGAGACAGACACCTCTCACTGCTGTCTAGTGACAGAAGAAAAAGAAACAGACACACACTGAAATGCAGGAAATATCATTCCAGCATAAAAACACCCTCTTGTTTATTGTGAGGATTTTGAAATCCTGGCACAGGTTGCCCAAGAAAGTTTTGGAGTGTCTGGCTGTGGACTTATTCAAAACCCAACTGCACATGTTCCTGGGCAATCTGCTGCAGCTAAGCATGCTTGAAGCAGGAGATGTGTCCAGGTGATCTCAAGAGGCCCCTTCCAGCCCTAGAAATTCTCTGAATGTGCCATATAGGAACAAGCAGATCAGGCAAGGGGCAGCTGATGAGAAATAGTTACCAAAGGGGACAACCCCGTAGTATGTGGGAGAGGAGAGGGAAGAGGTTGAATGGACAAGGGCACTGGCACAGAACAGGTGGATGTTTCATCCCAGGCAGCACCAGTGTCACCTTGGCAAGAAGCTACCACCTAATCTATGCCTGAGGAGAAGACTCCTGTTTCCACTTCACTTAGCCCTGTCTCCTCCGTAAGACTGACATTCACATAAACATTTTTTAACTGTAAAAGGACAGTCCTATTTCTGGTTTGCACAGGGGATGTTTTCCTGTGACCTTTTTTGCGTCCTTGTACTCGAGCATTTGAAGACTAACAGCTGTCCCAAGCTTCAGCTGGAGGAGGAAAAGGAAGACACCATCAAGAACAAATGTTAGTAAGTCACTTTTCCTCTCATTGTCTGGTATATCTAGGGTGATTTTTAACCTTAGGAACAGTTATCTCTCTGATGCCCTTATTCTTGATATTATTAACTAGTACTGGACATCAGCATTTAAAAATTCCTTCTTTAAGCTTGAGCCTTGTTTTTCTTGATATACAGTAGACACTGATGTGCTTCTGTTGTGGCTGCTCAGTAAATGTGTTGGGAAATAGCTGTCAACAATGAATTCTATTTTATGTAAAAATTGGAATCCTGTAATTTTATAATATTAAAGATCTCTGGATGTAAATATAGTATATCAACATTTAATATTACAAAAAAATCTCATATTCCTTCAAATAAACCACAGGTCAGGCACAAGAAAATACAAACTTTCAAATAATAGGACTTAAATACCTGTTTCAGCAGTGCTTTCATGCTGTTTGCTTGCTTGAAAACATGGGAACTATTTATTTTTAATTCGTATTATCTCATTATTGCAGGTTTCCTTTACAACATGGCTCATTTCAGGTGTTAAAAAAAGCCTAGTGATTTTATCTGAGTTTCAGATTTTCCAGTAGTGAGCACTCACACATGTAGTGCTATTTAGAACTGATGTAGCAAACTGGTTTTGTTTTTTCTTTTGTCACATTGGTCGTCCAGCAGGCAAAATGTGTTATGACAATTGTCTCCAAGATGCAAAGATAAATGAGAAAAGGAGCCAAGCACTGTTGCAACTGAGGTATTCTGTTAAGAAGCTGAAGGTGAGCACTGCGAGCTTCTCACTCCTGCTTACATAAAGAGTGACAGCTTTTAAATACAAGGACTCCCAATCTTTCACTGAGCAGGCTCTGATTTGGCAAGTACAGCCTGAGACACATTTTCCTCCATGTGAGTAGCCCCACTGAGGTACCAATGTGATCCACCAGCATCACAGGAACAGAAGCAAAGGCTATAAAGAAGGGAAGTTTGGAACTCTAGACGATTTGCTTATCAAAGTCAGGTGTCTACCACCTTTAATTGTAATTGCAATACATGCCTAGAGCCTCCTCTTGTACCCCTGTTCTTTCTTCTGCTCAGGGAGAGTTGTGTCTAAGCTCAAGGGTCCAGGAATAGCAGGATGCAGGGTCACACTCCCTCCCTGGAGCAAGGAGTCCAGTCCATCTGAGCACTCAGATTTCTTCTTTTCTGTAGAGACCAGTGTGCAGCCTGGCATTGCACCAAATCCTGAAGGAATGTTCTGAGTCCTTTAGCTTAGGTGCAGCCTTACAATCTCTTCTATGAATGAAGTGTTTAGTTTGCATTGCATGAGTAAAAAAGTGGTGAGTGGTGCATGTGCAGGAAAAAAATTACACTAATTTCACAACTATAAGGCGCACTCTTTTGACTCAAATTTTGATCGAAACCTGGAAGTGCACCTTAAAATCTGGTGTGCCTTATATATGGACAAAGTTTGGGAATTTGCCAATGCGGAAGTGTGAGCCGCGGCAGCCGCGGAGCCGAGCCACCGAACCGTGAGAGCCACGGCAGCTGGTGCCTGGGGTGGGTGGGAGTGCCGGGGCCCGCGGCACGGGGAGGGCGCCTGGGGCTGCGTTTAAAGGCTACACCGATCCCTGAAAACTGTTTGCAAATTGACCACCTGACAGCAAACCCTGTGATTGTGCAATTCCGTTAATTCGTTACTTTGTTGCACGAGGATCCTCGCTGCAAAAAAAAAGTGTGCCTTATACTCCAGTTCGCCTTATAGTTGTGAAATTACTGTAATTTAATCCTCCTACTGGGGGTTAAATTAATAGATTGGATTGAAGGTATGATGACCTTTGGGGTCTCATCTTTATTGCCTGTGACCACACAGAGAAGTAAATGAATGAAAAGGAAGGGTTAACATTTTTCAGACAGGAGAAGAATACCAGGAGGGTGACAGAAGCTGAACAGGAGGCAGCACTAGTAAAGGAAAATGACAAAGGAAGTCATGGAAGAGTCTGGTGGTGCACACAGAGAGACAGGGCAGAGGGAAGGGTGTTGGTGGATGAGATACAATAATGAGGGGAAGCTGTTTGATCACTTGTAGCTCCTGAGTCAGTAGCAGCTGCACCTGCAGCACCCCTGGGCTCCCTGTGTGCTGGCCAAGGCAGCGGCTGAGAGAGTCTGCTGCCCTTCTCCTGTGTATCGCTGCATAAATCAAACATCTGGGCTCCAGAGAGACCTTATTAGTGCTAAACAACCTTGATTCAATTATGCTACAAGATGCACACAAGATGGTATCTTTTGTACACTCCTGCACTGTGAAGGGCTTATAGGAAGTGTGGCACTGGGGAAGGGGATGGAGAGCATGGAAACTCAATTATTCTCTCATTTCCATAGTTGGTGCATTGTAGTACACGAAGGGGTGGTGGCTGAAGGGTTTGTAGAACCTAATACCAAGGATAATTTGAATGGGTTGTGTTTTGAAGGTTCTTCCTTCTCATCTGCTCTAAAAACACTATATCTATGTAGATAAAAATAAATTAAGGCCTGACTTTCAGCTCTGGAGTTTGAAAGTCAACACTTGGCCAGAGCTACTCAGTTGTGCCACTGCAGCTTCTGCAGGTTTAAAGCCCTCTTTCCTTTCCTGACATTAGAGAATGGACAGGCAAAAAACCTCAGCAGCAAGGATTTTGTGAAGAGTGGGGGTGTGAAGCAAACAGCCCAGGCCAAATTCCACACCAGATAATTCCATTGAGGCGCTGGTTTCAACTGGGCATTGTTATCTACATTTCCTGTCTCCTTCTGCAGGTCCCTGCTACCGAGAAGCTGCTGATTTTCAGTGGGGCTGTGACGTCCGCTCCCAGCCCTTTGCTCTGCTCACAGGAGTTACATGGAAAAGAAGCAAATTGTGGGAAGTGCTTTGAATTCCTTCTGTGTAAATTTATGTCTTCTAGTGTGATTATTTTTCTCTGCTATGGAGAAAAGTTGTATTTTAAAAACTTTCTTGTTGTTTCTGCAGATCTGTCATTCATTTCCATGGATACATGAGTGGTAGAAGGCAGCCAGAGCTGTCAATTCCAGCCACTCACTGCCTGCCCAGTGAGCAGTGAAAAGCTGCTGAAGTCATTAGGATTTTACACTTGAAAATAATACAATAGTTTGAACTTTCCTGGTGCTTTTCAGTCAGGAATCCTTAACTCTGGTAAGGGAGCCGCTACTATAAAATAATTAATTGGGTGTCATAAGAGCTTGATGAGTGTGTTTGGAGGACACAGGGGAGGCTGGGGAGTGCTGCAGTGACCCATTGCAGGCCACCCCAGGAGTGTGGGCATGGGCAAGCATTTTTCTCTCTTTTTTATCTCCTAATAGTCCAAGACATCTTTGATTTCTGCATCACAAGAGCCATCAGATAATAGAAGGGCTGCATTCCTGCAGGATATGGCATATGCTAACTGTTCATTGAATGGTTTTCCCTGTCCATCATGTTGAATTCCTCAGTCAAGTTCTTACTGGCTCTTCTCTCAGGATAAGTCTTCTGCCACTATGACAGGCTGATTATTCCACAAAGATGTGAGATCATGTGCCATTATTATCTCTGATCATTGAACCGTTTTTTTCCTGGGCATTTCCAACATAAAATGTATCTTAACTGTATTTTAGGGAATGAAAACAGAGGAAGAGATATTTTTTAAATGTATATACAATGTCATTACAGCATGCTCTGGTTTTCCACATTTGATTTTTCAGTACACTCACCTTATTTCTTAGCTTTTATTTTCTGCTCTGTGAGGTGACACACATTAAGTGATGACTCTTTCATTCTTGCACATAATCCAAACAGATCTTTGCACGCTAAACAATTGTTTGAAGTAATTAAGGTAGGTGGAACTGGGCCCATCACCATTTACCTTCTGTGAATCCTCATTTTCTCTTCCTAAAAGACCCCACAGGTGAGCAACTGTGTGTGTTTTTGAAAAGATTTAGAGAGTTTGGATAGCAGGCACTGTTCAAGTAATTCTCAACTCAGCTAACTTGCCATCACATTTCCCAATTAACAAGAAATACACCTGGAGTTCTTCACAGCCCCTCATAATTATTATTAATCAAAGTCAATCCCTGCAAGCACTGACATAACTTTAGCACACAGCCAGATTGCGGAATCAGGTCCAGAAAATTATGATGGCATCACCCAAGTATCCCCAAGCCCTCTACATCATCTTCTTTGAGCCATTCAGTTGGATAGTCAATAAAATTGGACCCAACAGAGACAATAATGATACTCTACAATTAGTCTCTCCCTGTTCTCAGAGGAAGCTCTTTATTATGACCCTTAACAAAGACTTCATACATAGCCCTGTGATTATGTATTTCCCTTAACAGTATTTTATGAGAGACCTTACTAAAACCTTTACTAAAGTAAATTATTATTTTGCAGATCATCTTTATCTAATGATCTACTAACTTTTTCCAAAACTTTTTACACATTATTAATTGACTTGTGGAAGACATAAAAAAAAAAAATATAAAAATAATCAGATGTACTTTGACAGCTACTGCAGTAGTTTAGTTGAGCTCTACTTGGATTAGCACTGTTCTTCTGTCTGTACTTAGGAACTCTATTTCTTTTCTGGCATCCCTCTCTTCAGGTCAACCACTAGTTCAAGGTGGAAAAGATAAGCTGCAGCATCTCGAGTGTGCTGGTGTTAGCTCTTGGGAAGTCAAGAGGAAGGAAATAACAGTCCATAAAGTTTTGATTGCTTCGAAAAGATGTTTGCTGAAAGTATGAGCAAGGCCAGCTGCAAAGAGCTCAAGCATGAGGAGAAGTAATGCTGCATTGTCTGCTCACTCACTCTAGCAATGACTGGACAGCATTTCATATTGGACATTGACCAAAGGAAGACTGTTTTTCTCAGGCCTATCAGGGTCTGTCTTACAGAATCAACTTTTTAGTTAGTGGAGGTTTCACTTTAAAGATGGATAGAACAGCTTGATCCAGGGTGGTGTGGCAGGGAATGTTTTGGCAAAAATAGTGGCACTGAAGAAGTAAAATAAATGTGCCATGCTCTATTCCTCCCCCAATTTTAAAATATCAGCATTTTGCAAGCAATGGGCCATATGCTCCCAGGGCTTGCAAGCCAAAAAGTATAGCAAGTTACTACAAAATCACTCTCCAAATTCTATACACAAGCCAAAACCTCCTACTTGGTATTCTGCCACCATGCCAACTTGCAGAGCAGAGATTGAGCCTGAGCAAGGAGATCTGCAAAAGAATCTCAGGTTATGCACATCCACACATGGAAGGGAGATAGAGGCTGTGGTTGGCTGGGGCTGAGTCTGGACACTCATCCTGAAAACTCAGCTTAGGTAGAAAGAAAGATAAATTGCCACTAATGGTGAGCACGTTTCCAGGTCAGAATCCCCCTCTCCAGAGAGGGAAGGCACTAAAGTCTACTGGGGTTGTTTCTGCTGGGCTTGCTAGGAAGGGAAAAAGAAATATGGATCTGAAATCCCAGCCTCATGCAGGCCTTGCACTGGGAGGAGCATGGCTCTTCAGCGTGACAGTCCAGTTGGATGGGAACCACCCTGGTGTTCAGAAATAATTCACTAATGCTGAAACCAGCTTCCTGAGGAATAGTAGTGCTGCCCAGGGATAGACAGGTGCTCTTCACCTGTACCCCATAGGACTGTCAGTCTGTCTGAAGCAGTGAAACAAAGGTCTTTGGCCAATAATTTTCTGGGTGGCAAAGCAAGGCAAAAGTTAGTTCCATCAGTGTCAATTTATTTTCAGCAGTAATATGCATTGTAGTGTGGCAAGATTCATAATCTCAGTGTGTGCAGGTACTTGTGGATGGACTTGTGGATACTGTCTGAAACCCCACAGGGCTGTTCATTTACATGTTCCCTGGCCCTTTGGTTCAAGGCTCTCCCCTATTTTGCATACTCTGTTCCTCCATCAACACCTGGAGAGTACCTAGTATTTCTCTAGGATGATCCCTGCCCCGTTTCATTCATTGGCTAGCTCAGACTTCTTCTCTCTTATGGCTAATATATTATATGCTCTTTGGTAGAGATTTAAAGCAGTACAGATACTCACATTTTCTGAACATTTTTGCAGACCCTATACTACAACGAAGAGGTAAGAAATGCAAATTTGAAGACCTGCACGTGCCACGCTAGGCAGAGTGAACTGGGGCAGTGAAATCACAGGACAGGGTGTGTGGAGCAGAGCAGATGCTCTCTCTCCACCAGGAGCAAGCCAACTGCTGCTGGGAGGACGGGGCTGGGAATGGCCTCCGGACCAAACACCCGCTCGATTTGCACGCCTGCACGGCTGCTGGTGGATCCAGCTGCTCCTTCCCCCTGCCTGCTCTGCACACACACACACACACAGGGATGCTCCTGCCCAGGCACACAGGGGTGCAGAAGCTCCTTGGGAACCACAGAGCAGGCAGGAGAAAAGCACCTGCTCTGGGAAAAGCACGTTCTCTGCCTGCACAGTAGTGAAAAAGCACTGTAGGTGAAGCTGAGACATAGCAGGCTGGCACGTGAACGAGAAGTTTCTGAGAAGGAGCTTACACCAGGGTGCAGTTTTCTGTGTACAGCAGGTGGTAATTGCTACCTCTGATATTGCCCGTTTGAGGCTGGTGGAAGAATTCCCAAAGGCAGTTGCAGGGAGAAGTGATGAATGCTGTAGTGCACCCTGAATGTGACCCTTTCAACAACAGACCAGTCACTTCTCCCCTCCAAGGAAACATCCAGTGCTGTGAGAGGACAAATATCAGTGGCTATGATTTTATGAGGTTGAGATAAAACACATACAGTATATATAAAATATATATGCTGTTGTTATCAAATCTGAGAGTTAAAGACAAAATGTGCTGTTTTAAGCATGCAATTTGGGTAATAATAATAACAATAATAATTTTCTCCATAATCCCTTTTGGTTTTTTTTTTAAATATTGGTAGGAAACAAACTTTTAAGAGCAATGAAAATAAGGAGAATATGTTTGGAATTTTCTTACCCTAAAATTTATGTCCATTTGCTTTTGCAGCAAAGCAATCAAAAGTCTCATGCAGCAGTACATGAAACAGGATTGCTCTTTTTATTTCTTGGGAGACAGCCATCATTACATTGGGCCAGAGCTATGAGTCAGGGCTGCTGTTTCCTATCCTAAAGTGAGGAATCTCTCTCAGGAAGTCCTGTGTTGTGCTGGAGATCAGAGCAGGTGATAATGGTCTCATCTGGCTTTGAAATTTATGAGCAGGAGATATGTCATGTAATGGAGTCATTATTTTGTTTTAGTCCATTCCTCAAGCTGTAGTACTTGGAGACATAAGAAGCGTGTGGTGACCAGATGGAAGGAGCAGGGAACAGGGAAGAGCAGTAGGACGACTTCCCTCTTACTGGTAAGATGATCCTGAATAAAAGCAAAAGCACTGGGAAACTCTGTCAGTGATTTTATCCATAGAAATGACTATAGAAAGAAGTGTAGGTTATGAGAATGCTGGCCCTAAACTGAGCTGGGATTGAAAGAACAGGGAAGGGTCAGATAATATGAGCTTAAAACCCAAGAAAATATGAGCAGTTGCATCGCTTAAAAACTGAATCAACTCCATTTGTTGACAGCAGCTGGGGCCTCTGAATTCTGAAATGAAAATGGAAAAACACTCAAAGAACATGAACTTTAAAACAGGGCTAAGAAGATTGAAATGGATGGCATTTATGTGAGGTTTAGAAATACTCCAAATTGTTAAAAAAAAATCCTCCTTTAATTTTCCTGTAATCTTCTACATACTTCATTCAGAACTCTGAAAATCAAAATTACCATTGCATCCAGGTTCAAATTTTTACATTTATTTGCCAAGGTTTTGTTTTCTTTTTCTCTTTAATTCTGTTCCTGTTCAGTAAGATATGGGTCCTATTTGGAACTGGGCAAAGTAATATCAGTTCTCAAGCTTCCAGTCTGTCTTCTTTGTGGCTATGAGAGGAAAATGCATTTTAAAACCATTAGAAAACATTATTTGCTTCCAACTAATATGTTTATTTCATAATGGACAAAAAAAAAATTATAAGACAATGTTAAATTGTTGAACTTTTCAAGGTAATCTGTACTAAACCTTGACTTTATTTTATGAGGAAATGCTGAAATTTAATTGCTTAACATAGAAAAACTAAGATGGAAAGGAGTTTTCACAAAGAAATTTGGGAGGTAAACTTCAGAGACAAAAAGAATAATTCTGGCATGGGATCAAGTGGATGCTAACTGATTATTTAATGCATTCAAACTGGAATTTTAGAGAGACCTTTCCATCCATCCATCAAAGAAATTATATTCTGGTACTGGGGACAGAGAAATTCATTGTTTTAGGCTGCAGTTGGGTACATTAATGAAAACCATTGTATCACAGAATTCTTAGGGACAGAAAACGAGGCTTGTGATGTGGATCAGTCGCTATCTGATGTTTAGGTGTCAGCAGCTGAGTTTGAAAAGAGACTTGGTTGTTTATTTGCACCATTGCTTTATTCTATTAATCACATGCTTCAGGACTTTTGTTTGCAGCCTGCGGAGGTCAGGAAGGGTCATTTTTACTTTTCGTTTGTGCATTGCTAGACTTCTAGGCTGGTCTCTTTTTCACCTCTGCACCATGAAAGGGCAGGAGGTAGGCTAGAGCCCCTAATCTCTGCATGTGTCTCACCCATAAGCTCAAGTTTAAAGTGATCAGCAGATTTGAGGTAAGGAAGGAATTTTCCCATTGATCAGATTGTCAGGAACTGCTGCAGAAGAGGGGGTTGTCTTCACCTGCCTTAATTTCTTAGCATTTGCAGGAGATTTCACCTAACATTTCCCTTCTATTAGAAAGATTTGGGCTATTGACAACAATTGCATCTTGCCTTTTTGCTTTCTGGGGCTCATTAAATTTGCAGCTGCCTTATGATGAAGTGTAAAGTTTGTTACAGACTCCCTGGGCCAGTGTGTGTGGGGACACATTGGGCAGGATGCCTTTGGACTCTCCAGGCTAATCATCTGTGAAAGTCTGCACTTGCTAGCCCAACTGACCCCTTCCATCCTTATTTCCTACATTCCTTACTCCTTTTTTAAGAGCTTCCAAATGTCAATTTTAGTTCAATCTGAAAAGTTTTGTTCTGCATGAAGTGTCAAACTGGCCAGTGACTAAGACATCACTGAAAAAAAGCAGCCTGGTCACACAGGAGCTCCTCATGCCCTGGATTCCTCCATGACCTCCAGCTGGATGTAAGGACCTGTGGGCAGCATGCACAAATCAAACCCTCTGCAGCCAGAAGTCAGAAAACAGGGTGGAAAACAGGCTGGAGCACTGCCTCTATGCTGCCTCACATTGGGCTTGGCCCTCCTCTGGGCCAGGTATCTGGGCTTTCCAAAATTTGGCTGCTATAGATGGGAAATGCACTGACCTAAACTGGGCCAGGGAGAAGGGAAGCAGCTGCATTCCAGGGGAACATTTCCGAGGGTGATGTAGGTAGACACTGCTGCTGGCTTAGGGTTCCGGTGTAAATGACCACTGGCCCTAAAGCAATGCTTGGTGGAGCTCCTGAGCACCTAAGGAGGCAGAGCTTTAAAAGGGGACAAAATGGGGATTTAGGAGATGGGCAGGGACGACTGGGGACAGCGCTTCTTTTTCCGACACAACTTCACGTGCAAAGCCTCGTGCTGCACCAGGTGGCTCTGACATAAGAAAGCACCACAGAGTTGCTGGAGATGTCTTGCTGATGAATTATTTTGAAGCCACCATTGGGCAGCTGCTTAGCAATCAATCAAGGAGAAAGACGAATCAAAATTACAGTGACCTGCAAGATCCCGTTACTCTGCTTTCTAACTTGCACATGCTAAAGACATAAAATGGTTGTGATGCCTTCTTCCTTCCTTTACAGACTAAAGATAATAAAAGAATCCACCCCCTTGCATGAAACAGACAGGTAAGCAGCAAGAATTCCTGTGGTGCAGTGTTTTAATTCGTGCTGTTTAATTTTACTGTTATGGCTGGCAACAGGTAACAGCGCTCATGCTAAAAATATTTAGACATATGGATTTCCCTTGTATTCAGAGTTGTTTTCATCCACCAGACTCATAAAATAGTGAAGCTACATGATAATGCCATATGTATAATAAAACCACATTTTTTCAAAGACCGCATAAATACATACTACTAAAATACAGATATTTTGCTAAGGAAATTAAAAATGAAAGATAGGTTTAAAACATTGTTAAAGACTATAATGGGAATGGCAAGTGGCATAATGGGAATAATGCCCTGGGATTATCCTTGGGCAATAGGGAATAACCAGAATGAGATAGTATTAAGGACAATAAGTCCAATCCTGCAGAGCACAAGCAATCCTGAGAAGTGCTGAGCCTGCTCAGCTCATGGTGAATTCAGTGGGAGCTGAGGGTATTGAACACCTCTGCAGAATGAGGCCCCAGTCAGACTCCCAAACTAAGGCTGTCATTTTGAGCCTGGATTTTTATGAGATGCCAATTTGATTTTTATGAGATGCCAATTTGGATGTCTTAGTGGGACCCTGGCACACTGAGAACCACTCAGAGCAGCAGCCAAAATTTTCCAAATGGGCCTGATCCACCTGCCACTTACGTTGAAGGACAGATCCCCATTGTCCTTGTGGGCTTTGATTCTGGCCCTGTTATCAGGAGGCACCCTAAGAGTGCTGAAAATTGGCTGAGGGAGGTATGGAAGCAGCACATCTCACAAAAGGCGTGCTGCTGGCACTCTGGTTAGGTGGAGCCAGCTTAACTCCATTTTCAATTGTGAGATGGCCAAGTTGTGCAAGCACCTTTGCCCATTTCATTCCTTAGCACAATAAACCCCTATTTTACATGCCTCAGATAGCCAAGGTTACAGAGCTGTAAGGACAGGGAGAGTCACATATCTTGATTTCAAGCAGTTTCCTTGGATGGAAAAACAACATATTTGATTCCCTGAGCAGAAAAATCCTGGAAAAGCTATCTTCCCATTTCCCAGGGTCCAAGCAGGATTGTTTTAACCTTATTAACAAGATCTCTGTGAAATACAAGTGGCTATGGCTTCAATCTTGCAATTTTAACACCACTGTCCATGACTGAGGAGTGAAGGAGGGTATGTGTGTGTGACATTTTTGCAGGACCCGGGGCTGTGTCCCTGTCCCAGTGAAATCCTCACATGGTTACCAAGTGTTGTTGCATTTCGCCAGTGACAGACCTAGTGTGCACTTCCACAGGGCAGGTGGAAACCAAGAAATTTAGCCAGTTTGGGGGTTCATTGATTGCTGTAGCCTGGCCCTAAAACCTCATTGTATTTACTTGCATTTCCATGCCTGTTTGGAGCTCTGAATTAGCTGCTACATCAAAATCACACATTTAGAATGAGGTGAGTAAAATGTGCCCTGCTCAAGGGGCCAAAAATCTCCAAGGGCGTGGAAGCAGCTCCTATAACACATTTTCTGTGCCTACACGACATGAGAAAATAGTCTGGGCTGCTGGGAAGGTGGCATGGCTCATTTCCTCCTGCTGTCATCCTTTCCTGGCCCCAGCATGGGCAGCTGTGCACAGAGGTCTAACCATGGGTGCTCCTTGGCAAATCTGGAAGATGATGCATCCTCACAGCGAGCAGTCATGAGGCTCCAGCGTGCCTTGAAGCACAGCTTTGCACATCCACGCTGCATCTCTGACCCAGACCATTGGTTTAGGAGCTCTCCAGCAGGGTGGGACTGAGGACAGCCTCAGCAGAAGACTTTCAGGAGAAAGTCAGCTCTTGTGAGACATTTGTTTGCCTTAGGCTGGGCTTCCCTGGCTGCAGAGTGGGGACAGCAGCAGCTCTCCAATGGCCAGGTGCACCTTCAACAGGGACACCTTCCACAGCTGCTCCTAAAATGCTGCCTCCCTGTTCCTTTAAAAGGCTCCTGAAGGCACCTCTCAATTCTTGTGGACCTTCAGCGCTCTGAAGCTACCCATAAATACCCTTGTTAAAACATGCATTTCGGCATAATGACAATGAGCCTAAATGCTAAGTCCAGCCTTGCAGGGAGGATGGCACTTATTTCCTTAAATGTATAATATAGAGCATCCACATTCATATTTTTAGTAGCATATAGCAGTGGTCCAGCCTTTAGTGTACTGTATGTACTTTTAATAATCTCCATAAAAGCCTGATTTTCAATCCCTAGGCTCAAGCTGACAGTGTAAATAAAATCACCCAAATCCACAGGGTAAGAGAAATGAAAATGACAAGGATTAAAATTTTGTCAAACCTCTTTCTTTTTAAAATTCTACTTCCCTTCCAATTGGATCACGACCCTCTGTGTGCACAGCTTAAGACCAGACGGTATGCTTTCACTTTTATTCCGCTCTGCAGCAGGCTTACAGTATTTAGTGAAAGTCTGTAAAGAATGTGTGCTGTGTAGAGAGTTAATACCATAATCCCCTATCGTTAGGGTCAAATGCTGAATAGAGCAGAAGAATTAGAAAATATGTTACATACAATGGCAGAAAAAATGCATCAGCATGCTGTTCTGTTAACACACGCATTCATTACCAACAAGTAAACGACAATGAGGTAATAGAGTATATTAAGAGATGTGTACTTCAAGTCTAGTGCGTGTGTTGTTGTAAGTACCTAAGACTTTGAGTGAGAATCTCATTCTGTGGGTACACACACATCACAGGGTTCTTCTTGCCACGTTATTGCATCTTTCCAGGAAGCACTTTGATGCAAAAAATCAGCTTTTAAAATTATTTGGCAGGGATAAACTTTGAATACTCCTTTCTTTTTTAGATTTCCTGTGAAGTGTGATATCTCTATTTTGCTATTCAAGCATGACAGTACATCTGTCTCTAGAGAATTCCCAAGCCTGAACTGTGGTAATTTTAGCTAAGGAAGTATTCAGAAAACAATCCTAGTGCTTGCCTTTTCAAGAGATCCTTAGGGGGCTTGCTACTTACATCGTGTAGAATTGGCATGGGTGTTCCATTCCCTTGGGTTTTCAGGAAAAATGAGCCAGTATGTGCTGGAGGAGTGACAATTTGCTAGAAAGAGGAGAAAGAAAATACATTTTGTACGTTGTGTTGCCTGAAAGCAATTGCAAAATACAAGAATCGCCCGATCTAAAAATCTTATCACTATGAGTTAGCATATTGTGCCTTCCTCTAAGGAAGAGTCTGAGCTGCACAAGAAGCGGGGGGTGACCTTATGGAATAGGAAGAGATAGAGAAGTTATTTGGCTGCCTGCACTGACACTAAGTAGTGTCTGATTCCCTAATTATTTCTGCTGATTTAGCCTGGTTATTAAGGGACAGAGACAGTGCTGAGCTGGAGCCAGGATGAAGGTACTTAGACATCTTGCAATAGCTGGTTAATGACAAACTGTGGAAAGCAGGGCAGGAACATATAACCTCAAGACTTTGTCCAGCACAGGCTCTGTTATCTTATCTTGTGATGATCAGGTGTAAATAGTGCCAGGCACCACTTCACCCAACAGGCCATGGATGTTCTTCTGGGATGTTCTTCTGGAGACACAGCTGCTGAACTGTCACCTGCACACTGCATTCTTTACCTACAGCAGTGGTTGGAAGTGGTCGGGATTATTTTTTTTATCTGAGGAGGAAAAAAAAAAAATCTTTAATTTCTCAGAGGCTTACATTTAGGGTTTTTCAAGTAATTCAGGAAATCCTTGGTTAAAAGTCCACATTTCCCACAAAAGCTCTCTTTTTTTGTTTTTAAAAAAAACCAACCTTCCTCAAAAAATTACTTGCTGATAATAAAAGTTAATGAGATTTCAATTTTTAAAACTTTTAGGTTCCTGAAGGGATAATTATTAGGGCTGTTGTTTCTCAGAATTTGTGCACCACAGTTTCTTTTAGTTTCAAATTTTTTTTTAAATTCTCATTGAGCATTTTTCAGTTCAAGCAGTTGTCCCAGCCCTCTGGCAGACACCAAATGTCAGGCAACATTAGCAGGGCAGGGTCTGGAGGTGTTGGTTTCTCACTCCTGAGTTGTGGTGTACTTCGGTGGTCTCATCATTAGAGGTGAAAATTGCTGAAGCCTTCCTTTCTTCTTATCCTCATGAAATTTATTTTGCCTACTCTACCACATTCTGGCAGTTCTTCCTTCAATGTTGCAGTACTGCAAAAATAAATTTAGAAAAAATAATTTAAAAAGAGCCTTCCCACTGAAACACGAAAAACCTTTCCATCTAGGGGAGTGATTTTCATATGCATCCATTGGTGCCAAAAAACTTTTTCACCTGGGCAAAATTCATCTTTACGGTTTAATTTTCACAGTCTCTGGTATACATTCCTTTCTAGTCCTGGGCAGTAAATGCAGAAGCTATAGGTAAATTCTGGATATTCAGTTTATTTAGCTACATTTACTACAGCATGGTGGATACAAAAGCCAGGCTGTGCCAGACTGATGCCCAAGGAAATACTTGTGAGAACTTCACAGACTGAGCTGCACATTCTGTTTGCCACTCTCAGTAGTAAGAGCATTGCAATTTTTTTTCTAAGGGGAGAACTTCTCACGTGGAAACTGCAGAGTTGATGAGTGGATATTTTTTAAATCAATAGATTATGTGTATTTGTCTTGACTCAATTTAATATCTGAGTCAGTAGACTGAAATAATTAGAAATTATGACTAGAAAGATAAATGGAGTGTGATAAATTAAATCAAAGAAACAAAACCTGTTATTTCTTTGGTGGCAGGAGAAGACACAGGGGTAGAACAGAGTTCTTTGATTTGGAGTTCTTTCTGTAAGACACAACAAAAACCACTGCTCTGGTGGGTTCCACTCATCCTGGGGAAGGACAATTAATGCCCATTCACCAGAAATGCCTGCATTGAGGTTAATTGCCTTAGAGATGGTTTTTCTCTCAGATCTAATTTTGAGTTCAGCTGAGTGGAATCAAGCCGGAGGTTTGACTGTCGAGTGCTCAAGTCTGTGCACAGCAGATGAAGACATTTTTCAGACAGATTAGTGAAGAGGCCTCGGTTATGCACACAAACTGCTCTGTAATGATATTATTGATAACATTTGGACATTTCAGTGCTCATTATGTGACTATACAGGGTTAAATCAACAAAAAGAGCAGTGTCATTTGCTTAAATGAGCAGGTTGTGTGCATGCACTCTGGTCACCACCAATTTGCATCTTCTCATGTGGCTCCATACAATATTTCCTGTGGTTCAGGGGGGGATTGACGTGAGTGAATCACCCAGGAAATGTTCTCCTCTTGCAGAGACTTTCAGTTCCCTTTACACTCAGCAACACACAAGTACCAGGAACAAAATTTCTCCCTACAGCTTCCTTGCATAACCAGTTCATGACCTGCAACCCTCTTTGGGACGAAAATTATTTGAGTTGAAGAGAAATGAACTCTTTCTGGCAATATCTGTGTGCTTTCCAGATCAATAGTATCTATGGCTCTCTTGGAGTGCTTTAGGAAAGAATTTAAGGTTGTCTGGTATGGTTTGAAAGAAGTGATGTCTGCCTTATTTCTTAATATTGGCCTCTAAGTGTAGAAAACAAAAAGTGACTGGTTTGGGGTAAACCCTGGTGGAATTTACTCTTCTGAAGAAGTGATGTGAGAATGTCTGGCAGATCTTTTTTTTTAAGAAGTTGTATTTACTTCTTGCAGCATTTATCTAACCTCTACCAGCACAGTATCACCTCCAAAATATGCCAGTGTCTTTAGTGTCTTTAATGTTTCTTAATCTTTTTTTTTTTCCTTTTATTTTCCCCCTTTATTTTTTTTTAGCCTGTAAGAAAAGTAGCTTGATTAGCATGTTTTTGTTTGTGCATGTGTTTGTGCTTAGATGTGGTCGTACCTGGCAACTGTGTGTGAAAAAATTAATGAGGCAAAGTTAAGTCAGAGAGATGAGTTTTGCAATTAACACTGAATGTGGTGAGATCTATAGTTATTCTCATCTCTTGTGAAAATGAATTAACTTGCCACAGCAAAATTGTGTCTCCTGCCTTCATGGGTTTCTCTATATTGCTTGGCCTTTCTTGGTTTTGATAGCACATACCAGCTGCAGGGTGTAACGTGATGCAAAATCCAACCATGAACAGAGTGTCTGGAAGGCTGGATGATCATCTGCTTGTGCCACTGCTCTTTTCTAGAAAAAAATGCTGCAGATGTCCCATTAACAGAGAGAAAAAGTGTCATTTATTTGAACAGAAGGATTCTGGTTGATATTGAAAATGCCCAGCAAAACATATAACACAGCATGTCATTGTCCTTTGCTCATTTGCAAAGAGAAACCACTCGCAAATCAAACCCCAATATTACATTTCAGAGAAAATAAAAGCTTATGCCTACCTCTGAAAAGTGACCCAAAGCTTGAATTCACCACATGTGCATACACAGCCAGAACTCACCATTGTCACCCAATAACTCATGTGACACTTGTTTCCAGCTCCATGGTTTTCATTGCCTTGGAAGCTACAGCCTGAGTGCTTTGTTAAACCTGTCTTCTTACACGCTTCTTCTCTGTCCTCCCTTTTGGATGTGGTGTTGGAAAATGCTGTGCAAAGCTATCCTTCTTGCTCAAAGGAAAGCATCATAGTGCAGAACAAAGCAATTTTTTTTAAAGTGCTGAATTAATGGGAAAAAAGAATTCCCAGAACTGAAGAAACTGACAACAGCTCTAATAATGTTTAAACAGTCAATTAAACCATGTATTTACTGGAACTTATGAGAAGTCAAGAAAAGTTTCAACTTTTCAAAAAATTTCTGGCCTCTCTTTTCAAAGCAAAAGAGTTATTTGAGAATGTAAAACAGACATCAATATCTGAAAGCACAAGTCTAATGCAGAGAAACACTTTGTGCTAACCAGGTATGTTAGAATTTTTTTTTCTTACCCATTTATGCATCAAAACAAAAAAGTGCATCAAAAATATGATCTTATTCACAATGCTACAACTGCCCTGTGGTTTTAGGACCACAGAATCCCCAGGTTATCATTAATAGAGTACTGGCACCAATCTCAAGGCAATTTTTCAGAATATGAATTGTGCCACAGATTTTGACTGACTCAGTAAGCTCCTTTTTGGTGGCCTAAGGTTTCTATAAGGCCCATTGTTGCCTGTAGAAATGGAAATGCAGGTCATATGCAGCGACAGACAATAAAGGAAGGGAAAACATAAATAACTGGGCCCTGATCCCACATGGTTTTTAACTGTCCTGATTTTCTAGATGCTTCTATCACAATAAGGATTAAGGACTATAAACACAGTTCTTCAATTTAACCTAACTCTAATCTGCATCCGTATGGAGTTCAGTTCTGACTACTTCAGGGCAGAAGCCCCACTGGGACACTTGGGTGTAAAGTTCGCTGCAAAGATGTTTGCACATTTTTTTATCCAGACTTTTGCTTCTTGCATTAGATCCAGCACGGGTCAAAGTTGGCTGGTTCCAAAGAAAACCTTCCAATAAAAGGTTCATTGCAACATTGCTTGTTGAAATACATCCAGGTAAGTCAGCATGGCTCCACTAAGGCTGATGAAACCAAACAAACTTGTATCTGTCTTGCACAATTCAGCTTGGTTTTGCTTCCTACCTGCAGCATAGGATGCTCACAGAGCACCAGAGTGTTCTTCAGGTACTGCAGACAGCATGGATTGGGACTGTCATCATATCTTCACAATTTAGGAGATGAAGGGGAGAAATGTTAACACTTGGCATTTATTTACTTTTACAACATGCCATAAAAATTAAAAATACATTGTACACAAGTGCAGTATTTAATGTAGCACTTTAATTACATTCAAGTGTGTTACTAAATAGTCTTGAGAAAACCTTAATGACCAGCTGTTCTACCCTCTTCCCATATGTCAGAAATGGTTTCAGAAATCACATTCTGGGACAGTAAGGTTGTATAATTAGACAGTGTATAGTTAACACTTCTAGATTTTCCTCTTAAACTGCGGGTCCTTTTCACTAACATATTGTGGTTTGGTGCCAGTTTGGCACAACACAATTATGCGATGTGCCAAACTGCAACTGAGATGTACAAACTCTCAGAGACGTGTTATGATTGCACCATTATCTTTTTATATCTTTTTCATCATTAGGACTGGATGCTTTTGATGTTATGTAAGACGCAGCTTTTTATGGTCAACAAATAAACTTAGTAAATAGGACTATAAATTTTTAATACTTCTTCCATAATGCCATTTGTCTAATCAGAATTAGATGGCTACTGTTACCCCACATTAGTTTTCACCAAGTAAGGCACCTTTCCAAGAACAGCAGCTATGGACAAAAATGTCAAAGGAGCTACCTTTTGGCCCAGTTCAGGAATGCACTTAAGCACGTGCTTAGTGTTAAGCACATGAATGCTTGTGTAGAGGCTGGATCACAAAACGGTTTATGCTGAACAAATAAAAAAAACCCTTTCTGAAAGGTAGCAAGGATACGGACAGCTCAGGCTTTCGAACAACTGTCATCCCTCTTCCCGCTAGCACCTGAAAACGAGGGTGTTTTTCTGGGACGTTTGTTGTTTTGCAGGACAAAACACACCCAGGGTTTGCAAGGTGAGGGGAGGCTGGGAGCACAGGAAGGGCGAGCCGCCAGCTGAGCCGTCACCACGCAGCTCGCGAAACATCCATGAGCATCCATCCATCCCGGGCTCGGGGGGGCCCTGGGAGGGAGGCGGCAGCTTCACCATCCTCACAAGAGAGAGGTTTCTGTGCTGCTGCTTTTTGCCTTTTTTTTTTTTTTTTTTTAATTTATTACTATATTTTCTCCCCCTGAGCTTCAATTTCCAACGACTTATTTAGATGTAAGCAATGACAGCTGTAATCATGTTTTAAATCTTGCTTTGTATCCTTAGTTATAATGTTGTTCAATTAATATTCAGAATAATGGAAGTGATGTGCCCCTTTGAAAAAGACTTGAATGCAGGCCAAAGCTTTGGGAAACTGATTCTCAAGAGGATTAATCAGCATTTAAAACTTGCATTAATAAAAATCTGATCTTCTACTGTGTAGCATGCATAATACTTTTCATTTTTAAGCATTTTATTTTAATAGTGTGGTATCCTTTGTCCTGATTTTTAAAGGGATTTTAAAATCTAACTCCTTCAAATCAATCCTGCTTTGACCCCTGTGCATTCTTTTACTGAATATAAAAACATTAAAGAAATCCTTGATTCACAAATACTTCTATTGCTAAGTATGAGCAAAGTACAGAGCACAAGCATGCTTGTAATAGAAATTATATATAGCTTCCACAGGAATTTATGTTAGGCAAGGGCTCACCTCTCCATGTAAATTATTGACACAATAAAAACACAGATTTACACAGAATTATTTAAAAGTCTGAAGGTAAATTATGCCCTGAGAAATCATGAAGAGCCCTGGAACTCCATAAAAAGCACTCTCAATTTTTTGCGTGACTTCTGACTCTGTTATAAGGAATATTATTGTACCCTATGCCAAGAAGATCGAGTCTATATCTGAAAGACAGACTTAATCTATGTTTTGTGTTGTTCTCCTGATCTTATTAGTGGGTTAGAGAAACAAGAGGATTTTTGTATAAAGTTTCGCATATAAATTCAATTCTAGTAAACCAGCTAATTTACATGCTAAACAGACAGCAGTTGGTAAGATAGTTTTGTTTCATGACAACTGCAGAAGCTAAATGTATTTTATAAATACTAGAAAACATTATTTTTTTCTGAAGAGGCATCTTAATAGCAAATACCTCACTCAGATCTTCTATGTAGCAGAGAAATGTAGTTGAGAAATTCTTGTATTCTTATTCAACATTATTGAAAGACAACAGTTTGCACTGTGAATATGGACCATCTGCTTTTACTTTGTTTCATACCTAATGTGATGCTTCAGTTCATCACAAACATAATCAGTTTTCTAAAAGAAGTCTGAGATTATTGAAGGATATTTTTATTCTATTGCTACCTTCTAGAAATAGGTGGTAAATACGTTTTGTTTGAAAACGGGAACTAAGAAACCCATTGTATCCAATGGAGCATCAGAAATTGTAGTCTCTTAGGCACCGGGCAGGATGACAAGACTTTGAAATACTACAAAGAAAAATGAAAAATAAAAACTAAGTCATTTTTGACTCCAGTGCATAGTGCACCCAACGTGAGAAGTGAGGTGTGAGAGAAAAGGGATTTTACACAGATGTGCACGTTTGAACCAAGTGCTGATTGAGCTGTTTTGGAGTAAGAGGAGGAAGACTCCCATTTAGGATGCTCCTGGACTGAGTTGCCAGACCTAAGCCTGGCCCAGTGGTACACAAGGATGCCGTCACTTGGGTTGAGATAAGAGGAGCAAGTCCAGTCCCCACTCTTCATGTACTTTGTGAGAATGACAGGCAGGAGTTCCTTTGGTACTATCTTGGTGCCCCATCAAGCACCAGCTGCCTCTTTCTGGCTTCAGAGGTTGTCTCCAACACTACTGCTCACAGACTGAAGCATTTCCCTATGAGTTAAATCCTGACCATTGGAAGTCTATGACAAAATACACAATCCAGATTTCCAACTGAGTCAGTACGTTTGCTTGAGTTGATAGACATCTATATGCTAATCCAAAAATGTACAAGATCCTTTATTGGATAAATACCAGGCATTGGCTGTCATCTGTAGCCTCCTCCATCCTCACCATCACCAAAAAACTCTCACTTCTGTCTATCTTTGGTGCTCTCTGAAGAGGGATAGAGAAGTCCCTGACTTCTCAGTCTGTAGTGTTCATGTCCTCAACTATAGCTCCAAAGCTAGCAAAAATGATTGTCTCTAATTTGGAAATAATCCAGACAGGGGCCCATCCTCCATACTGAGGTGAAGTAACATGACTTGTGTACACGAATAAATCTTTTTCACACAGGGTGGTTGCCTTGAACTGCCATTGAGCAATGCCTGGAGTGAAGTTCTTTTGCAGCTCTCTGCCTAAGCAGTTCCTGAAAGTGAGCTAGCAGCCTGTCCTGTGAGACACCGCCACTCCCAGCCCAGGCCAGCAGAGCGAGGGACAGCTTTTGGGTCTCTTTCCAACTGTGTCATAAGGGAGGAGAGAGGGAACATCCCAAATGATGGTGAGCAACTATTATAGATTAGCCTGAGACTTGGCAGCGTGAAGAGGGCAAAACAGCAGTCACCTAGCGTGGGGGTTCATTGTAGAAATGACTGCATTCTCTAAGCTCATCTAACCCTTAGTGCAGAAGAACAAAGCCATGGCTGAGTGAGTAGGTTTCTGATGCATCACCACAGGGAGCCTGGGTCCTGTTATTCTGTGCTGCTGGACCACAATCTTCCTTTTGCTATCTTCTAGGTTTTTCTTGTTCTCTTTCTTAGCCTCCTAATTGCCATCAGGAACCAACATCCTTCTTGCAGTCAGTGCTGTTCTCACTCCTACCATGGCTCCAGCCCTATGTCCTTGCTCCCTGGGTCTCTAGGTATCCCTGCACTGCTCCTTCTCCCAGCTTCCATTTCTATTTCCAGGCTGCCTTGCTCTGGGCTGTGTGTGGTGATGCCAGTGCTCGGTTAGGCTGAATACAAGTACCACATTCTTTACTACGGAGTCAGCATTTCTTCCTCATTCCTTGCCTGGCTGCTGCCCAGCAGGTTATTTTGGGAGTTACGCTAGCTGGCCCGGAGCACTGCCATGCCAGGCAAAGCACTAACAGCCAAATGCTGCCCAGCATTGCCTGCCAGTGCCCGAGCCTGAAATGAAGTGCTGCTTTATTTGGGACACTGACATGGTGTGAATGCCCCTGAGGAGCAGGGAGAGGTTTGTGAGGGACCTGTGCTGAAAAGGGCTGACTGGGAGAAGGGGAGGCGTGGCTGGGCTACAGCCCCTTGCAGTGCCTTCCCTGTAAACAGCAACGCTGCAAAATCACGAGCTGGGGGTAGGAGGGACAGGGATGTAAGAAGGATTAAGCTGTCTGCATGTTTTCCTCCCAGTACTCCGGGTCACAGACTGCTCTTTTCCAAGTCAGGACAGTGCTTCTGCTCCCAACACACTTCCCACTGGGTCAAGGCAAGAAGCAGCAAAACTGCAGCAGCACTGCAGGATTGTCCTGTGAATCTTGGTATGTTGGGACTGGGAGACATTGGTTTAGTATCTAGGTCATGGTTCACATGTCTGTTTTCACCCCGTGCTTCCCAATCCCATGAAAACAAGCTTTGAGTGCCCACTGTGTGCAGACCAAGCAGTAGGTCAGGCAGAGCGTGTGTGGGGAATGGTGAGGGGATGCAGAAGAAAGGGCAGGAGGAGGGAGAGGAGATGGGATGGAAAAAGCAGAATTGAAAATTACATCTACAATATAGTTGGAAAAGTTAGGTTTGTTTGAGCTGTTCAGCCAAAGTTAAGAGTTAGGAGTTAATTCTCCATGTGATCTCTGAGCTAGCAAATAATACTGATATATAGATGTAAAGTGTGGGTCCATGACCAGGTACAGAACCTGCAGTGTCCTTGGTGTCCTGCCTCTGATATACCCATTTTATTTGGAACCAGAAACAACTTTACCTTCTCTGGTACACCTGCTCTCCTTGTAAAATGCTGTGTTCTGCTTCAGTGCCCTCTACAACGGTGGAGTCAGATGGCCATCATTGATTTGTATTTTTTTTTTTTTCTGGGACACAACTTGGAATAGCTTATGTAGGGCTGAATTTCTGCTCTGGAGGGCAGCCCTTTGAAAATGCCTTGTGCTGGACAACTTACAACATGTGTCACCAGGAGCACACGATACCATCACCCCTCGGTGCCTCTGTAGTGGAGCAGGATTTGGAGGAGGCCTGAGTGCCCTCGGAGCAGCCAGTCAGCAGATGCAGGGCTGTTGTTGTGGTACCTGAGATGCCCTATTTGAAGGCAAGTAAAAATGCAGGGCTCAGGGTAGGTATGGCCACAACTTGCTCCTGGGTATGCTCAGGGACACAGGAACAGCTACATGGATGCCCAAAGAACAGCAGAGTTAAATACTGTGGTAGATTTTACTTTCTGGGGCAGTATTTTTTGGGTAAAAACAAAAGGCTATTGTTATACTTGAATTTATGATGCTGCTGGATAGCACTGGGCATGAGTCAGCCTTGAGGCAGGAAGATGGACAGGATGAGCCCGTGAAGTACCTTTCCAGACCTATTTCTACAAGTCTATGAGCAGAACAAAATGAACTCAAGATGTTTTCCCAGAAGTGGCAAATAAAGGAACCTTTTCTTTGAATTCTGCATAAACTGAATATGAATAAAATGAATCCCATATCTGGTCCATTCTTCTTTTTCATTTCTTTAAAGAACAGATACAATAATTCCATAAGTACACACAGAAACCACGCAGGGAAAACCAAGTCAAGGATGCCTCAGGTTTTACTTTTTGCCTCTTTTTGAAATGGTAAAAGATTAAATAAAAAAAATATCTGTATGCCCTCTCTTGCTTAAACAAAGCATCTGCATCTAAACTGTTACAGTCCCTGTGCTCAGTACTACAAAATCAAGATCTGAGAGGGGAGAAGATGAGTGCAGTGGCCAGAAAGGGCTGTCCTCAGAGGGAAGAGGGCTCAGGAAGCTGTTTGGCTCATGGAATTAATGAAATGAAGGTAAGCAGCTGGGTTCCCTACACAAAGTGTGAAGGAAGTTTGGTCCCTGCTGAAGATGACTCCAAAAAACCAGACTGCTGAGTAGGAACTTGCAGGGGCAAGAGATGTGTCCACCATCCCACCTCTGAGAGCTGCTCACATGCCCAGCTCAGGCCAAAGAGCAGATATGGTGAATGGCAGCCCCTCCAAGCTGTGAATACTGAACACTCCCATGTGCCAGATATTTAGAATGAGCCTAATCTTGCAGTTTGCTCAACTAATTGTTTGCCTTTTCTGAATCTTGCAAGGCTCTAAACAAACTGTATCCATTGGTCTTATAAATATTTATTAATTTCCCCTTTGTTAGCTAATTGTTTTGCAACACAGATTACTTTATTTATTAAACATCTTGCTAAAATGCTATTCCACAATACATTTATTGTTAATTCCATAATTACTTAGGAATGTATGTTTTTTGGATTGTGAAGCCACTGTGCACAGTGTCTGACAGGTTAGCTTTTAAAATTAACTTTGTGTTTGGATTTGAATGATCATCAGCGAGGAAGAGACTCCTAAAATGCACTTTAAAAAATAATTAATAAATGTAGCCCAAAATTAATGTAGAGTCAGAATTATGCAATTTACTTGCACATTTCCTTCTACCTATTGTAACTCCAAATAACATTTCTGAATCAGATTTGTTGTCCTAAGTTTATCTCCTCCACAAAGAGCTAGTTTTTTATATTCTGTAACTATCTTTTAAGATGAATTTTGACATTAGCTGTGTAAAAATCATTCCTCTTATTTTGTGCATCCATTTATTCTGTTCATGTTTTTCCTCTTGGTAGCCTCCTTTGCCATTTTTCTATTCTTGTTATGTATGTGCTTTAGAAAGAATGCATCCACATTTGAGTGGTTAATCAAGGGGAACTAACCAAAATAATCACTTTCCAGTACTTCAAAATATTCAGATTTTTTAATGGAGAACATGCATTCTTAAATTAAATATGCATAATAAGTAATAAGTACTAATAAGAATAAAGTGGGCTCTGTAAGAATGAATGTTATGTTTTAAACAAAATGCATTTGATTTGCCGGGTTCAAAGCTGCTTTGAATCAGTAAGAATCAGTGCAAAAAAATGGGGTGAGAGAGCTTCATAATGCCTATAAATTGTCCATAATTGTATGATTTTAAATCTTAAAGTTGGCAGTGGCAAAAGCTAAAAGCCATTAGGAGAGATTCTATTGTGCAACACATCAGTAATCGTAACTCATAATCTTAGTGGAAAAAAACTAACTTGAGTTTTCTAAAATTTTCATAACTGTACTTGAGCCTTTTCTTGATGTTTACTACAATGATGGCATTGTTTGAAATGACATAGACTAATGCATATATAAGTCCTGTTTGAAAAGAGCTACTAATTAACATGAATAGTCTTCTTCTCTGAAGGTCATTTATTGCAAAGTTCATTTTTCAGCCGAGCATTGCTAAAGTAGTCACCCCCGCTAACAGCCATTAGATTAAGAGACTTAGGTCTGTTCTTGTCCTGACACTGGGTCAGGATTTTCAAAGGAAGAGGCTCTTCCATGCCAAAAGGCCCTTAAAATAATATTTGAACAGAAAAAGAATGGATGTAATTACGCTGTAAATATTTTTGTGGTTATTGAATTAATGAAGATAATTCTATTCATTTCATCTTTAAAAAACACCCACACCAAGTTTTCCTTGTCTGATGTTCCAGTGCATCTCTTCCCCGTGGGACCTGCAATTTCTTCAGTCATAACCATTCATTGAAACTGGGAGGCGCTGAATACTTAGCATCTGATGTGAGAGCATGTTACCTATTGCCAAATATCAGGCACATGAAGCCCCAGGTGCCTCTGCCTCCCCTTTGGAAGCCCCAGAAAAGCTTTTTGTGTCTGTGAGCGTGCCAGCCATTGCTGCTTCCCTCCTGAGAAGAGATAATCCAAATCCAAGGGGCACCAACACTGCCAAACAACCTTACAAACTTGCAGCCTTACAAACCACCTGAATCACAAACATCTAATTCTGAAACACTCTCT
Source organism: Sialia sialis (assembly GCA_009812075.1). Classification (NCBI taxonomy): domain Eukaryota; kingdom Metazoa; phylum Chordata; class Aves; order Passeriformes; family Turdidae; genus Sialia; species Sialia sialis. The sequence goes on from VRYO01002297.1 coordinate 9,484,943, forward strand.
GTCCAGGAGCCCCATTAGTACCAGTGCCATGATATTCACTCGGATGTAGCTTTAGAAGCTGCTGTGACAGAGAGACATTCCTTGGGCTAAGGGACAACCCTGGTGGGTTTCCTGGTCATGTCTGTGGGCACGTGGAAGTTGGAGGGCTGAGGATCCTTGCTGAGGCTGCAAAAGCTTGTTCATCGTGTGAGTAGTTACAAACAAGTATGGGGGCTTTTGAGTGGAGTGTGAAAAATGCATTGCTCTGAGGACACCATGGACATTCTGGCAAGCCTTCTCTCTCTCTTTAATTGTGCTTGCCTCTCATTTGAACAGGCCAAGGGTGGGAGCTTTGGGAGTCAATTTGAACATAATTCATTCCCAAACTGATCCCTTTTATTAGGGTTTAGGATTACTCTTGTCAATGAAGAAAAGGTTCTGCAATCCAGCCGGATTTTTGGGGATGGGAAACGATTGGGAACTCTTAAGAGCCAAAAAACCCATGGAATTTTTCTGAAGTTACAATTTTGTGTGACAAAGCTTCTCACAAGGAATCCAGCTAAGAGCAGCAGAAGAATCCCACTGGCCTCTGAGCACTCATAGAAATCTTGTACCTTGCAGTACAAGATTTGCATTCACTTCACCCCGGGCCATGCCACGGTCCCTGCAGTCAGGCTTCCCTGGGCTCCCAGCAGCTACAGCAGGGCTGCTGGATATCAAAGCTTCAAGCACAAGAAAACTCTCCAAGTGAAGGATGACAGTGCTGAGAGAGCAGCAAGGCTCTCCTCTGCCCCTTCCATTCCTCCCTGTCCCCATCCATGGGGCAGGAAGGCTGCAGATAGCATGGAGGGGAGTGGGACACTTGTGATGTGGCTCAACTGCTTCTCCCTGCCAGCTTCCACAGGGTTTTTGCTCCTCTCCGCTTGCGTTAGCAGAGGGGAGCATATGGGCCTTGGAGATTTAATGTTTCATGGCTTACTTGGCTGTCAAAATGTTTTACATTATTATTTGTTGCAACATTCACGGTGATCATCTTTAAGGAAAAAAACAACCTGTGCGGCAGGTCCCTAGATGCCCTTGCTGGGAGCAGATGTCGGAGTAAGAGTGTTGTTAAGCCTCTCTTGGATTTTTCATTTCCCACCCTTTGCACAGCCAACACAGCTCAACATGGAGCACACACAGCCTGTCTTGCTGCCTGGCAGGACTCACTGAGGTGCTTTAGGGTGCCTGAAACGGGGAAACTTGCAGATTTATAGGGTGCTGAGATATATTTGTAATCTGTATTGATGGCATCATCCCTGACCATGTGACAACCAAAGCAGATAAGCCTATGGCCGAACTGAAAAGATTTCTTAAAGCTGGTAATCAATATTGAGCAGCTCAGGCTGTTGAGCTATCGGGTTTGGAGATCTCTCTGCGTGCAGGGTCGGGGGGAGCTCTGAGTTTGTAGAATGGTGAGATGCTGAGCTGCTGCTGAGCTGCAGCCTGGCACAGTGCTGTAGGATACTGCTACCTGCTGCAGGCAGTGACTTCAGCTGACATGGGGCTCTACAAAAGCCATGGGAAGGGTTTGATTAGTGTGGAGGAGGAGCCAGAATCAAAGGGATGATGAGTAAGGAACCTGAGTATGGCTAATCTGGGACCTTGAAGTTTTGCTACAGGTCAGACTTTCCAAGGGTGCTGCATATTGTCCTTCTCCAGAGCCACAGGCTCAACAATTGCATCTTTAGCTGACAATGAGAGTTTCCATAGTGGTTTCTCTCTTCAATGTCTATGATGTTCCACTACTTAAAATTTTTCTGAGAAACTTGTGTTTCAAAAGCAGTGCCAAACCTGAAGGACTTCTGAAAGGAGACATCCCCGTTCTGTGGGTTCTTTCCAGAGCAAATCTGTTTTTAAACAAATAAAATGGTCTGACTCTTTGTAAAGACATAATGACTTTACAGGAAGCAGCCATTCAAGCCATTGTTGTCCATAGCACACAATAAAAACAAGTCCACCCTCAGCCAGATGGCCCCAAAATTCATTGCCTGCCTTTCCTGATGCCTTTTTAGACAGGGAAGGGAGCTAGTGTGTGTGTGGAGAGAAGTCATCTATGGGTAGCACCTCCTCAGAGACAGCACTCCTACAAAAGGCAAATAAATTGTCTCCAGGCAATCAAGCCTTTTGCTTCGTTTCTACAAGATGACTGGGTTTTATGAAGCTGGACTGGTTAGACTGGCACATAAAGATGAAGGGAGAAGCTGAGCCTTTCTGTTCTTCTGTATTTATTGGGCAAAACAGCTGGGGTTCAAACACACTCCGTATTATGAAGCACCTATTAATATCGTCTCCTGATGGAGAACAGGGCATTTTTTTCTTCTTAAATGTTTAATTAGCAGGCATTGTGTTATGTCTTTACTTCAATAAATTCCAGTTGAGAAAGATTTTGGGTGCACATGTGAATGAACGCTTGTCTTGAAAGACAGAGCAAAAAGAAATTCATAATCATGTTTCCCTTGTTGTATTTACTGTTTTGCTTCTAAAGGGAATATTACTCCACTAAGAGATTCATAATTAGGAGGATGCCAGATGGGTTATCAATGTGGTTTTAAATTTTTATACGTTGAGTGCTTGTTTTTGCAGGGGATGCTTTGGTTCCATGTACAGTAGTTAAATATAAATGTCTTCTATGAGGCGACTGCTAACTATTCTATGATTTTGAATTTGCTGTTAATTTAATTCTTCTCCCCTCCTTCTCTCCACCACCACCACCCCCCCCCTTTTTTTTTTCTTTCAAGCTTCTCTAGTGGGGTAGATTAAATGAATCAACTACCCAGGTGAAAGAATAAAGCTTGAAAGCAGAACTGAGACCCATATATTCACGTGAAAAAGGCAACAGCTTTACTCAGTAAAATAAATGAAAAGTCAGGACTTTGGACACCTTTCCTAAATTTCAAGGAAAGGTGTTCTGGTTTGGATGGGAGCCTCAGAGGCCAGTGTATGCTCAGAGCCATTGCCACAGAGAGATGTAGCAGCATGGTTATAGTGAGGAAAAGACCAGAGGCTGGAGAACCTCAGGTGGGGAGTGATGTGATCACAAAACAATTTCCAAAGGGAGAGTGAGAAGTTAAAGGTGACCAAAAAATCATGGTGTGATAAGGCCATGCACCAGACCAACTTGAATTACTGCCCCACAGAAATCCTACACCTCCTTGGGAAGAGGAGATTCTGCCTCAGTGGTTATATGCTTTCTAAACACAGGCTGGCTGAAGAGCCGTGCTGCAAGCAGCTCTGGCCCAGAGAGTGGCAAAGTCCTGTGGTGTCATTACAGAGCAGCTGCTGGAGGGTGGGATGCCTGCACCAACACATGTAGACACAAACACAACAGGCGAGTGTGGTGTATGCATACACGAGTGCGCGTGTGCCTCTGTGCGTTCTTCACCTTTTTACACTTTGACCTTCTGCACCAAAGTGAAACTCCCCTCTGCAGGATTTGTGTCAAAGCCACCACGTCTTCATCACCTGCCGGGGCTCTGGCTCAGACAAAAGGGCCATGTCCCCTTTCCTCTTTTTTCTTCCGAGTTTCCTCTCTATCCTGAGATAAACAGAAGGGAGCGGTGTACAGCACAATGATAACCCAGATGATACTGTCAGATCTGCATTCATTTCATGAGTGTTACTAAAGGAGAAGCTGTTGTTATTAAACACCAGGAAAGGGTGACCAGAACTGGCAAAAAAACCAAGGGAAACCACAGCGGAAACAGAGAGACCACTAATGTAACAAAACCAGTTTATGAAAAATCTATATCAGGTTAAGGGCAAATCCAACTCAAAACTTTAGATATATCTCAGAAACTTGTAGGGGTCAGCTTATCATCTCTGAGCATGGTTTTCAATGAAAAACCTCACTGTCACGGTGTGTCTTGGTGTAGGGAATCACAGCCTTGCAAGCTGCAAAGCTGGAGCATAGACCTGGTTCTCTAAGGTAGAAACAGGATTGAAGACTGATTGATGACAACAGATTAAAAAAGATTTACCAAGGCTTTGAGTTCAATGGCAGCTCATACAAGGATACATTTTAAAAGGAAAAGAAAGGACTGTCATACATGTAAAAGCATGTTGGGTTTACATGTTGTAATCATGCTGTACTGGTTGGGTTATCAATAGAAAATAGCCCTTAATGATAGGGACAGTGAGGGGAAGGTCACATGAGATCATCAGGTCATTTTCATTAGAGAAATTTAAAATTATTGCTGATGAAATGTAAGAGAAATTTGTATGGAGGAAGCTCTTACACAGTATAGAGATTGGACCGAGATGGTGTCCATGGGTTTGTGTGGAAAAAGGCAAAACTTCATGGTCAATATTAATTGGGGCTTTATTTAACTGAAGCTCAAGACCCACAGGTGCTGGCTCTGTGTTTGCTACTGAGAGTGTGGCCTTGTGTTTTCAAGTTTGCTTTAATGGTCTCCATCTCCTCTGGGGAGAGGTTTTATCAAGGGGATAGAACTGTCTCTCTTTCTTTCACATTGAGCATCTCTGCATTTGAAGAAGTTTGTCCTGCTGGTGCTCTTCGCCAGTTCTGTACAGCCACAGATTGCAAAGCAAACATCCCACAGTCTAACCTGGTATGTGAGTGGCAAAATTTCACTATGTGCTGTTAATTCTTCCATTCCTCTGCTTCTCTTTGGCTTTCCTCCCGCAGAGCCTCTGGGGAGGATCCCTCCTTCCAGCAGCAGGGAAAGCAGGGACAGGAGTTGCTCAGGGAGGAGGCTGATCTGACCTCAATTTCTGCAGCAGCACAGCCAAGAGAGCTTTATGGAGGGGTTAGAAGTACCCTTGGTTTGCACAACAGTGATGAATTTCACTAAATGCAGTGGGGAACATGATGGGAATTAGGAGAAATTAAAAGATGGAGCAGTCCAAATTGAAAGAGGAAACCAGCCAGTGAAGGAATGGCTGTATGTCTGCTTGGAGGATTGCCTATCTCACACACATTCTGCACTGCCCTGTAGTCTTTTCAGTAAATTCACATAAACTCAGGAGCAGCAGGGTTGGGAGTTTTTCAGACTTTCTCTAAACAACATTTAGGGGACAATGTGGTAAACATTTCCCCTGCCTTGTCAGATCATAATGACAGGTGTGCAACTTCACTGGGCTTAGGGATCATTTTCAAAAAAATAATGTGTTGAACCTCTCACATCTTCTAGATGTGGATAAGAGAGAGAAACTGTGGTGATTTAAACTCCCAGAACTACTTCACTATACAGCTGTGGCTCCCTGTGCTCTTGTTTCTTATCGTAACAGTGTCAGCAACCTTCTGCTAACATGTGTGGGTGTAGAAGTTTTCCTGAGATCCCAGAACTGAAAGGCTCTTACCTGTATCTTTGTTTTCTTTCTTGTGCTAATAACAGCAGCTATATTCCTAATAAAATTATTCAGAGGACCATGTTACGCCTGTTTCTTAAATTGCAATCATTATGTGACTAATCATAATAATAATAATATATTAGGGGAAAAAATGTTGGAAGATATTCCCTAGAGGAAAATGAGTTTCTTTTTATCATCTACAGTAGTTTATTTCACATATTCATGACCCTCTTGGGGTTTTTTTTATTTTTTTTTTTTATGATGAGCCATAAAAATGACAAAATACATTAGCAAAGTTCTCGGTTTATGCTAAAATGACCATATTCAAAAATAATAACAGAGACTTGTATCAGCAATGCAAAAGATGCATGAAGTAATTGGTGCTTAATTTGTACACAAACTGTCAAGGCAGTTTTCCTCACGGCCTGCATCTTCTGAATTCATTAGTCTCTAATTAAGGCCAGTTGGGACCAGCAGTTAGAAGGTTAAAGAGGTTCTGACAGCCCTAATCATTGCTCAGGAAGCTGAAAATGTATGCAAAGTCTCGGCAGATGGGGTGAGATCTGCTTCTGCCAAGTGATAACTGTTATTCCTTTGCACCTCCAAAGCTGTCATCCTAATAGGCACATTTTAAATTTATTAATGCTCTAGTTACAATGCATACACAGTCTCTAATGGTATGTCATTCAGAGTATATAAACTGAGCAATTAACACATATTACCTGGTAATGGTAAAATTATTTGTTGCCTGTTTGATTTTTTTTTTTCGGTTTCCTAATCCAGCAAGAATAGACATAAGAAAAGACTTTTCTTTGTTAAAAAGGGGGGGATTCTGAGCTGCTTGTTTGTTGACCATGAATTCTTTGTTTCTGCAGACCAAAAACTCCCAAGCCATAACTAACTTTTCTTTGATTTCCAGTGCCTCAAAGATTTCGGTTTTGGAGATTATAGCTTTTTCAAACTTGAAATTTAAAGATGTGTGTTTTCAATAGTTCAAATATAATCTTAGGAGATTTTTTTTCCCTACTTTTTAAAACCATTTTAAAAAATGGTGGGTGAATTTCTCATCCAGTTGTTGTCATCCTCCCCTCCTTCCCCACTATTTCAGTGAGGTTCCCATATTATATTCCCCTCTGTGGTGGTATCCCTCTCCTTAATCCTATTTGGTGTAAAGCTGCCTAATCAAGGGAAAGGCATGTTTTTAGGTCTCTGACTCCATGTGGAGGGGAGATCCCACAGCAGAGCCTGTGCCGGGAGCGGAGCAGCCAGGGAGCTCTGGAACCAGAGTGCTAATCATGTGCTAAGATGTTAATGCAAGCAACAGAACAATTATGTACCCAGTGACTTATAGACAGCCCAGGAACCTACTCCTCTGTTGCAATTAATTGATTTCGCTCTGTGTAATGAGCGCAGCACAAATGCAGAGAGCAAAGATGGTGTGATTGAACTGTGGGCCTGGCTCTACATTCCCCAGCCTGAGTCATGACTGACTGCAAGAACATCCAAAGATTCCAAAATGGTACAATATCGGCATGAGGACAGTCACAGAGCTGCTGTTCTGTTGCTCTGATTTCTCCAGGGTGCATTTCAGGCCATAGCACCTGAGAGCAGATCATCAGAGATGAGGCCCAGGGCATGTCTTCCAGACAAAAACTTCAATCTTGTGTTTTCTTGACACATCAGCAGTCTTGATGAAGTCCAAGGAGAGTTTTCCTGAGTGGGAGCTGTGTGGCCAGGCCCTGTGATAGACAACAAGACTTCCCTGATGGCGACAGACAAATGCTGCCAAGATGGTCCCTGCTGGAACCTGGGGTTAAATGGCCCTGCTATACCCCCTCACTCTGCAAAAGTATTTTCTTCAGTAGGTCTCCAAGCAAATAAGGATCATTAGTCTCATTTTAGATCAAGGGAAACTCAGGAGCAGAATGAAAAAGTACTTGTATCTGTAGTGGGGACAAAAAAAAAGTTAAAAATTGGAAAACCTAGAAACCCCTGCCTATAGAACATATAAGAAGGGAAGGGAATCAAAGCTGATGAATTTTATAGAACAACTTTGACCTATATGGTTTTCAGAGAATGGGTAAAAGCCTTGATCACCTTGACCTGCATCACTGTTGTATAGGAGAGCGTTACTCTAATGATCCTCACCTTCTGATGTGGATGTACAGCAGAGCTCTAATCCCAACACCTTTCAAGTTTGAGCAGCACATAACCAGCGTGGAGTATGCTTAAGCCTAAACTATAGATAGCCCCCTGAGTTACGGCAGCTTTATCCCAGGACAGTTCATTTCCACTAAGATCTGTCTTATCTGAATGATCTACTTTGCTCCTAGAGCATCACTAGGCAGGGTGATATCTCCTAGGCTGAGCTTCAGGTGACAAAATGCACCCTATCCAGGACTCTAGGCAGAGACAGACATTTATTTTCTTCAAAACAAAACACACATTAAGGCAGAACGAGCTCTCAGGATAGCCCTCTGCACCCACAGTTTGATGTGTATACCCACAAATCCCCATGAGGGAAGGAGGGTGGTCAAGAAGCAGGACACATCTCTGCTTACACCAAGGCACTGCTCAGTAGGCTGTCCAAGACATGTAATTTTAGATTCTTGTATATAGCAGTGGGCAAAAGCTGATTTTTCTACAAAGCTTCTAACCCAATAAATAAATGTATTAAATGACAGTGGTACAAATGTGGTGGGGCTTAGGTTTAGGAGCATTTGAGCAGCCAGAAGGCACTCCATGTTGACACAAAGCTAGGAAACCACTCAGCTGTGGAGACACAGCTTCCCGTTTCTTCAAGTACCTCTCTCCCAACCAGTCTGGAGCAGAGAAACCAGCGAATATCATATGCTGCAGATGGATCAGCCATGGATCATGTACAGCTAGCTGAGTCTGGCATGGTCTGATTTCTCTTGTGTTTGCTGGCTACTTACCCAGCCAACAGCCAGACATTTGTGGGGTAAATCATTTCCAGTTGTTTCACAGAAGAGAACTGTCCAGCAGTATAAATAATAATTCCTCTTGGGCAGGGGTTTCAGTGTTTGCCTGGGGCTCTGGGGCTCTGCTGCTTCATTTCAGACCCCCTCCCACTCAGCACAACTTCTCCTGGAGAAAGAAAGGAGGTCCCTGCTACAGGCCAGTCATAGACAGCAAAAAGAGGTGCCAGCTATTTTTTATAATTTTTTTTTGTGTCCATACATAAGTGGGTAATGTTGCAAACAGCAATAGAAACACTTGCTCAAAAATAATGGAGGCAAATTGCTTGTAAAATTGTAAGTGAAAAGGTTGCTTGGTTTGTACCACTTATAATGCATAAAACTTGAGGGACTGGACACAGACTGATGCTTTGCAAAAGAGACAGTTCAGCCTGTGTGAAAATTACTGGATGTTGCTGTGGCCTTTGCTGGCTGTTGTGTGCTGAGAAGGCTCTGGGGATAAGGAAAGCTTTGAAGCGAGGATCTCAGTTTAGCTTAAATTCTGCAATGTGTTGCTCTTCCCTTTACCTTCTCCTCTAGGCAGTCCAAGGTGATGCCCTCTTCTCACCGCCTGCCCAGAGTCACACAACAGCCACCTCCTGCCAGCCAGCACAGGGATTTCTGTGCTGCTTTCCATCTTCCTGATGCTAGTGTAGAAGGGTGGCAGAAGGAAAAGGGCCATGCAGATGATGACCCCACACTGTGCTGAGCCCCAGGTGCCATCTCTGGCCCACTGGCATCTGGTGTGGCATCGAGAAGTCAGGGCAAGCACAAGAGCATATGGGGAGCCTTTGTGTCACTGCTCTGATGGTGTCACTGCTCTGCCCTGAGTCATGGCATATTGTTCTGGGAGGGTCCACTGTTCATTGAGGAGCAAGCAGTACTCAAGATGAGATGGGAAAAGGTCTCTGCAGCTGGAGAGAGATGCTGGCTTCTTCCAAAGCCCACATTTGAACTGAGGTGTCTTCTCTCATCCAGTCATACTGCAACGTCCTGCTCAACTTCTTATTCAAAAAAATGCTTTCTATGCAAATTGTCAATTCCTTCCCAATTACAGTAATTTCACAATTATAAACCGCACCTGATTATAAGCCGCACTTTATTTTTTTTTCCCCAAAAGCGAGGATCCATGTGTAACAAAGTAACAAATTAGTAACAGAATCGCTGCCATCTGGGTTTGGTGTCAGGTGCTCAAGTTGCAACAGTTTTCATAGAACAGCGAAGCCTTTAAAGGCAGCCCCAGGCGCCCTCCCTGGCCAGCTCTCACTTCTGGGTTGGCATTTTGCTGGGATTTGTCCATAGATAAGCTGCACCTGAATATAAGCCTCGCTACTGGGGTAGGCTGGATTCTTCAATGAAAAAGGTGCGGCTTATAATCGTGAAATTACTGTACTTGTTCTGCACCACATCTTACCCACAGCCAGAATTTGGGACCTGTCATGCCAATTCATATTGATGGGTCTTCATATCACACTGGTGCCTTAAGTTTTAGCTTTCATATTTTCCAGATTCTGTACTGCATTAGTATATAACTCTGAACTTCATATAAAGTGTTAGCAAGTTCTCTTCACAGTTTTGTTAAAGCAATCCTTTTCTAGCCTGAGAACCAAGGACACCCTTGCACCTTTGGGCCCAAAAAAGTGTAAACAACAGTGAATTGAGGAGAGCAATCGGGGAGGATGGGTCTTCATAACCTGAAGCTGTAATTGGACAATTAACCCCAATACGTAAATGGACCAAAACTTATAAAAGTGTGAAAACGTGTGACCCATGATCCATCTTGGCTGTAGCCACGGCCAGGCTCTTGTACTGCCCAAGGTGTGTCCTTTGAAGGCCTTTTACTAAATACCTATTTCATTCCTTTCACTGTTCAGCCTCTGTTCTAGGTAGCCTCTCACAGCATCAACACACCCAGGAAAAATGAGTCCTGTTGGGCCAGACTGATGCTGAATGATGTCACACTGAGGACGAGATGAGGATGCAGACTGATCACTGTGCTTGTGCGCAGCATTTGCTGCAAGGTGGGATGGAAACACACCCAGGTCACTTGGGCTTGAAAGGAAATGGAGGGCAGGAGCTAAGCTCCGTTTCAATAGGAATTTATGTGGAGCAAGTTAGGAGCACAATCATGAAACATCTTGGGTTGCTTTCTGAGTATCTGCCTCTACTGAATCACCCTGACATCTGGTACTTTCTTCCAGGATGGGTAACTTTTCCACCTCAGGGCTAAACAGAGCCTTTTTCTGCAGCCTTTTGCTAACTTTCTACAGCAAGGAGAGCTGAGGGAACTGATGCCCTTAGAAATATTTTTCTGCAGGGTCAGAGTCTCTTCTGGTTCAGCAAGAAGCTGATGGTCCCAGTAGCATGCCAAGCCTCAGGACCACACCTCAGGATTCACACATTCACAAATGGACCCAAGAACAATACACAGGCTGTAAACACAAGCTGTGCAGTGTTGCTGTTGAACTGGAGATCATAGCCTATGTAGTTTGGCTTAAGAAATGTTGTAGTTGTGTTTAAGAAATTTCAGACCTACTCCATTTTGTAGTTATTCTCTCTGTGTGTCAGAAAAAGCCTAACAGATTAAAAATAATTTGATTGTTTGACCTCCTACTGTGTTTTTCTCTCTGTCAAAGCCTAAAAAAGTGTCTACTTCAATAACTGTGATGCTGCGTAGTATAAATTTCCTTATTTGTGTGACTATTTTCCTGTGTTAAATAACCTTTCTTAGTGATTGCCCAATGATATTCTTGTGGTGGTGGAAGAGCCCTCTACTGCTGTTCTATCACACTCATCTCTCTATTTCTGCTGAGAAAGAAAATAAAGGAGGTTCAAGGGCAGTTGAGTGAACAACCTAAAGGACTGGCAGCAGCAGAACCAAACAGCACAAGACTTCACACCAGCATGAAACTTGGGTTCCCTTGGAGCAGCACTGTTGTACCAGAGCAAGCAGGGCACCTTTAGCTTCCAGGGACCTTTGGAGATCTTCTACCTGGTTTACTACAGGGCCTAGGTAAGAGGAAGCCAAAGTGGTTTCCTAGTGCCACTTTTTTTCCCAGGCAGTCCAGCTTGATAAAACCAACAGATATGGCCCCATAACCCTAAAAGATCTTTTAAAAGTTTTGGTGTCAAAGAAACCTCTTCTGATAAATAATGTAAGTCATAAAGTAGAAAAATCAAGGCATTTATAAAACTACAGCCAGAAGTGAGTCATTCTGCTGGAGCTCTCCTGGACACTAAGTATTTCTCCTTGGATATGTGTACAGTGATTTTAAGCAGATTGTATCTTCAACGCTACAGCCTCTGACATATAGTTATTACTGTTGATGCTGTGTGCAGTTAAAGCAAAATGTGACTTGTCTACTATACCATGCAAAGGTGAACAGCTCAGTAAGAAAAGATTCAAGCAGCATAATCCATTAGAGTCCATTTACAAACTAACAGATACTTTACAGACATTCAACAGACGTTCAATCAAATCATAATCTCAGAAACCTGCCAACAATAAAACCCATAAATTAAAATCAAGTTATATAAGCATGACTTGATGAACCTGATATAATCTGATGGCATGAGATGCATATCCTACATTAAGTAACAAATTCCCCTTCTTTTCCCTTATCCGTTAATAGTGGGGCAGAAAATGAGTAGCAAATGTTTTGTAGCCAGCAAACCTGAACCTGAATGCAAAGACATTATTTTACAGGGGATTATTTGTCATTAATTTCACCTTTTTATTAACAAATTGATGGCTGAGTAGACTTCCCATTAAAGGCAAGACAATTCTTCCTTTAAAAAGGCAGTGTGGTCTGTGGTAAAACCTAAGCAAAATGACCTTTGCTTCTGTGCTCCTCATAAGCAGCAAAGGGCTCTGTCTTGTGGCCATCCTCAGATTTTTCTTCTCTACTACAACTGCAGACTCTGGCTGGATCTTACTCAACTGATAAGCTGCGAATTCCCTCCTGAACTCCCTCATGACTGCTGCAGGAAAGAGAGTATTTTGTAGGAACTGGGTATCTTGCAGGAATTGGGCACCTTGCAGGAATTGGGTGTCTTGCAGGAATTTGGTATCTTGCCTTCATGACCAGGAATTATGCTTTAAGAACATCGCTGGTCATAGCAGGGAAGGTGAAGCATGCTGAAGATAAGGCTTGAGTTGGTGTTTCTCAACATGTTCAGGAGAGAAATTCCAGCTTTTGTGGAACGTGAGGGTTACCAGGAGTCTGGGGAGAATCACTAGTGAATGACCTGCCTAAAACTGCATGTAAAGGGCAATTTTGGGAGCATGTATTTATTTCCTTGATTATATGGCTCATACACCTCCAGTGCCCATTTGCAGAAAAGGCCTGAGGGATGTTCTTCCAGCTCTTTCCTTGGAATAGCAAATGCATCCTGATCCTGGAAAAGGAGCAAGTTCCCCATTTCACACTCTCTGCTGTTCCACCCATCCCATGCTTCAGCCTGGAATTTGTGGAAACAGCTTCACAAATGAAACCAGATAGCTGAGTAGACCTAATGAAGGTTAATTGCCACATGTTTATTACATTTTCAGAGTGAAGAGCACTGCAGTCTGAATGGCTACATTAATCCTGTGTTACCAGGCCAGCTACCATGACATTTCTATGTTCCAGCACAATGCAAACATAACAAATAATTCAATTTATTTTTATCAGAAAAGCAAACCAAGAAATGGATGTCTTGACCTGATCCTCTTCAGAGATGAGGTTTTGTCTAAACTAAGGGACCTGAAAGCACCTGTAAGCTGCAGGGATTGGGCAGACTCTCGCTGGGGACACTGGGGACAGCTGGGCAAATGCATCCTGCACCTTCCTCTGATTTTCCTTACCTAAGCTCTGGCTCACAATGCTTCACAGCTTGAGCCCTACAGCTTTTGAGGAAGACTGAAAAAGTGGGTGCTGAAATCCCATTGAAAGTAGATGCTGCATTCCTGTAGGTCTTAAATCCATCTGAAATATTTGGGGTTGTATGATGAAGTTGTTGAAATGTGTCCTGCATTAGGGCGGCATGATCCTTCCTGTCTCTTAAAGATTACACCTAAAAATATAACCCTTAAGGATATTTTTAGAGGAACTCTCAGCTAGGAAAAAGACAAGTTCCTGGGAACAATAAAAAGAAACAGTTTGAAAAGTAGATGAGAAGCACAATTCAATTTTATCTTTATTTAAAATTAGGTTGCCTCATTTAAGTAAAGGAATTTCGTTCATGTGCATTTTTTCCTTGTTTTAAATGGAAAAGGATTTGTGACAGACATAGGCTCTGTTCTGTTCAAATGATGAAAAGACAGCCCTATTTATATACTTAACTAAGTGAGGAAGACCCAGCTGGTGCAGAGACTTTCTTTGTTGCCATTGTGGTTATTTTCATTGGCCTAGCTTTGCTCAGCATACAGGAAAGGCAGTGGGTGCTGGCACACAGGATCCTTGCCCTGTGCCACGGGAGAAGTTGGGAACTGCCACGTCTGGGGCTGAGCTGGGGACCCCCTGGCAGGGGCAGAGTCTTCTGCCTTGCAGAGATAAATGAGCTAAAAGCTTTCCAAACGTTGTCTGTGTGTGAAAGAAAGAATAACTTTCTCCAGATATGTTTTGCTAAGGTGCTGCTTCTCTTTTGAACGAGAAGCCTCTTCAAAGGGATTGGCTTTTTCATATCAATGCCATAGCGAAACAATACTCAATTCTTGGTACTGAATGTCTTCAATTACCACAATACCTTGCAGGATATGACACTAGAAAGGTTATGCATAGAGAGGATAATTTTGGTTCATAGCCTCTAAATGTTCCCAGCCGCAATAGCGTGGTGAAAGAAGATGTCTTCCAAGAAGTTCACATTACTGGCTGGAGTAAAATAAAATAGCTATATTGTTTCAGCCAGCAATTTCTTCCCTTTGTCTTCCCTTTAAAAACCGAGCATACTCAAAGGCGAAGGGATGTGTTTCACTACAATTTGAGAACTGTACTGTAACCAAATATTATCTTCATTTTGCTCCTTGTTTCATGTTACTTTTTGGTCCTTGAGTTCTCCAAAGTTCATCACTGCCTGTGACATTACTGTGACTTGCTAACTTTCTCATTATTTCCCCAATCAATAGGAGAACAATATATGGTGTTATTCTGTATTTCAGTTACCTGTCACTCAGTGTTTTATCTCCATTGATACTCCAGGTACTGCTCACAGAAACCAAAGTAGGCTATCTTGTCTTCCGCTAATCTTGAATGCCTTTTGTTCAAGAGGTGTTTTGTATTCATCAGTCAACTAAGGACTCATCCTGAAGAAGCCCTCAGTCAGCACATAGATCTCAGTGAAAAAGGGATATGCAGCTCGTGAAATATTCATAGCAAAAGGTACCTCAATCATTTTCACCTTTTGACCCTTTGAGGCTAAAAGGATTATCAGCGGTAAGTGGCAAATCTTCTGGATGGGAAATTTTCATAGGTGAAATACCTTGCCATTCCTTTTAGCCACTTTTGGTATTAAGCCTATTCAGAAGGTACATTTATCTACCCACTCTATCTGCCACTACAATTGTGTCAAACTCAAAACACTTTTCATAAAAGTCCAAAGTTAAAATGATAGTGATCAAAACCTGGAAATAGCCAAGACTTTTTTGAGAAATGAAAAAATGCCGTGGATGTTCTCTGCTTCCTGCACTTCACTGGGGGCAATGAAGAGCCCTTTTAAAATAGCTGTAATAAATACAGCATAGTATTATTCATACCCAGAAGTGCCATTTGGGGAATCAAGTGACAAGTCATCTCATTTTGTGAAGTTAAAGTCTAGCACAATAAGTGAGATTTTCTGATACTTACAGTCTGCTAAAGGAGAAAGATGAGTGCTGATGGTGGCAATTAACTTGTTCAGGGATCTCCACAGCTAAGAACAAGGCTGCAAAATCTGCAGCAATGGCTTGAGGAATGACTGCAAATAGAAACAGTCTTCTGAAATTGGATATCTGTACTCCATATCTAAAAAGTTAAATTTTACCTACCTAAATAAATAAAACCATGTCTGCTTTGGCGCTAGTCCACACAGTCCTATCCACAGTCTGTATCCTCTGAGAAGCATCCTCATAAACAGCCCTGATGCTGAGGCTGTTGGGGCACATGGCTTGTTCCACACAGCCCAAGTTTTGGGTGACTCTGGTGTCACTGTCTAAGGCAGTCACCAGGTCACCCACCAGCAGTGTGGGTCGTGCTCTGCACTGGCACGGATTAGCACGTGGCTTCAAATCATCCCAGTGTAGAAACAGCTCTTCTGGTGGTATTCCATCAAGGAAGATGGACAGTCAGATGAGCATCCACTGCTTAATAAGAAAATACCAGTGGCCAGGAGATACCACACCCTGAAACACGAAATGCAGTTAAGATTCTCAAGAATAATTCAGTGCTGTGTTCTCAGGCCACAGAAAGCACAGCAGTTATCCAAGACTGCAGAGATTACCTGTGACTAAGCTCTGTGCCTCAGTTTCCTGAACTGCAAATCTGAGTCACCTTTTAAAAAATACTAACAAACCCTCTTTTATGTACGGGAATTTGGATTTCTGTGTTCGGCAGCACTGTTTTGCCTCCTGCTGATGAATCCACATGTGAAGTAAACAGATATTCCTACTGCATCAAATTTTACATAGAAATGTGCTTGATTTTGATAACACCTCTGCATAAGGTTCTTGCCATAGCTTGGAAATTACTTTGGAATTGCTTGTAGTGTACCCTCTGCTCTTAAATGCCCTCTGTCTTCTTTCTTCCTAGAAGAATTTTTGGTTATGTACTCACATGAGAAAGATTCATTGAAAAAATAGGAGAAAGCAAAGACAATTAGTGTACATAACACGCCAAAGCATTTGTGTCATGTCTCTTAAATATTTTCTTTACTTCAGGAAATGAACAGCCTGTTTCAGTCCAAAGTAATTCTTGGAGTGCATGAAAAAGCATGTTTGGTGGGAATAAATGGGAAAATGTTTTTCTCTTTGATTCCTGTTAGAAGTGTTCTTTCAACAGGCATATTGGATAGCAGATTGACAGAAGAATACTCTTGGTTGGAGGTATCCAGGATGACAAGAGCATGCTTCCTTCAGTGGTAAATCATATGGATGTAGCAACTATAAAGATTTCTATTTCTCTTAGAGTCATGTGTTGTGATTGATAGCTTCTCCTCCCTGTGGAAAAGCACAGGCCTATAGCTTTAAAATGAATTAGCAGATTTCCAGAGTTATTTAACACTGCTGCTATAGAGGAGAAATGAATGTGTTTCTCAAAAAGCTCCCCAGCAGGTTCAACACTTAACTGTCTTTGATATGTCACTGTTTCCAGAAATCTGTCAGCTGGTGGCTGAAGTTGGAATATAAATGCTTATCTGGACACCTGGGGGAAGAAACATGGCCTGGGAGGTGCCAGGAGTCCAGCAGTTTTCCCAAGCCCTTCTGGGACTGGCTGAGTGAGTTACCCTGGAAATCAGAGCACGCTTTTGTGGATTGACCACTGGGTTTGAGCACATTTAAGCAGAAAGAAAGAGCTCTCTGAGGTCTGGATCATGCAGTAGAGTACATGGTTCCAGGACACTCATCCCTGATGTGCTCTCTCTGTAAGCTCCCTGGCATTCTGTAGGGGACTGGCACATGGAGAGGAAAGATCTACCATGCAGTGCCAGAGCAAAGGGACACGGAGTGCCCATCTCCTTCAAGAACTGTAAAAGTCTCACTTTCTGTGCCTGCTGAACTCTTCTTAGCTTGTGTCAGAAAACATGGGATAACTGATTACACTCCTGGGAGAGTTATATCCATAACACACGCAAAAACCTGATATTCCTCAAACTCTGAATTTTTTCCCTTAACAGATCCAAGGCCCAGGATCTGTGCAAAATGTCACACAAAGCTGGAAAAGAAGCTTCTTCAATTGCAAATCTACCTGTGTTTCTCTCTCAGAGGCCTCAAAATATTCAATGAGCAATTGTGAAGCCAATAAAAATACAGACAGGGAGGCACACCCTGCCATTAACTTCAAAAGAAAATTAACAAATTATCCTGCTCAGAGGGGAAACTCATGGCTCGGGGAGAGGTGGGGCAACACAGAGCCTTTCCCCTCAAGGTCCTGGATCCAAATCCCCTTGAGCTCACAGTCTATCTCCAGGCCAGCACCAAATGAGTCCTTCACCTCAGCCCAGCTTCAGGTGTGCAGATCTGCTTCTTGCTAACACTTGGGAAAACAAGCAGTGTTGAGGCATATGTCTGATCCTCTTGGTTTCACTCATTGAAGAGTCACACTGGTCATGTTTCTGCAGATCTGGCTCTTTAGTATATACAGCTCTTGTCTGGTCAAAAAATAATTATAATTTAACCATTAAAACCAGAAGTAGGAATTAACACAAACAAAACCAGTCATTAGAGCTGCTGATTGTTGGCAAAGAAGATGTAAAGGATGGTATCAATAACTCATTGTTGCCCCATAAAACAAGAAACATCCCTGGAAACTCAGCACAAATGTGCTCAAGCTGAACAGATAACAGCACATGCAAAGAGATTTTCCTTATAACTTTAATTAATGTACCCAATATGAAAAGCAAAAGCAATGCCTTACTGTCACGCATCCCTCAGTATCAAAGAGCAGCATTAGTTAGAAATGAATCACAGTGACCCTCTGCAAATGGGCTGAATGTTTTCATTTTGCATGCTGAACCAATTGAGTCATGAGGAAGCAGCAGCAAGATTTTAATTCCATATAGTACATCCCCACCTCTGAATTTATTTACCAAGTATAACATTTATTTAATGTAATTTAGTTCTAAATATTTAAAAGCTCACTTTGTTTAATATGTTTTCAAGTACAAGATGTTAAGTAATTATGGATGATGTGGTGGTCTTTTATTAGGTAGTTAATGACCATCTGGGAATTCAAGCCCCAAGGCAATGCCAAGGGCTTCTGAGTATTAGCTGGCCATTAACATAGTGGTAATGGACTAGCACACTCTACATGATTATGACTATTAACTAAGCATAAAAAAGTAACATTCAAATTGAAATAGGAAATTCAGGTTTAAGGCTTCTCTAGCATCCTTAATTTAATCAGATCATGGTGACCCATATGGCTGAGTCTTGTGCTGCACTGGATCACACGGCAGGGATTCAAGCTGGCATCTCCTCTGGCCAGAGCACAGCTGTGTAGTCAGGTCACCAATGCTCCCAGGTGCCACTGTCCCCTTGTCACAGTCACAGTCTGGGGACCTGCTCATGCTGGGACTGCTGCCATCCCAGTCCCTTTGCATCATCCTGGTTCTGTGAATCAGGAGCATGGGAGGGTGCTGCCCTTCCCTGGCACCATGAATGGAGCCAAGAGGGATGGCCCAATCTCCTTCCCACCCCTGGGGCTTGGAGGCTGCTTGCTGGACCAGCTGGCACCTTGGAGGCTGGCACTACCCCAGAGCCATGGCAAAACAGGCTGAAGGCTAGGATTGCATTTCCCTACTGCACACTTTGCAGTCATTACGTTTTTCTGGTGCTTTCTTTCCTCTTTTAATTAATTGATAAAAGACAAAGATATTCATTGTGAACAGATCTTAGATAAAAAGGCTTAGTGCAGTTTAATATGCTCAGGCAGTGTTGCAGCTCATAAGCAATACTTGTGAGAGGAGCTAAAGAGCAGATACTGATTTCATTTTGCTGCTGGCTCAGTGCTGCTCTTCTCTTAGGCAGGTATCAACACTGCTTTCACAGAAGTTAGAGGCAGAAAAGATCTATTAGATTATACTGTTCTCTTGACACGATAATGTGCTCTGTATAGACTTGTATTGAGTTTGTTTTGCCATTGCTTGTCATATAGTCTCTGCAGGCTTGAATTGCCATCATTTTGCCATCAGAATGACGTCTTAATACGGTCTTTGCTCCACAGAGTTGTCATGACATTATCATGAGATCATTAGACTATGCTAAGTCACATACAAGAGAGAAAAACATGATGTTATAGAAAACTGCTGTTGGGATTTCAAAATTTGATTTCTGTTTCTTCATTGCACTACCGGTCTTTGGTCAGGAAAAAGACTTCAATGGAAACCTAATGGGCTGTGATAATCTGTGAAAATGCTCTTTCTTGTTATCACAAAATGTCAGAACATTTTTGTTAAAAAAAACCAAAACAACTTTATTGTTATCAGAGTCCTTTTTTAAAAAAAGAAAGTGAAAAATGTGCATTTTTCTCTGGGACAGGAATCTGATTAAAATTGGGTGTAAACCAGCTGAAATAAAGCATTAAAACAAAAAAAAGGATCAGCACACAGAGAAGAAATCACAGTACATCAATACATAAGGATTTAGCTAAAAATTTCTGTCTTTTATTTTTCTTTTTTTTTCTTTCTTTTTTTTTCTTTTGTAATATAAAAAAATACTTGGATATTTACTACCCACTTATTTGTACAGCACAGTGCATTTCTAAAAGACCCTGATAAATCTGAGCTCTTAACAAGCCCTATACTTTTGAGGTAAGAGTTTCTCCACTGATGAATGCAGCCATCTTTGGGCTGAAATACAACAGTTTAATAGGACACAGCAATGCTACATGAAGCCAAGAGCCAAGGGAAAAAAGAAAAAAAAAAAGCCCAAGGTGTGTGCAGTTAATGCAAAATATTTGTACTGCTGTGTCCCTGGAATACTCATGATCTCAAGTCCAGGAAAAAATTAAAAGGTTCAAAAAGTTACAACCAAAGAAACAACAGGACAGTGCCAAGTGAAAGGTCACAAGACAAATGAAAAACACATCAAATGGCTAACCCACTGATGTGCTCTAATAGCAAAATGACCCCCATCAAAATGTTCACTGTAAGTGCAGTATCAGAAGCTCTTCAAAGAGTGCATGAAAGTGTTGGCTTCCTAAATTAATCAAGTTTTATAGCTTGCTTGGAAATTTTGGTCAAGATTTCTAAATAATAGTGTACCACCTCAACTAATACAATTTCCCCTTGAAAGCACACCTCCTTTTCCAGTAATAGGAAGTGTGCTTATTGCTGCCACCACCCCAATTTTATGGCACCCTATGTGCTCCTGTGTAGTGCCCAATAATAGGAATGGTCTTGGCTTAAATTTTGTGTCCATTTGCCTTAATGATTTCACTCCACTTTGCAAAAGGGAAAAAGAAAATAAAGGTTTAATGTGAAATCTGAAAGCAAAGGGACTGCACTTTCTAACACTGTGTGCTATGCTCATCCAGAGCAATTATTATTGCTCATTACATTTCCATGCAGAAATCATTACATTTTATATCACAATATGCATTTTTTTATAAGTAAGCTTTAAACAAATTAGAATACTTAATATGCTTTTTGAACTTTTGCCAGACGTGTGCTCCCAAGCCGGTTCCTTCTATTTACATTGTAGCATTTATCCATTTCCAAATATGAGAAGATTTATCTATCAGATTCTGTGCAAATTCAGTACACAGATAATTTGTAAAAAGCTTTCTTTTTCAAAATGTTCTGTGGTTTTTCTAATCTCATCTCTTTTCTAATTTCCTAATCATATAACCTTGAAGTCTAAAGACACAGCCTGTGATAATCTGTGTAAACTGTCTTTATTGTTATCACAGACATTTATTAAAAAAAAAAAACAACACACACACATACGCATACGCATTCAAAGCTGCCTTTTAAGTAATACTTTAGTCAAAGTTCAATCAGATCCACATTACTGCTACTCATCAGATAGAAAGTGTTTGCGAGCAGGAGGGGGATATTGACTTTAAAAATTCACTGGCGAGGCGTACAGAGCCTGCAGGAATGTCAAAACTCCAACCTGCATTTTGATGTTTTTGCCTCAGGTTAGTCTTGACTGACATGCTTGGAGCACTCTTGTTTGTGCTCCGGCATCCATTAACTGTCCTTGACTCAATGTTACACGGGCCTTTACGGTCAGCTCGGTGCCTAATGGTTACGGCAGATTAGATGCCACGAGGTGTAAGAAAAGCATACGCCTCACTTTAAGGGATCACATTGGCCGGTCCCTGCTTCATTAGGGGGTATTGTTTGATCCTAAATTAATGAGAGCCTGTTAATTATTATTCTGATAACTCTGCTTCGCATGGGAGCATGTCAGGCAAGCAGTGCTGTAAAGAAACGGAGTTTTGCAAAAGAAAACAAAATGTCAAGGTTGAGGTGTCTTTGAGTGGGCTTGGTTTACACGTAAGGCATTTCGCTTGCGTGCAGATGTGGCTAGATGTGGGGAAAAGAAAGTCTCAGCTGTACTTTTGTTCAACGTTAAATGACTGCCTTGCAAAAACAGCTCAGAGAAGGCTTATCAGTCCAGCATATAGATAGATGTATACATCCATAATCCCCTGCAACGTGCATTGCTGACTTTCCTTCTCTCAGACTTTGTCCTTCCCTGGTTTCCACAAAGTTTTTGAAAAATGATCCAATACCCACTTGCGTTTGGGTTCATGGAAAGTCTCCCTTTCAAAACAGGGTAAAATGGGTGCTAAAGCAGTGTTAACATTAACAATAATTTTAATTATTCTGATGTCACTCATGTTAATATATATAGAGAGAGATCTCTACAGTAAGTGCTGACAGGTACAAATGTGCCCATAGAAATGTTTTTCTTTAACATCAAGCTTAGATAAGCTTCTGAGGTGCCTATATTCATTTACTGGGAAGTACTGAGATTAGACAGATGTCTCAATTTAAAAAGGGAGAAAAAAAATCTCATGTAGATGTGACTCTCGTTCACCTGTGTTTTTCTGCCAGTCTATATAATGCTATCAGAACATAACCAGAGTTTTGATTTATACACCTCATTTGACATTGACTGGCAGCTCTACAGAGAACACATGCAAAGAGGTGGTAATTTAAAAATATGGAGATCTTATTAGGCCAAATGGAAAGAAAAAAAAAGATCATTTCATTTTACTTCTTTTGAAATTAAATGGGGGGACAAGCCACCAAAACTGAATACCTCCTCACAGAGGCGCTGGGAGCGTGAACCTGGACGGGGCCCAGGATGTGCAGATGGCCCCCGCCTTTGGAAAAGGCCTGGCCAGGAATACCAAGTGCCCTAAATTCTAGCATTGGAGGGGCTTGACATTTTAATCTGACTTAACAGTTGAGGGCAATCTAGGTTATTAAATTGATCTCTTCCACTTTTCTGAGATGTTTCATCAGAGGGAGAGAGTTCCTCGCTGCTCTGTGGCTTCGTTCACAGGAG
Organism: Sialia sialis; assembly: GCA_009812075.1. Lineage (NCBI taxonomy): Eukaryota > Metazoa > Chordata > Aves > Passeriformes > Turdidae > Sialia > Sialia sialis. Next base: position 9,507,446 of record VRYO01002297.1, read on the forward strand.
GGAACACAGAAAGTGCCTCTTCAGCTCTCCAGGTCATCCATGACTATGAGGTCGTGCCTAAATTTAACATCTTTCAGTTTGAAAATCTTTGCCTGGGCTCAGCAAATTCCTCAGATTTGAAAAGCTCTAGGCAAAAAGGGTTCTAAAACGAGCATCATTTTTTCTGGTAGTGTCAAAGTTGACTCCAGCCAGACAGTGTTTCTGGCAAAAGCTTGGGGCTTGTGATATGGTATGTCTCCATATAAGTCTCAAGGACTTTGGTTAGGAAATGTCAGGAAGTCACACAGCCAGCTCCTTTTCTTCTATAGGCATAAATTTCATTATCTTGAAACAATGTGTTTTTTTCAACAAATAAAAAGTTAAGAAGGAGTTGGAATGCTTTAAACGCAAGGGTGGTGAGAAATGCCTGTAGATTTTTCTCACTTTTTTAATGTCTTGCATTGCTGAAGCCACTTGAAATGTCTACTGTTTATTTTCTTTTGGAGGAAATTCTACTCTTAGTGAATAATTCTCAGCTGACAACTCTTGAAGACCAGAAGCCTTCTTCCCAGCTGCAGAATGAAACCACAAGAAAAAGCAGCTTCATTCAGCTTTCCCACAATGTGAAACCTCTCTGCCTCAGCCCTGACCTAGTGGGTGGTCAACTTGGTCTGTGTGGAGTTTCCAGATTCTGGAAACACTACTGTCGTAGCCAAGGTAGGCTCCCCATTGGTGTTAATTTTCCTTGAAATTTCCAGAAGTAAAAAGCTCAAAATAAAACCAGTCGAAATAGACAAAGCAGTCAGTGAACTCAACATGTTTGGGGCATTGCTGGAAAGAATACTTCAGGAGAGGCAAAGTCAGGCTGCTCTGTGTTCACACCGTCTCACAGGGGAGTACTGAGCATGCTTTACACCTTCTGCCAGGCACAGGAGCTGGAGTGGGAGCTGCAGGAGTAAAAGCAAGTTCTGCTTTGACCACTTTCCTGCAAACTTCTTGCTTCTGCTTTCAGGTGCCACAAAAAGCACATGGGTGCATCAGGAACAGCTGTATCAGGGTACCTCAGGTCTGCTGGACCAGACCTGGAGCTTTCTTTTGCAAGGAACTGGGGGCAAGTATGACTATAGCCATCACCATCTGACAGTGCTTCTCAGTGCTGCAGGTGGACAGATGCTAACATGTGTGACTGCAATCCCACAGAAATGTGGGGAAAAAAGTGTATTCTTGATCTATCCTGAAGACAATGTGCTTAATAAGCTGTGCTCCTACTTGAACAAAGTCTTTGCACCCTCTGGAGAAGCTCCATTTCCTAATGACTACCATCTTCTTGATGCTACAGTGGAAGGTAAAACTTGAAGTTTCTAGGACTTCCTTTGGATGAAGGTTTTTCTAAATGCATAAAAGTGTTTATGAGCATTTATAGGAGAGCAAGAGGTGTGTCATAATGTTTGGCATAGTCTTGCTTCATACACCTTGCGGTGTGTGCTTGCTTCTTTTGGCCCTCAATCATTACACAAAAGAAATTTCAAGATGATATTGAGCCTTCCATCTCTTCTAGAGGGTATCACAGTAAGAGAACTCAGAACTTGAGAAACCTTGATGTATGTATGTACAAATTTCTGAATCTCAGTGTGCTTCACCTTTTTACAGCAAAGACAAATCCTGCATGCACTCTGTTGCTTCGTGGCACTCCATGGAAATCACATGCCTGCTGGAAACATCCATGTGGAGAGGATTACCTCCACAGAATATAGATGATGTAAGTGAAATTTTCAGTCCTGTCTGGGGGCAGCTTTCATTGCTGTGATGGAGCAGGGCAACATCCATGGCTCCCACCTGGCTGAGGGAAGGAGTGCAGGCTGGGTGTAGCTGCTGGTCCTTGACATTTGATAGGCTACGGTGGAGTGACAGGAATTGGGATCTCTGGAGCTTTGCAGGCATTAGTCACAGTCCAGTTTGTTTTGCTATGAAGTTTCCTGCAGTTTTCAGCTGTGTTGGAGCTGCTGTGGTTGCCAGATAAGTAGTGTGGGTGCGGCTGAGCCAGAGGAGGGTGCCATTTCAGAGGTTTTGCTTTGGGATATTTATAGCTGGAGGAATAAGCACGTGCATGAGAGAGTTTTCCAGATGAAACACATGATTTCAACACGCTATGGAGCTCACCTCGGTGTGAGATTAGCTGCTCCTAGCGGATATGAATAAAAACAAAAGATAACTTAATTTGGCCAGCACTATTGCAGAGCAGCTCCCACTAACAAACCACCCACCCATTAGTCCCCAATGTCCCTACTCATGTGCAGTGCCCAAAAAATGAGAAAGTGATGTGTGGTTTTGATGGTGCTATTTGACTCTGTCCTTTAATGTGCAAACTTTGCTTTTGCCTCTTCACAGTGACATTTTCCACAGAGGGGATGCTGGTGAGTTGATGTTGGCTTATAAACTAGTGTCCATGCCCGTTCCCAGAATAAAGATGAGAAATTACTTTGGCAAAGTTGGAAAAGCACTGAACAGAGATCTCACTTTTCTTAGCCAGATGTTTGTCATGAAACTGTGAAGGTGCCTACTTCTAGGAGGGGCTGAGGGGCTGAGTCTTGAAGTAAAGAAAGATATTGAACTGCAGAGATGGCACTAGAGTTCTGACAAACATCAGGTTCACACTTTTATTAACAGTGAGCAGGAGCTCCAGAGTGTTTTCCTAGGGCAGTGACCTCTCTGTGCACTGCCATGAGCCACTTTTAAAACTCCTGCCTTGCTGGTATCTAAACCCTTCATTTGATCTGGCCCAAGCATGTCTGCAGCAGCCTGGAAACTTGGTGCAGGAGCAACGTTTGTCAGGGCTTCATTAAGGTGTTCATGTAGGCAGAAGGAAAAGTGTCCACCACATAGCTGTCTGTGAGCTGTTGAAAAAATAAAACACATCAGCATTTTTATTGCTGTTATTCTACATGGATTCTTCTGACTTAACCCTGCAAACACTTAACTGGTGTCAGAAGAACTTTAAAAAGTACTATTTATGTCCTCCATCTACTGAAACCTGGACAGTCTGAAATCACCCATGCTCCCAATTAAAGCTAAATACAAGTCCATTTTTCAAAGGATGGCTTAAGTTATTCCTCATACATACAGATGAAAGCTAAACTTCTGTAAGAGAACTTTGACAAAGGGGAAGGGCAATTGCTGCATGAAATATAGACACAGGAGAGACCACAAATGATAAAAGTAGAGCAGTTTAGCAAATTAACACTCATAAATTTTAAAGGTATATTTATATAAGGAAAATTAACTGTTTAGAAAGAAAAAAGGTCTTTACTTGAGGGATCTTCCTGTGTGGTTGCTTTTTGAAGACACTGTGCCCCAGCCTTCTACAACATCACTTGGGAATAAGTTATAAAATTTAATAGAGCAGCACATGTAAAAGCAATTTCTTTTGATTCTGATGCGTCCTCATTTCATTGGATTGTCTTAGTTCTTATGTTCTAGAAAATAACAAGTACAGTAGTTTCACGATTATAAACCACACCTGAATATAAGCCGCACTTCCGGGTAGCTGGGAAGACCACGGGATTTGTCCATATATAAGCC
>VRYO01002297.1:9511900-9528619 GCA_009812075.1 Sialia sialis
TTTCACTGGGATTTGTCCATAGATAAGCCGCACCTGAATATAAGCCGCACCACTGGGGTAGGCTGGATTCTTCAATGAAAAGGGTGTGGCTTATATTCGTGAAATTACTGTAATCATAATTATCCTCTAGTCACCTTCTCTGCATTTTTTAGGTTTTTATAAACCTACTTTTTTTTCAAGACATAAGTCTGCATTTTTTTCTCTTCTCTGATTGTATTTTCTTATGCTTCCCTGTTCCTACACTTGTGCAATTGATATTTTTTTATTGTTATATTTCAGAGAAGGAGGGGGAGTGAGAAAAACTGCTCTCAGCACAAGATGTTGCTGTTATTCATCTCATTTCCAATTTTCAATGATTTTTTACATTCATGTTTTCTATCTGACTGTCCCTGAGGTTTTTCAAAGACGCTCTGACAGGTTTGTGTCCATGACTTCCCTCTAAAGAATTCATAACTCTGGATATGCATTTTAACTCATTTATCTCATTCCATACTACATTTACTACAAATCCTATCAGTATTATAACACTTATTGTAGTTATTTGTTTCTAAAATACCTTATATCATGCCATCAGCTTGAAACAGATCCACAATCTCATTCTTTCAGAAGAAACGGTCTCCATTCACAGTTTTTCCTGGAAACAGGCATGGATCAGACTATGTAGAAAGCTGGTTCATATGGACATGTTTTTATTACTTTTTTCTCATTCTGTTTGCCTGGGAGTGGCTGCAGGCTGATTAAACTCCTTGCAAAATTGCATTGGAGTTTCTGAATCTGACAAAATCCTTGCAGTGCTTCTGTTTGTTGTTTTTGGGGGGTTGTTTTTAATTTAGAAATATATGTAGGCTACAGGAACATTTCCATTCCCTTTCCCTTTGGCATTTCTTTCCACACATAGAGATGCTCCTTGTGAAGGTATTCTTCCAAGACCAGTGGCTTTTATTTTGAATCACAGACACAATGTAATTCTGCAGTTCCCCTTTTTGGCTTTTTCTGCCAGCTCTGTCTCTGACAGAAACTGTGACACTATTGTAATGTCATGCATTTTTCTTTTTCTGGGAATTTATACAGGTGGTTTGTAGAGACTGTAAAGGTATGCTGTAGATTTGGGGATTGCATCTTCAACTTCTTCTGATGCTGTGAGTTTCCTTAACCTGTCAGATATTTATCTTGGATTATGCTGTCAGTGACTTAAGTCTGATCTCAATTTTCTCATTTCCAAAACCTGCCAGAGAAATGATAAAGCAAAAATTTAGTTCCTGTATGTTCAAAATATATATATGTTGCTATAATTTTAAATACATGGAATGTATATACTGTTAAAGATACTGAAAATATAGTGGTTTAATTACACAAAAATTTTTACACGTATTCATATATGTATGTACATGTAGAATATGGTCATCAGTTCTTCTCCTGCATCCATCCAATTACACCAATACTTCTCCATGCATTTCCTATTTTTTATCTCAGGACTTCTTTTTTTCATGGGTAAAATATAAAACTACCTCTCCATTATTCTTCCACCCTACACAGGCACTTTTCTTCTGTTCCTATGTGTCACAGGCACTTTTAAAAGGCTGAAGAACAGATTTCTATTGGACCCAACGTGGTAAACATATTCTGGGTTTCCTCATCAAAAAACATCCTGGGAAAAGATCCTTAATTATTTGTTCTTATGATATCTTTCATTTGTAATTGGGTAACGCATTCATTCATAGGACAGTAAACTGGAATAAAGCCTACATTCTAATATGTTCCAAGTCTGGAACAAATAAATATACAACATCTCCCCCCACACACACTTCTGCTAGTTAGCGTGTGGTAATTAACAGTTGTTAAAATGACTAAAATTTCCAATGTGGACATGCTCCGTGAGAAAGCCTCAGTGTGATTACACAGTGAACCTTCTGTCAGAAGATAATAGGTATTTTTAGCAACCCCCGTCTCACTTTTGTGTGAGTTTTGTCATATCCCAATCCAAAAAAAAAACCATAATCAACTTTGGATTCTGGCAATTCTGGTTTTCAATCAGTCAGAACATCAGCATTTTCACATTCCAGAGGATATTCACTTTGTTGTTTTCATCTCCATTTTACCAAGAGACACTGAAATTAAACCATTCCAGATCACCGTGATGAAAAGGGCCTGGAAAGGGGTCGATGGGCAGCAGAGGGAGACCAGCTGCTGAGATACTGGGGGAAGCTGTTTTGGAGCAGCCACTTCTCTGTTGCCTTGTGTTGCTTGTGTAGGTTGTGGGAGGGAGAACACTTCACTGGGAACAGGAGAGAGGATCCTCTGGTGATTTTACTCTTTTTGCACAGGTGGAAATAACAGCCAAAATGCACGGGAGCAGAAGTGCGGGTTCAGATGTACGAGGTGAAAGTCACACGGCACTGGTCTGAGACAAGTCCATCAAATGATTCAGGAGTTTAGAAGACACCAAGAGAAATTCCTCCTTCCAAGTAGGCTCATTCTGGATAGCGTCATACAACAACCAACAAAAGGGATAAGGATGTTTTCTGCAGAGAGCAGTAGAGTGACAAGTAAGGAAGTGCAGGAAGTTTGTGATCAGGAGCTTGTTTGTTTTTATTTGATTGCCTTTAACTGAACCTGGAAAGCTTTGATGGACAAACTGGCCTGACAAGGCACAGAGGCATTTCAGGTTCTGCCCTGGCAGCCCAAGGACAGCACAGCACTGTCGGGAAAGATGGCAGGGAAACGTGGAAAGGTGCTGTAAAAGTGAAAGTTAAATAGATTTTTGACCAGTGAGTCTGCCCTAGCAAGGCAGCTTTTGAGGCTCCATCCCAGCCTGAATGGGAGCTGCTCACCAGGACAGCAGTGGAATGAGACTGGCAATTATCATTGGCACTTTTACAAGTGAGGAGCTTATGGGGCTCATGTGATACCAAGTGCTCGTTGTGCACTGAGCAGTTGTTCTGGAAGCCTTGGCTTTGTTTTCGCTTAGTCCTGAGAACAAAAAAGAAATGTTGCAAGGAAAGTGCAGAATGAATCCAAAAAGAACAATGGTATTGCGCTTGATTTGTTTAATTCTGAAATCAAGGTCACTTAGAAGTACTACAGCTTTTATTTGTTTTATTGGGGTTTTTTCTTAAGGATTTTTTTTTTTTTTTGGCAACATCTTTCTTTTCATTTGACGGTTCTGTCATCCCAGAACTGTATAGGTTACTGATCCTGCCTGTATTCAAAGCTGTTATTAAGTGGAGTCTTTTAGATTTTAGAGAAATGATAATGGTTCCAAAGATGACAGAAAGTGGCAGCTGGTGACAAAAAACCCCCTTGATAAGACGACAACAGTAAATCAAACTACTGCCACTTTTTCGTTTCATGTTTGTTAATACCACCTCGCCTTTTGAAGTTTAAAGCAAGGTTCAAAAGAGCCAGGTGCTGAATCATAATATTAAAGCAAGTAAGGAGCTCCATGAAAGAGAGGAGATCTGAGAGGGGAAAGCAACAAACACGGCTTTCAACTGCCTTTTGTCGGCCTTTCTGCAGATGTCACCAGTTGTTATCCCCAGCAGAGGCTTCAAGCTTGTAGCAGTGCCTCTGGCTGATTCCAACTCAACGTTTCAAGTGTCAATCAAAAAGGAAGGACGCAGCTTAGGTCCTGGTCATTGTCCTGTGAAAAGAGCCAAGCATTTAACATTGATTTAGCTCCCTCAATATACAAAGATAGAGCCAGCTTTGTGCAGCAAAAGGGCCTTTGGCAAGGTTGCTTGTAGAGCAATTCCATCGCATCCGATGCTCCTTGGTTTAGCTGTCACACTGCAGTGTCTGGAGTCCTATGAAAAGTTATTCAGGAATGAGTGAGCAAATTAAAAAGAAATAACATGCTCTCCTAAATAGCAATGCAAGCTATAGAAAGTGCTTTTAGCATCATATAGCCCTGAAAAGCATTTTTAATAAAAGTATTTTGTGCTTTTAAATGCCTTTTAACAAGGAGAATAAGATGTTTTAGGACAACAGGAGGCCTGGTGAAACCTATCTGCCTTCGATTGGATAAGCAATTGTACCCACAGTGCCTTGGCCAAGTACTTGCTTATTTTGTTTTCAAGGCACTTACATTCACTACCATCCATCCACACACTACATTATGCTTCCATAAAGGGGTAAAAACGCCCCCAAAACCAATGGTGACAAAAAGGCCCTGCCTGAATGCCACAGATGCTCCCCACTCTGACCTTCCCATCCTTTCTCATGTCAAGTCCTGTCTGCCCCTGACATTTCTATTGAAAACACCTTGGCAATTATTTCTTCTTGGGGCCTTGCTCTCCCTACCAGCTCTCACAGGCACCACTGGTGAGCCCCACGAGTCACACAGTACAGTCATGGAAATGGCACGTCAGTCAGTGGCCACACTTGACCATTTTGGCAGAACTCTGGTGGGAATTAGGTTCTCACAAATGTGGTAGAAACCCCATATGTATCCTTAAAAAACAAAGTAAAACTGGGTGAAACACAAATAAAGTGTTCCTGTTGTTTTAAGCAAGGTGAACACAGATACCATTTGTACCTGGAAGTAACATTAAATTTGTGAGGAAAAAAAAATTACTGCCATTGTGCTTGAAAGCATGGTTCTTTTTATGGAGTTTCCAGATTTTTCCATCCAAGTTTAGTGCACCAGGCTGAGCAACAGGCTGACCTGATATCACAGAGTGAAGAGTCTGAGTACAACAAAATTCTTGTGCATGCAGCCAGCTTCAGTGAGGTGAGGAAAGAAGTTTAAAGATGGGGGAAATATTCTCCTTTTGCAAGGTCAGTATTACCACTAATTTCTGATTTGCACAGTCATTAGTTTTCCCCGATATTCTCATCCTTTCCCATACAGAAATACAGATTTAAAAAATCATGAAAATTCTCATGAGAATTGGAACATTTCAGTAACATGATGAAAATAGTTTTTCAGAGGAATGTTTCCCTTCTTAAAGGCAGCTTTCTGGTAATACCTTCCCAAATCAAATCCACACTGACCAGGTGTACTTCTCATCTGCAGGGAAACAGCATACCCCTGAAACCAGCCATGCATGGTTTTTCTGAATGTGGGATGGGGACAATTTGTCCTTCTCCCAAACCTTAAGAAAAGCAGGAGACAGATAGTGACTTCCTGCATTGCCATGTTGGTCATCCCAGGATATTCCACAGGCAGCCCAACACACACTTTGAACCAGGGGTCAATGAGAAATCAGAGACTACAAATCACCAACGAAAAATAAAGCTCAAATTTTGGTTGTGTTTTTCTAAAAGGCAATATTCTTGTTGAATATTTTTGAGCTCCTAGCTAACAGGGACACAACAGCAGTAATAATTTCAAAACAGCATTTTGTTGGGGCCCTTTAGAACTTGTTTGGAAAAAGGTTCCAGGAAAAAGGAATCACATGAAAGCAAATATAGAAGCAGGTGCACATGAACATGTGTATATGTTTGTGCATGTGAGAGGGAGAGCAAAACAAAGGCAAAAACAAGCTTTACAAAGCAAAGCTAGGAAACTGAGGGCTTCAGTGACCCTAATAAAGCCCACTAAAGGTCAAAATTGTTTACCAGTTTGCCAATACAAGAAATGCACAGTCAAGATGTAAAGGCAATTTTACCACTTCATCACAATAAGGTAACGAGGAGAAAAACAACAGTTAAAAATGAAGCAAATGTCAGCTTGACCCAAGTTTTGGTCATGATCACCAAAATGTATCACTCACCATGGGGTGGTGCAGGGGGGGAAATAGGGCACTTTTATCATTTGTGATCTTGCTGGGATCATCCATTCAGCACAATTTTTTACTCTTGCAGTCCCTAGTTTCCCGTGTGTGATTCTCATTGTGCTTTTCCTGTAGCACATCTCTCTTCCCTGTAGTGCTGAGCCAAATTCAGGCTTAGCTTCAGCAAATGCACCTTCCCTGAAGGTGCCAGATAGCCCTGGCCTGCACAAGGATAAGATTTGATGGACCACGGATGGTGAGTGGCTAGTGAAGGCCTGGTGGTACACCTTTGTTTAACAATTCTTGACCCTTTGGGATCCAAAAAATCTCTCCAACAGCTTTGCTGCCTTGCTTGCTATTCCCCAGTGTGATCAAGCTTTTATTTCACTCCCCACCACAATAGCTCATTTCTGTTAGGCCTCCCCATCCTGTGTACTGTGAGCCCTCCTGCTCTTGATGTGGACGCTTTTTTAAAAGAACATGTGTGAGTCATTCATTCTCCTCAGAGGTCAAAACAAAACAAGTGACAGGAGTCATTTTCTGTGAGCAAGTAGACACAAGTACCCCTCAAACCAGTTTCAAAACTTTTGGAACAGCAGTGCCACATACTATTTCCTGGGAGGTCATGCATTTGCATTCTTCAGTGTTGTGAGGGTAATGTTTCTGGTTGCCATTGTATCCCTTGGAAATAATGGCTTTGGCCACCAGCAGTTAGTCGATGCAAACAGACTGTATTCCCAGCAACTTCACTAATGCAGGAACCATTGGGCATCCAATGCTCCCGCCTTATCCATAAAGAGTAGCTGCCTAAGGGTTTCATTGGAAAAAAATGCCACTGTCCTGGGAGTGTCAGGGATATAACCTATACAAATCAATTAATAATTTTGTTTATATGAAGATGTATTTTTAAATTATAATCACACAATATCATCTTGCTTAAGTGACTGTTTTTACAGGCTAAGGACAATGGTGCAAAGAAATTTAGTTTGATTTATTTTAGACAGTGGAACTCTGTATTTGCACTGTTACTTTATTAGCAAAACCTTCGTCCATAAGGAGCATTTTCATTCATCTTTCCCACTTAAAGCCCCTTTTTGATCCAGTGATTTTCATTCATCTTCACTGATGGCCAATTGAAAAATCTAAATTACAGGCATTGCCCTCTTCTTCATTTGTCAGGCAACAGGTTTGGGATGACATCTCCAGACAAAATTTTCCAGAGTTGGTGGAACTACAGGAAATATCAGGGCCTCTAAAAACAATTATTTTCAGTGCCTCTAGCAACAGTTACGTCTCAAATTTGAATGTTGCTTTCAGGTCTACCAGGAGTCCTCAATGATTCATACATGTAATTAAAAACATAAGTGTTCCACAATTAATAGCCAAACCTGTAGGGTCCATGCCTTGATGGACTCTTCCGATCACTCTGCCCACTTACTAAATATGTATCAGTGGCAGAGCTGTTTCTAAAAGCAAGGAGCCTCCAGCTTCAGGCACCTGCCCTAATTCAATACCAGGACCAAAAATTAAAGAAAAGAGACAATTTTCCCAGGACTATCTGTGTCTATCTGTTACAACATAAAAGCAAAGAAAACATCAAAGAAGAATTGTGTGTTCACTAGGATAACCCAGGCTGGTCTGTGGGGTACGTGTGTTCACTAGTGCAAAGAGGATTAACACTATTGCTACAGTCCTGATGCTCTCATGAGGTATATATATACAGTAATTTCACGATCATAAGCCGCACCTTTTTCATTGAAGAATCCAGCCTATCCCAGTAGTGTGGCTAATCATCAGGTGCGGCTTATCTATGGACAATTTGGTCTTCCTAGCTACCCGGATGTGCAGCTTATAATCAGCTTATAATTGTGAAATTACTGTATATATATATATATATATATATATATATACAAATATATATATATGAGGTGTGATTTTGCAGAGAGGGAAGTAACATGTTAAGCCAACAAGTTATGAGGCTCACAAACCACTGCTCAGATTCAGTACTGGTGTGTTTTCTTTTTCCAACTGAACCTATTCTGTGAATGACAACACATTTGCAGACATCTTTGGCTGCTCTGGAACAGCATTTCCATCCAGTCTTTATTTGGTTCCCCCCTATCAGAAGTACAATAATTTCATGCTTATAAGGTGCACCCTTCTGACTGAAATTGTGATCGGAATCCGGAAGTGTGCCTTACACGCCGGCGTACCTTATATGCGTGAAATTACTGTATTCCCACCATCAGCAAGCCACTGCTTCCACGGTAGGCATCAGACATTTAAGTTTCTGATGCATTTGTCTCATACTCTTGCTAGCTTTTACAGTTTTTGAAACCATATCTATTTTCATCATCCTTCTGCCTGCCAGATTGCTGCCACCTGTACATTATCCCTCCGCTCCTTCCTGACTCCGCATGTCACTGCTCATGCAAGTAGCCATGACTTTAAATAAGAAGCTTACAGCTCATGTTAGTTTGTGTAAGTGCAAGAAGCTTGTGCAGGCTCATATGATTCTGCTCAGCCCTTCTACGTGACAGCATCAAACCTCAGTCAGCCTTTTCTCTGTGAATTTTCTGGGAGTTTTTTGTGTTCTGTGATATTCCCTCTTCCCAAAACCACCAACACTGGACTGGGGCTTTCCTACTACTAGTCATCCACTTGGAATTTCAGTATTTTTGGGATTGATCTGACTTCTGGACTCTGTACTTTTAAAATTTGGTTTTTGTTATGTTTTTTTAATTTCTCTAGAATCAAAAGTTAAAAAAACCCAAAACATTTCTCAATTTATGAGTGAATAACAGTACATTCAAGGTACTCACAGATATGCAGAGGGAAAGCTTTAGGAAAAGCTCTGGATGCTCACTAACATTTGAAGTGCAGTCAAGGCTGTAACTGAGACAACATAAGTCTGTCACAGGAAAGTGCATGCATATATAACCTTAATATTGCATACATGAAGAAAGCCATGCATGTGCTTGCAGATCAGATGCTAACATTGCTTTTTAAAAATATTTGTCAAGAAAAGTAAAATTGGTAATTAGCATGTGTCATTAATGTATCAAAATATTTTCTATATGAAGTAACACAAAGCATTAAATGTGCTATAAATATAACTACTGTATGCTTTAATCAGCTTGATTTTAACCCTTCCCCCCTTTTTAACTTTTATTTCCCCTCCTTTTAAATTTAATTTTTATTTAAGTTTGTGACAGTCAAAATTTTTCTTCTCGTGAAGCTGCTGCAAGGTGGCACAAGCTACAGTGTGCTGGGATATGTGTAAGTGTAACAGCCACAGCTGCAAGAACAGCAAACTAGCTCAAGCACTGGCATCACCAGTTCAGTTCAGCTGAGGATCTGGCCCCTACCGTGTTTATTATTAGATGGACGGGGATGGACGAGAATATATTCATTTTCTGCTGAACTTTTTGATGGCCTTGCTCTTTCTTCTTTTCTTTCCATTTCTCATACCCCATCCAAAATTTGTGCTGCAGAAATTCAATGTCCCTGTTGCTTTCTTTCACTTGAATCTCAATTGCACAGCCAACCAGATTTCATCATGGCTTATATGCTCTTCCACTTGCTATCTGTAATCACTGTCATTGTGAAACTCAAAGCTAAGTCAAGAATTGTTGCCTTTTTATGGCTTCCTCTTTTATATATGTTGTGTTGGAGAGCAGTCGTTACCGCTTTTTTGTCATTATTTCTGGGCTTCACTCCATTAGCTACTGATCAGGCCTTCTCTCGTTGCTTTCCCTCAGTAAATACTATAACATTCAGCTTCCTTTCAGCCTTGTGCTTTTAAAGAAAATCTTTGTACAATTAAAGATATGAAATTGCTAAATACAAGGCTGCATTCATTGTTCTCCCTTTTTAAAGGTTTAATCAGACTTAATGGCTCTCTTGAAAACTTGAATTTTCCATGTGGATGGTTTTACGCCACTGAAAGAGTTTGCTAATATTCTTTTCAAGTGTTTTCTCCTTAAATGAGCTATTCAAGAAGTTTTGTGTAGAATAAGATTGAGGAAGGATATATCCAGAAACAATTATGAAAAGTGTCCAGGACTATCTTTTTATCCATTGGTGGAGATTCATGACCTCAAGCAGCAGCCAGAAATAGGAAAGAGAAAATATAGTCCTGTCCTGATACAAAGGAAACATCTTGAAATATCTCGTGTTCCTCCTTTTGGACCACTCTCAAAGCAACCATTGCTCCATATTGAACCCTCCCAAGATGCAGCAGCCCCTGATTGCCGCATGATGAGAATTGAACATGGTGAGAACTAGACTGAGTATATATCCCAAAGAGGTAGCAGCTGGGGTCCTGCATGTCTCAATCCAACCCCAACCACCAGCAGATTCTCTGAGAGCCCCTCTCTGATGCGCTGGGAGATGCAGGGCTCCCTGTTCTGGGCTGGAGGGTTGTTGATACAAAGAGGGCAAGTGCACATCTTTACTCAGTCCTTGGCAATCAATTTTCTGACTGTGACTGGCCAGCCAAAAGCATGCAGCTCCCCCTGTGAGACGTAGGTTGGACATCGGTGCGCTGTTTGACTTTGAAGTCTTGCCATGGCTATTTATCACGTCTAGGAATGAAGCCATGAGCTCTGGAAACTTCTAAACATATCAATCCATTTACTCATAGGCACAAATTCCTTTGGTTTGTCCAGTGCTTCTGTCTTGACAGTCAAAGTCATGCAGGGTATTGGACTTTGCTTCCTGAGATATCACATCTCCTTCCACCAACATGACCTCCCATGACATTTGACAGGAACAATCTGAACTGTGAACCAACAGGGAAAGTTTGTGAGCTTGTGCAATGAAATTATCACAGCTTCTGGAGCTAGACTTCATTATTTGCTTTTATGCTTTCTGATAGTCTTTGATCTCAACATATTCAGAAATAAATGTTCATTTCTTTTTGGAAGACCTGTTCTTCTCGAAAGATTTAAAACAAACCCGGAGATTCCCAATGCCATTCACTTATGCACTAGACTTTAGACAAACCAAGGGCAAACCTTATGGGAAATCTTACAAACTACATGAGAAGTAGGGAGGCAGAGAACAAAATAATCTCTGCTATTTTATTTATATTTCTAAGTAATTGGCAGCCACTCAGCTACTTTGGTAATAGGGTCCATATAAGTACGTAGATATAGATCTAGTCAGATGAAGATTATAAATTAAATGTAGTAGCAGTAATATTTCATCTGCCCATCTCAGGGCTGATACCACAACATAAATCCTGAGATACTTTAGATTATATATATGTGATATGCCAATCTCCACTTAAATATTTTGGGTCTGCTCCCAATAAAGGTAATGGAAGTTGGATCAGCAATTGCTCGCGTGCTATCAGTGAGTCTTCACTTCCCATTAAGCAATTCCTGTGTTGTATTACATTGATACAAAAGCCTTGTTCTGCTCGTCTCAAAGTCAGCAGGCTTTGTTTGATCAGTGGGAGCTCTGTTAGGGTATTAGTGCTTTAAACTGAAGCTGCCAGGCTGGATCCCCTGGCTCAGAGCCTCTCAACCTCATTGCTCTGTCCTTACTGCAGTGTGTGTGAGTGTGCTCAGCTCTCGAGAGATTTTTGCCTGGGGAGACCGAGGGACACACACAATTTTACATCGTCTTTCTGCTCCCCTTGCAGCAGTTCCACTCTGGAGCCTTTTCAGGCCCTGCTTGACCAAGGGTTACCCACATCTTTGGGGCAGCCCTGCACTGGGCTGGGGTGAAGGCAGCAGGGCATGCAGCATGGAGCAGCTGCACTCTCTGGGCAGCAGGAGGGACGTCAAGGACACCCCACCACCACCAGGGGCTACAGCTGTTGTACACAGACATTTTAGACAAAATTGTTTCACTTCACTCAGTATTTGCTTGGTTAGGAGTGGGATTCTCTAGCAGTGGGAATGCAGAGAACCCAAGGACCTTCCCAGGCAGGACAGAGACTTCAGGCAGGAGTCGTGTATGATCACTGACTGCTCATGGCTCCGTTTATCTAAAAGCCCTCTTGCTGTTGATGAAGTCGAATTTTCAATCCAGGTATCTGAATTATCACTGACCATGAATTCTGAAACCTGCCAGTGATATGAACCTGAATAGTAAATGGTACACACCCCTCTATCACTTCTGGATTTGCTGCATACAAACAAATAGCTAGGGAGCAGAGACAAGATCAGGTGATGTACATAACCAGATATTATGGAGCATAGGTTCTGTGTTTATGAAGAACCATTCACAGGAGATTCTTATTTAAAACTAAAGCAAACAGCAAACACAAACCAGCATTTTTTATTGTGAGCTATGTGAATAGGAAAAAGAGAAACCCAGGCTTTAGAGACTTCATTGGGACCCACATTCTGTTATTTTTGCATATTACCTGGTACCCAATGTGGTTCTATCTGGTCACTGGCACTGCCCGCAGAAGTCCCAGCACACCCTTGAAGCATGCACCCCACTTCCCCTCAAGCCAAATATGTGCTTTGGGAGAACGATCACTTTGAGCACTATGCTAAAGCCAGCTGCAAGATTTGCAGTGGAGAAGTAAATCAGCACTCAAGGTGAGAGGCAGAACCCAGGTCTGTGACTTTTCCCTCAGAGAGAGTTAACCAGCACAATACATTATCAGGCTTCTTGCAAAGGCAGTAACACTCCCGAATTCATCTTGAAGTGGGCATCATCAAACAATGCCTTGTCTCGTGTTCTGCTTCCAGTTTTCTTGTAAGCACTGCACTGGAAAATACTCAGTCCTTTATTGCCTCAAACCCACTGGGAACGTCACATGAGGACGTCTTTAAAAGCCATGTGATGTTCTTTCAGTTTGTTTTCTTAAACACAGAGTGTCTCCAAAGTTACTGATTAATTTCACACAGCACAAGGAGAACTATTGATTTTGCATGTCTGTTTCTGACCCTTTAAGATATAAAAATGCAAATGCATTGCTTAAAGAGAATATTTATTTATTCTTTGTACCTGCTGCACTCAAGAAGCTTCAACACAAAAAGCAGCTTTTGCTGGATTTGTTTTAATAAATGCAGCATGTTTTGTATTTCACTGAAACAATATGCTAAAATACCCATTTCTGAGCTTTTTCTCATATCAAACTCCCCCTTTTCTGCACTATACTCCATGGCTTTCCCACACTGCCACAGCACACACAGAGTGGTGGACCTGCAACTTTGCTGGCAATGTTTATTTTCAAAAGACAAATATTGTGCCAGTGTTAACTTCAATTAGGAGACTTATTTGACAATCTGACTACTCCATCTGATGCCTCAAGGGCAAATTTCAGCACTTTATGAAAGACGTTGGCCAAAGACTGATCTATATGAATAAAATATAGAGGAGAGAAGTTTTAATGAACACTCGAAAACAAAACTATCAAGAATTAATTGCAAATATTTACATGCAAATAAAGGGGTTGGTTTATATCTGTGAAGGCTGGCACATTCAGAAAGAAAGCTGCCACTCCATCCTTTAACTCATCCCGCTGTGCCTCTGTATTGCAGGCGTCTCTGCTGGAGTATAATCAATACCATAGGAGGGGCAATGTGCAGCCCCTACAGGGTGTGGATCTTGCAATCCCACGGCAAGACACTCTGTCCACCAGGAGCCATGCAGGGGGGCTTCCCCTCACCACATCTCCATGGGCTTGCTCTGCATTTGACCATTTTTATTTACATCCAAACATCTGATGGAAGTTCTTTTGTACTGCTTTGATTGTTTAACGATGCTTCTCTCGCAGAACATTTCCAGGGCATGTGAAAGGCTCCTGTGCTGTTCTGGGGAAGCTGTTCCCATCGGGCAGAAAGTCACCTGTGGCAGAGAGCTGCACAAGGCCTGGCACAGCTCAGGAGCCCAAAGGCAGCTACACCTGCCCCCCTTGCAGCTCCAGTTCAGCTGAAGCTCCAGGTGCCTCGTGGAGCGGGAGGTTTGCCCAGGCACAGACTGTGCTGCCTGCTCCTCACGGCTGCTGCGCGGGCACTGGGAAAAAGGGAGTGTCACATCCCAAGGAAAGGATTTTTACAGCCCCACTCATGCTAACAGCAGGGATTGTCCCCACTCCTCTGAAAACCTGGGGCTGTTTGGCATCCCTGCTAGGGGAAAACCACAGAAGTGGAGGAATTTTCTACTCCAGTCTACAGTCCTGCAGCTGGAAGGAAGGGAAATGTCTTCAGCACAGACTTGAAGAGAAACCTACACAGGACCAAGGGTTCTGGCTGTCTGCAGCTTCTCATCTCACACTGCTATGAAAAATGTGCTCAAGTCATGCACTGGGACACCCAACATCATTGGGGCAACTCTGCCCAAAAATCCATAGATATGGATGCCACAGGCAGGACCACTGGCCTGTTTACAGAATTGCCCCCAATAGCAGACAGATAAAACAGTGACAAAGGTGACATTGTAGCACAACTCTGAGTGAAAAATTATATTTTTTCCCCTGTCTCCCTCACAATATTTGATATGCTGCTGAAAAGGTTTCTGTTCCAATGAGGCCACAAGAGCTGGAATACTTTTCTGAACCGGTTTGGTCATAATTGTGAGCTGGGAATTATTCTCACGAGAGTTCAGGCCTATGTAAATTATTCAGAGGAGACATAACCTCGCTTTGTAAGTCTTAATTATCATCCCTACTACTTCATAGGAAGGATACCACCCCTCACATCTCCTTTAAGGTCAATAAATACCCCAGGCCTGAGCCTTAGATGATGGGACCCTGCACATCAGTTCCCAAGCAGTTTCTATTTGTATGTGACTGTTCACCCACCCTTATTTCACAGCCAAGCACACAAGCAGGTTTTTTTTCTATAGACTTTAATTCAAAGGTCTCTCGAACTACGGCAGCTGGGAATGTTCTGTTGGAATGACTTTCTGGGGGAAAAATCATGCGTTTTATAAAATCGGGATTTCTTTTATGGGAAAATTTCAATTTTGCCAGAAATTTCTGCTTTTCTATTAGGAAAAATCAAACTGATGGCTCCATGGCTGCTTAGCTGGAAGGCTCCTGTCGATTTTGTTGTCGTCTGCAGGGAGAGAGCAAAATTGACAATAGTCTTCCAGGCAGGCAGCTGGGGAGATGCAGCAGGTCTGGAAGAGGGAGGAGGGGAGGTTGAGTGCCCTGGCGCTCTGCCGGCCCTGCAGCCCAGCTGCCTCCCCAGCAGCCAGGCTAGGGGGAAGGCGAAGAGAAGGAGGAGGAGGAGAGGCAGCCATGGGGTGGCCAGCCTGCAGCAGCCTGCCGATGAGCCTCCCGCCGCTCTCCCTTTTTGCCAGGCAGCTGGCAAGCCCCAAGAAATTCCAGTTTGCTAGAAGAAATGTTGTTTGTTTTTTTTTTTTTTCTGGAGAGCATGGGGAAAAAAAAAAAATAAAAAATGCTTAAAAAAAAATTTAAATCTCACAGTTTAAGGGGGTGGGTGGTGAAGGGAGAGGGATAATTTCAAAATGACTGTTTTTTCATGAGAAGGCATTTCTATGATTTACACAGCTCTACCTTACACCTGGTACTATACTGGTGGGGAAAAAACTTCTTTTCTCTTTTTTGGTAAGAACTACAATGCAGGGAATAAATACACCGGTGTGGTCAGCAAAAGAGCACCACTAGTCACACCTAAGATTGATTTGGATAAGTCACAGCACAAGGGTGAATGTCTCCTCCTGTGCCTCAAAGTGTCTGGTGGGAGCAGTGATCCCAGGTCAAGTAGCAGCACTGCCTTTAGCAACAAAGCCAGACCCCAAAATCCCCACCAAGCCTGTGCCTCTGCCCACAGTTAGGCAACAACCAGAGAAAAATCTTTTAAAACCAAAAGGAAGCGGAAATTCATTGGCGAGTTCAATCTGATGCAGTTTGAAAGGGCTGGCTAATAAATCCTAAAATTCAAGGATATTTATGGAATTGGTCACAGACCAATTGCAATTACATAGACTGAGTACAAGGCAGTGAGTGTGTCTTGCTGTAACATAGACCATAAACTAGAAGCTGAGCCCACTGCAGGCTGTTTTGCAGGCTGTGAAGCCTCTTCCATTGTGTGGTTGTGTGTATTTCTCAGCCTTTCTGAATGTGTTCAAGTTAGCTCCTGTTTATTCCACACCGGCAAAAAAGCACTAGAATCTGAAACTGCAGTGACAGGAGGAAAACACAGATTCACTTCCCGGCACTTAAAAATATTTAGCCCCGGTAGTGTGTTGGGGTCCACTCTTTGAGATTTCACACACAAACACACACAAAAGCACTCTAATTCTTGTAAGACTCATTATTCTTATGATCCTAAGGAGATTTTTGTAGAGGAGAACGACCAAGAGTCATTAAATATTTGAATGATAACATTCAGTAAATCAGAGAAAATATTCCTACAGGCACCTTGAAATATATTTTTTTTGAGAGTTAAATAGTGTTTTTCTATATTCCTGTAATCCATCCCTGATTTCTATATTCCAATGATCCATCCTATAGATACTGTGTGGCCCATGACATCAGTATAGATGAAACACCAAAAGGTAATTGTATCAGCGCAGAGCAACATCGGCAGAGCAGAAGAGCAAATATTAATTTAAGTGTAGGCTCTCTATTATTATTTTCTAGTGTAGGTTTTTTGGATAATTTATTAATCCTAACAAAGATGAGTGATTTGGAGGCTGTATTTTTTTTTTTTTTTTTTTATTTCTTAGGAGTTATTTTATTTGATAATGACATTAAATATTAGAAACTATAACAGCTGGTGTGTTTATCCTTACTTGAGTGTATTAACCTCTTTAGCCCTTTTTTCCAGAAGAAGGATTCAGCATTACAGATTTGACTGTCAGCTGCAGTGCCTGGCGGCCCGTTGGATTGGCACCCTGACAGAATCGAAAGTCCAGTGCTGCAAGTAAACATGGATGACATTGCAGATAGATAGAACTGGCTGACTTGAGGCACCTGCAGCTGTTTGCACCAGAATAAAAGCAAAGGTTGTGTTCACTGGAGTGGAAAAACACTGAATTTACCTCTAGTTATTTTGCCTGGGAAATC
>VRYO01002297.1:9529619-9599326 GCA_009812075.1 Sialia sialis
TTTTTTTTTTTAACACAGAATACACAAGGGCTGCCACGAGCGACAGTACATCAGATACCTAACCATTTTGTTCAGCAAAAAACTCTTGATCTCTTCAGTGCTCCCACTTCCCAGGATAGGTCCTCAAAGACCTTGGAAACAAGGAAGACAGCACAGGAACTTAGCAGCAGCTCTCACTGGTAGGCTGTGAGGGATGTGCACAGCAGCCTCATAGCCAGAATATTCATTTCTGGAGCACGGAGGATCTCGGCATGCTTTACAAACAGCATTTAATTGCCATAATCCCCGGTAAAAGTATGAGATCTAGTTCAGCAGTAGATAAACTGACGCACAAAGAGCTTAGGGGACTTGCCCAAGGTCACAGTCTGAGTCAGGGTGAGTGGTGACAAAGACGAGGCTGGGGGCACAGGGGGGCTGATGCCATCCTGGGGGCACGGGGGGGCTGATGCCATCCTGGAGGTACAGGGGCGATGATGTTGTGGCTAGGGGCACAGGGGGCTGATGCCATCGTGGAGGTACAGGGGCGATGATGTTGTGGCTAGGGGCACAGGGGGCTGATGCCATGCCCGCCTGGCTCGCCCTGCTGGTGCAGCCTCTCTCTGTGGAGCGAAGATCAGCAGCTGGACTGACAAACGAATGGGAGAGGGAGGCTGGGTAGGTATGACAGAAATGAGGTGTTTGATGGCTGGGCTTTTCCCCTATGCCACCTGCATCCCTTTATAACACTGGATCATTTACATGTTTAAAGAAAGTGTATTCTTTTTCATCATGGGCCACTGGTGGGCCTAGTGCTATCTTTTGTGTGGCACCCCTGCTAACAGAGGTGGCGGAGTATCAATCACAGCTTTCCCTGGGGTCATACCTTACTATGCTGGCTCTTGATCAGAAAGAAGCAGATGGTTATTTACAAACAAAATAATCAAGATCTCAAGAAGGTTGGGTTTTTTTTCCCCCAAACCCTTCAACAGATGAGGCCAAAACAAGGTAGAGTTGCTTGCGTCCCCTCCTGCCAGCTTTCAAGGACACTGCTTGTCCTACCAGCATCTTTAAATGCCTTATTGGTTAAATTTGCCAGAGAAATGAGTGGCACCTGACAGGGTAGAGTTGCCTTAGATTATTCAGTGTCTTTCATGGGGATCTGGCACTTAAACCACAGTGTGAATTACTGCTAGATTATTGTGCAGGAATATTGTTATCTGCCACATACTACATGTTTGCAATCAATTCTTTACAAGACACGCACAAGCTGCCTTTGAATCTTTTTCAGTAGTCATGGTCAGCCTCCTTCTTTATTTAGTGTTAAGTGTTATTCATTTAGCAGTAAAAAATGAACAAAAGGGAAGAAAGCAGGTGCTCTAAGTTTACTCTACAGCCAGCTGTCAGGAAGACACACTTTACTTATCTATTTATTTTTTGTGGTGCATAAACGGGATTTATTGAAAGTGTTGGGGGAAAAAATATGAAGCATACGTTCAATCAGTCTTTTCTGTAATCAATAAGGTTACTGAAGCAGAAAAAAACTATAATGAGGTCACAGAATTTGAATTCCCATTTACTTCCTTTTATATGTATTCAGGCAGAAAATCATCATGGATAGTGAAAGTTGGGAAGCAAGGCCTGACTCTTGGGTTGAGCTTGTTTTGAATTTTCCAGGTAGCATTTGGCCAGCTGCTTGCTGAATGACAGGGGCAGGAGAAGTTATGGTCACCAAGGTGCAATTTCCTTGCATTTCAGGTGGAGAAACCCCTGGTGAAGTATGGCTGATCTTCCTTATAGAAGATGCTCACCCACAATGGTGAATCCACTTGGGCTCACTGTAAATTCCTTATCCCTCTAAGTATTCAGCATTTCCAGCCAGGGGTCAAAGTGTTTTCAGCTCAAATGTAAAGGAGAGCCAAGCACACGCTGAAGATGTCATTCCAAAGGTGTCTGGAGGAGATTTGACCATACAGCCCAAGAGCTTTCGCTTCTCAACACATTTAGAATTTCTCAAAAGCATTGCCAAAGCATGTAGAAAGGGAGGAAAAAAAATCCTGTCCTCACATCAAGGCATATTCCTAAGGATCAGAGGATCCATGGATTTAAGGCACACACTAGCTAAAATTGTTTCAGCCTCAAATATTTTTCTTAGGAATCACTTAGCATGATATCACTTGCTCAGTCTGCTTTCAGTTTATCGTACCTATATATTTTTCATGTGCTACATCTTACTTATGTGCCTGAATGTCCCTGTAGCTTCCAAAGATTCTCATTTCCCCTCAGTGTTCATCTTTTAATTTTTTTTCCCAAATGTTCATCCAAAAGTTATGAGTTTTGATTTTAAAAAATCCCGGTACTTCACGCACTTGTAGCTCATGTGTTTCCTAGTCCCTTTGACAGTCTGGTCGCCCGTTGGCTCCATGATTGACTAGTGCCACTGACAAACTGCAGAACACCTTTTATTTATAAGAATATGTTACATTTATGTGATAGAGAATTGATATTCTGATCTCAGCACATCACAGTGCATCTTGGGAAAGGCAGGCAAAAACCTGGCCCATATAAAAGAATAAGAATTTAAAGTATCTTAAGTCCAATCTCCAGTAGCCAATATGATGGCTTTTAAAACACAGGCTGCTGATAATTATCAGTTTAAAAAACTTACTTTCATGTTTTTGCACATATGTAAAGACAAAATATGAAAAATTCCAGAGTAAATAATTTTTATAAAGCATAAAAACCAATTGGTCACCCAAATAAATATGTATGGAAACTTTGTGACCATCTCTAGACATTGATCAATTCTTTGAATTCTTTGAATGCTTCTGAAGTGTGCTGTCTCCACCAGCAATCATCTTTTGGTGATGGGGATCTGGACTTTAACCTAAGTGGCCAAGCCAATGTTAAACAGAAGGAAATTTTCTCTGAATGGGTCTAATCCTTCCCTCTTTCTCTCCTTGTTATTTGTTTTCCCTTTCTTTTCTACTTGCTGGCTTTTTTTTTTAATTTCTTTTTTTTTAATGCAGACAATCATAGA
Source organism: Sialia sialis (assembly GCA_009812075.1). NCBI lineage: Eukaryota > Metazoa > Chordata > Aves > Passeriformes > Turdidae > Sialia > Sialia sialis. Next base: position 9,532,636 of record VRYO01002297.1, read on the forward strand.
ATTGAGACAGGGAAAATACAGCACATTGCCAAAATCACATAAATTTTAATGGCTTTCCTGTTCACTTAACCCCACATCAACAGTGCGACCTTGCTAGTCTGAACCATGAACCATCAGGGTGTGGAGGCCAAGAGCAGGGTGGATCTGGCCTTGCTCCAGTGTCTATTGCAGAAAGGAAGCTGTGGGGCATTTTGTGGGATATTTTTGAAAACATTGTGTGTCTTTTTCAAGACACTTGTGCCCTAATTACATGGAAGCTGGCAATAGATTAGGCAGCCAGTCAGCACCCACATCCAACAAGACTGACACACAATTAGCACTTGTGCAGTGCACGTTACTCAAACTCTTTCTAATAATCTCTCTTTCTTCAGCATAACCTAAATTTTTAGTCATCCTTTGTTTCCAGGATTTTTACACACCCTGAAGTCCTTAATGACTTAGTTCTCCTAGGTAAGGAATTCTAATTACTGCTAACAGGAAGGAAATTTAAGAATGGAGAAAGACTTAAGGAAAGATTTTTTTAAATGTGTATTAGCACTACAAGATGTAGAGGCACGTATCATTAATCCAGAAAGGACAAAAGCAATGATCTTCTCTGACCTCTTGTACCATGCAGGCCATTTAACTTCCCCAAATGCGTGCATTTAAAGTAGAGCAAATATTTCAGAAAAACATTCCATCTTAATTTTAAAATTTCCACTGGTGTAGAAAGTGCCACAACCCTTGGCAATTTGTTCCAAAGGTTAATTACGTTCCCACAGAAAAATGTCCACCTGATTTTTAATCTGAATTTGTCCCTATAAAACTTTGAGTCTTCAGAGGCTGCTATTTAACAGACTCAAGAGGCTTCATTTTAAAAATTGCATTCCCCATGGAGGCAATTACTGTGGGATTATCTCACTCAACATTAACCATGCAGAAATGAAGCATCTTGTCTCACTCCGTGTTTGGGATCCTTCTGTAACCAATTGAGAGAAACAGGTGCTACCTGAGGGAAGCCCATTGCAGCTATCCCAGCACAGGATTAGCTGCCCACTGGAGATATCTGACTTCTGCACTAACTGAATAAGGGGACAAAGCTGTGAGTTTAAATTCTATTCCTGTCATCTTCATGGAGAAAGTTGGGCAAAACAAATCCCATCATTCTGGACTGTGATCACCTCACTTCATCAGTCTTCTGTTTTCTGAAGGAAAATTAGTTCATGGAGCTCTTTGTGATAAATCACCTCTTGCAGCTCCTTACAAGCACTTGGGGGTGTTCTCTGAGCTCCTAAGCTTATCAACATCCCTCTTGAAATGGATTCACAATGGGAATGCCAATATTAGTAGTAATATAAACCCACCCTGCTCACTCCTGCCACTCCCTGCTGAACATTCAATTATAACCCTTTTAGGGACCATACTGCACTGGAAGTTTTTTCCCTGATTATCCACCTGTAATGAGTTCAAAGTAATTTTAAAAGTCACACCTACTACCGCTAAGTCCTGTAAGGCCAACGTCTGCTGTTTCCATACAAAACCCATTACATTTTATCAGCAACATATTAATTTTAATAATGTTTAGAAATTTGGATCCAGAACCATTCTTTGCAGGATTACAGTGGCGGCATGCTTGCCCAGTGAATATTCTCCATTTACAATTACATACTGAGATGTACCAGTTAGCTGTTTTTTTAATGTGTTTGATGTTTGCTGCAATGATTTTGTAGCATTCTCCTTTATTAACCAAAATGTCAGGTGGTACCAAGTCAAATGCCTTACAGATATCTAAGTACATTACATCAGTGCCATTACCTTTCTCAACCAAGCTTGTAATCTCATAAAAATTATATCAAGCCAGTTTGACAAGATCTATTTTCCATAAACCCATGTTGAAAGGCATTAATTATATTACCTTCCTTTAATTCCTTATTAATCAAGTCTCATATCAGCTGTTCCAGTATTTTGCCTGGGATCGATGTCAGGTTGACAGGCCTATAATTACTCAAGTCATCCCGTTTAACCTTTATAAATGTTGGCTCTATATAAGCTTTCTTCCAGCCTTCTGGAACCTCCCCAGGGCACCAAGATTTGTTGAAAATCATCATTAATGGTTCACAGAGCTCCTTTGCTAGATCTTTCAAAATCCTCCGTTAGCATCTGCAGCCTCTGTTCTGACCAAACATTATTGTGGTTACAGAAAGGTCTGGAGGTCCATGAGACACTGATTATATCTTCCAGTACCCAAATACCCATGCAAGCCTGGCTGCCAGCAAGCTTCCTAAAGACAGGAAAACAGGGAAATAAAAGAAACACATTTTTTCTCCACTCTCTGCCCCAGGCACTTTAAAAATAGTTCCTTCGCATGAGAGCATATAAATTCCTAAGAATGTTTGTCACATAGCCCTGCCTGGGATAAAAACATCCTATGGTCCCACATCAAACTCAAAATAAGTGGCCATCATTCCAAGGAATATCACAATTTTTTCCTGAGAAGCATGCCTAGTGCTGTAGCACAAGCCTGGTCTTTGCAGCATCCAAACCCCTGATGTGCTGGACCTTTTGCTCTCTGAAGGTGCAGTTTTCCCTCTATCTGCACCATGGCACATGAGGTGTATTCATACCCCAGCAACCTGATGAGTTCAATTAGTTTGTAAATCCTCAAAGTGATAAATTCTACATTAATCAGACTGGCAGATATATATATATATGTGTGTGTGTGTGTGTGTGTGTGTGTGTGTGTGTAAAGTCCTGTCTGAAAGAAAAGCAGCTACCAGGAAATAAACAAAAAAACATGTAGAGTACCACTTTAAAAACTGAAATATTCCAAATATTGAATTGTAGGACGTTTCCAAAATGCTGATACATACAAATGAGACCCTGAAACACTGTCAGTAGTTAATATTTCATTTTCCTGGGAAGAGAATTGATACTTTGGTGGTGTGATTCACACAAAAATGCCATAGCAGAAATATATCCTGTTGCAAATTTTTAACATCCTTAAGTCCTTTTTTTTTTGCTAATAATTTGTTTTCTGGCTGTCCAGGCAGTCCATCTTCTCACAGACTAAAGATCAGGTATTTCTGTGCTGCCATTCTCCACGAACTCATGGCCTCTGTGTAGCAGGCAGAAGGGGTGTTTTCAATTGTAAGTGTGCATGCCTAATTTAACTTTGCCGGTAATTTAGCTAAGTTGTGCACTGAGATTTTTTGTGAACAAGTAATAAAATGCATGGACAATTTTCCACATAAACATTTTCTGAGGTACTTGCATGCTCTCTGAATTCCCTGCATGTTCATTCTCACAGATGAAGCCCCCGAAGTTTTTGTTTCTCTCGGTTTTGGAATTTTGTTCAGGTATCCTTGAGATTAGTTAATGAATTAATTATTTTCTAAATTGACCTGTGCCAATACATCTCGTAAGCAGGAAGCATGACAGGAGGGTTGTTTGAAAAGCTGAGTGAAATAAGCAGAGCAAGTTCAGATGTGAGAGTGTGTCTATACAAACATATCTATACATATATACACACATATACATATGTATATATATATATATACGAACCTGTTGGTAGATCTATAAAAATATATGTTTCTGTGCATGTGCATGTGTAGAATGTCAGTTGTTAGTATTAGTTTTGGATAAAGAAAATCACCCCAAATTTAGAAGGTAAAACTAACAGAAAAAATTAGCAAACCTTTAAATTAATGACATATTTAAAATTAAACCTTACCAGGTGGAATATGTTTTGAATTGTAAAAGTGCATTAAGTTAAATAATTACTCTAAAAATATTGCATTATTAAAGAAAAAAACAACCAACCAAAAAAGATGTATTTCTTAGCTGGTGTCACAGATCTGGTCACCTCACTGAAATAGGGGCAGCAGAAAGAATCATTACCAAGAATGGAAACCTAAGTGGTTTGATGTACAGGCCTTCTTCCTTCCGTACTGCAGGTGAGTTCACATGAAAATGAGCAGAAGTGACTTAATGCATATTCTACGTGGGATAAATCTGAGACTCCAAAATAAACTAATGCAGTAAAATTAAAACTGGAAGCACAAATACTTTACATTTCATATATTTAACTTGTAGAACAGACTCTGTTGCAGGATGTTATTGAGAAAAACAACCAAGGAGATGGTTAAAAAGGCAGCAGTGGGAATAATGATGACACGAGGTGAATTTCCACTAGTTATTCAAACTTATATAAATACCTAAATCAGGGATTTTAAAACTTGGTATCCATATTTGGTGTCTTACTTTATTCCAGGGCTATTTGTACCATCATTGAAGGCAACGTATCTAATTTGATGAGCTGTGGGCTCATGACACAAATTTCCACTGTTTATTCAGCACCACACCGCTAGAAGTACACAGTCACTTCAGATAAAACCATTATCCACACCAAAGCATGCAGGGATAACACTCCCCTTATTGAAAGAGCATTGCTCACCCAGTAGGGACAACCAGTTCCAGGCAGCAGCTCTGCCTAAGCAACATTTGGGACCCTGAGCTAAACCAGACAGAGCTTCAGTGTGGGCACTGTCCTGTTTACAAATGCACCAATAAAAGTTACCTTTTTGGAAGCGTTGTTTGGGCAATTCGCAGCTGAGGAACAACAGTCACTAGTTATAAATTTCATACCTTTGTCACCAGGATTTCAAAAAATCTGCAGGGCTCTTGTTTGGATGCAAATCCCAGTAGGTGCACATCCTGTGATGCACATCAAAAATACTCTTAAAAGGTTTTCATTTTGGCAGCTACTGCCAAGGCAAAACTTTCTTTCAACCCTCTCCATGTTATTGTGGAGAAGGCTCTGCTTCTTCTGCTCGGAGGTCTTGGCTTCCACCCCTTTCACCTGCATCTTTGAAGCCTAAGTGGAAAATTGGAAGTTAGTGATGTGTTTTTTTCCCAAGCCCAACAGGTCCTTTTATTGCTTTGCAGTAACTGTTAGTACCCTGTGACATACTGACAAATGTTGCCTTTTCCCACAAACACCTCAGAATAATGAGATGTGACAAATTAAACTGCATTTGCCTTTTGTCTAGCATAATCCTATTTTAAATTATTTTTTTCTCTATGTTTAATGTATTTCACAGCTCACTGGAAGATCCATATTGGCAGCCCGGGTGAGTAAAGTTTTCTTCAGCTCCACAAACCCACTATTCATTGACTGCTGCGAAAAGGAGCTCATCCATATGGTCCCCTCCCTGCCCTCAATGCAGTGTGGAGACAGGATCCAACAGATCACATCTGCAGACCCAACTAGCTATGTCCTCCCCAGCAGGAGAATTAACTGCAGAGGTCTAGGACTGAGTTCAAGGAGCAGACTCCCCCAAGGAGCTGTGCAGGACATTGTCCCAGAGCACCTGAGTGAAATCACCCAGCAGGGCACCACACAAAGGTGTGAGTTGGGTGAACCACACTTGCCTTGATGGGAATCTCAAAAAACCAGTGCTATGGAGGTTTAGTAAGACATGGAGGCCTCCACAAAACACCTCCTGACCCCCAAATCCTCACCTCTCTGGAGGCTGTGCACTCCTCTTCCCCAAGCAAACAAAATGCTGAAGAAAATGAGTTTCCTCCTCTGCCATTTCCCTTCTGTCCTTCGGGCTGGCACTGCTCAGCCTCCACATTCAGGCAGCGCGCCTTGCCTCTCGAGCACATTGAAGGAGCACAGACATGATCATTTAAGTGCACGCTTGACTTAGCTATCCTTAAGAACACAAAATAGACCCAGAAAAAAAAGACGGTGTCTGTATGCTCATTAAAACGCTTTCAGCCCAGGGCAAGGATTTGATCAAAAGGATTCCTGCCAATGGAAGGGCATGCTGGAGCCATTGTAAGAAGTTATGTGCGAGCGTCTGCCTTCCTTTCCTTTTCTTTCTTGTGCCCTGTCCCTTCCACTGCCACCTCCAATCTCTTTTCTTCCAGCTGGGGGAACAGAAGAGATTTTACTTCCTTGATGACAATTGTGTCCTTTGAGCAGCCAAAGCAAAAGGCACTTTGAGTTCAAATGAGACTGTGACTTAAACCAATATTAGCCAAGACCAACACATGTTTATTGTAATATAAGTAACCTTCATTCTGATCAGCAGGTTTTCCTCACCCCACTGCAGTTTTACTCATTGCCACTTTCATTCTTCCAAAATGAATAAATGAAATGGCTGCACATTTTTATTCACAGCAGTGGGTTTCAGAACTTCAAATCAGAGAGGCGTTTTGATTTTAGAAATAAACTCCAGAGGAAACAGTTTCAGCCAGAACTTTCATATATTTTTTTTACCAGTTTAAGGTAACATCAAAACTTACCTTTCCAAAAAAATGAAACCTCACAGCATTCTTTTAATCCAAATTAAATAAAGTGTCATCCCCGTGTCCTCTTCCTTCATATTTAGAGGGAAAGAAAACTATCCTGCCCATACTTTAATGGTTTTGTCTGCAAATCCTAAATGCTCTGCTGCTGCAAATTTCAAATGATCTTATACAGCCAAAGTCTCTTTGGTGTCAGCAGCTGCCCAGGTAGCAACACAACCACGAGAACGCTGCTGATCAGAACAATGAATGCCTGATCTACAGATGTCATATCAAGGTAGAAATCTTGATGAGCATTGTAGTGACATTACAAAGTGGATTACACATGCTGTATCTGGGTCAGAGAAGGAGTTATTTCAGTAAGGTCAACAAAGTATTTCTGGCCAAACTTATTTTTCAACATTTTGAGAGATACGCTTTTGTTTGTTACTTCATGTTGCATCTAATAACAATGCTCTCTGTGCTATCCCGTATCAGTCTGGAAGCAAAGTTAAAAGGAAGGCAAAACACTCCCATGCCTGGGGTCATGTAATTTCAGAGATGGGTTCCAGCTCCCTGCTCTACTTTCCTTCACTGGGGGCCCAGCCACTGGTGCCCAAAAAAGCTTTTGAGCTACATGGTCAAAGTGTGTCCTTTTTGTCCCTCTCTCCCTGCCTGCACTCTCCACCCAGTGAGAGGATACAATGAGGACTTTCTTGTTTCCCAGATGTATTGGTATTTGTCAAGGAAATAAATACAGCAAGGCTGTAAGGTCCTCACATGCTCCAGCCCATACATAGAAAAAGCCCCAAAACACTAATTTTTGGATGTGTGGGTCCCTACATGGCAAAGCAGTCATTGTTCAGCGCAGAACACACCTCACCTTCAATCGCCTTTCCCAGAGATGACAACAGGCCAAAGGCTAAGGTACCACATCTGAATGGCAGACAGGAGATGAAGTTGTCCTATCCTGGGAATGTGACATTTTAAAGCTGTTGGTTTACAGTACTGTCGGTGGGAGGAAGCAATACTTTTAAGGATGTTTTTTTTTTTTTTGGCTGTACCAATGCATTTTCTTATCTTAATTTTGAAATTGATTTTTTTTTTCCAAAATTTGTGGCAAACCAAATACCAAACGTAGTTCTTGACGTCTGACATCTTATGTTTCCAAACTCAATAGGCTCCCTGAGATGCTGGCAGCTGCAAACAAAATTGGAAGGACTGTCCATTCCTTCCAGCTGTGCTGTGGCTCTCAGTGCCAGTAGCTCCACAGCACCCACCCCACACACTGAACCTCCTGGATCCTCAACTCCCCTGCAGAGGACACCCATGTGGCTAGCTTGGTATGGCTTGGGCAAGATATGCATGTCAAAAAAAAACTTTGCTATGAGATTGTCAAGAGAGTGACACCTTTGTGCTGGACAGACTTTTCAAGGCAGTACTTTGGCTCCATTAGTCCTTATCCAACTCAAAAGCTTGAGATGCAACTTGGGGATGCACTAGCAATCACATCAGATATTCCACTGGACATCCTTCCACCATTAAGAGCTTAGGATTTTCCCCCAGTTTCAAGTCTTGACAGAAAACTAGTTTAATGCTTAAGTACTACTCAGAGTGAGCTCAGATAAATTGACTTTTGGTCAGGTCCTTTCCACCACAATAGCCTGCCCAAAACTGCAGGAGCAGATCATTGATTTCACCTCTGAACAGCTCAAACCTGAAAGAAAATATGTGACTCTATATATATATATATATATAGAGATAAAAAATGTTCCAGTTATCCGACCTAATTACAAGCATAATCCAATTGCGTTGTTTCTATTTTTCTAAGGGGAAAAAAGAGGTATTTCTACTCACTTGAAGAAGTGGCAATCCTAATACCACAAATCTGCACATTTCTGTAAGAGTCAAAAGTAGAAACCAGATCTGTAAATGAAAGCAGTAATTATCAAGGCTAACCTTCCTGATTGAGAAGCACAGAATTTAAAAAGATAAAAAATCAAGTTAATAAAAAACATTCAAAAACTGAAATAATTGAAAGAGAGCAAAATTGGGGTTTTTTTACCAGTTGCTATCCTACATGTCAGAAAATCTGTGAAATGCTATGGGGATAGCAAGAATCCTATGCTGTATTTATTTCTCCATGATGACAGCAGACTTTATACCAGAACAGTGGTACATGTGTCAGACACATCTGGCTCAACAAGGGTATGATCCAACACCCAAGGAGCACAACTGAGATTATCCCATTGACTTCTGTAGGCATTCTTCCAAGCTGCCACCCTCTTGGTGCTGTGTTACTTCCCTTAATGGAGGATTCTAAACTCACATCTGTGTTCTAAAATGTTGCTGGTGGTACATAAAGAATGAGTTTATTTGCTATTATTATGGTGTTTGGTTCACATTGTATCAGTATAATCCAAAGTTTGAGTTTGATATTAAATAATTGATCTGTTTATGGAGGGAAAGTAAGGGCTCCCCCCTCCATGTTTTAATAAAGCTTTACCACATATATAAATAACAGGCACAATTTGTTTCCATTAGGAAGATAAGCCTTCTTCAAAGCAGTTCACTGTTTAAGGCTTTAAATTTTGCCAGCACTTGCACAAGGTTGCAACAAACCTTGACTTATTTACAGAGAGATGTTGAGGGGAGATAAAGCCACTTAATGATCCACCAGTTCTTGCTAAATACATTTTCCTTCCATGCCCTCTCTGGAAGAAGGTAGGATAGTACCATTCTTCGGCATATTCTTAAAATACTTGAACTAAAGATTTTACAGAACAATTAAACAAATGGGGCTTATGGCTTCTCTGACTAAAATTATCCTCTAAGAAATTAAGTTAAAAACAACAACAAGAAAGTCCTTAGGCATTTATTTGAAAATTATTATATAGTAAAAACAGAAAAGGGGACAACAATAGCATAAACAAACCAAAAGTTTGATTTGCTTTGGTGCCTTGTTCGAGACCAGGTGGTTTCTGTGACATAAACTGTCAACATTCAGTTTTTTTAACTTTTGTCAGATTTGAAGAAACAACAGCAAACAACTGCCCCAAATGCCCCAAGCACTGAGGAGAACATATTCCCATCAACAGAAAAATTTGACCTCTGCTTGTCTGAGTGCATTCCTGCTTCTCTGTGTTTGTTCATAAGGACTCTGCTTGAGTGGACATCAGCTCGAAGCAAGGACTGACTCAGTAAAACCAATATGTTGCCATAGGGACCCTGATGTATTTATCAGAATTTCTCCTTATCTTGTGTTCAGTTTTGACTTGAATAGGATAAGAGTGGTTTAGGGTTTTCTTGTTTTGTTTTGTTTTGTTTATTAAGAAAGACAAACAAATAAAAATACAAACAGAAGACAACAAGACAAAATCTAAATCAAGCAAACAAGCCAAATCAAACAAAAAAAAAATTACCAAAACCCCCACATAAATACCCTCCAGTGTTCATTTTTTATCACTGCATTTGGTCAGTTCCCAGGCTGCCCAGCAGTACCCCTCTCGGCTTGCCTTGGAAATGTGCAGCTACAGGTAGTCCATGAGCCGTGTGGCAGGCCCTTGGAAGTCAATGCAAAGTGCCTGTGTGCCTCTGCTGAGGACAAGACTCCTCTCCCTCCATCCCCCTCATTCCCTTGTCTCCTCTCCCTCCTGGTACCCTCCTACACAGACCCTTTGGAGGTAAAATATCAACACTAGCATTGACTGCTCCAACTCTTCAGAGGAACTCCAAGTTTAGAAGTGAGGGAGAGTTTTAACTTGATATAATTTCAGCACTGTGTTTGTGTGGTGGTGACTGCGGCAGGTGAGCATGGTTCTGAACCCAATGGATTTTGTAGTTCTTTATTAACTGTGCAAGGAAGGTGCTGAGCACCTGGAGCATTAGTCATCACACATCTCACTCTAGATTCCTCCCTCCAGTTACTGCCTTGGCCATTTCCCTAGGGAAATGCATCTCTCTTCCCATGTGAAGTGAAGCTGACCAGGATGAGCCCTTTTTTCCCCTCTGGGCTGCTGGCAGTGAAAGCAGAGCAATCAGCAGGGTCAGTTTGCAGACATGGTTTGAGAAAATCCCCCTCTCTCCCTCCTTCAGGTTCTGCACACACAAGTGCCGCATGGGAAACAACAAACACAGCGTTAGTCATTTCCTCCGTGCTGCCAGCTGCTGAGGGTTTGCATAAGAAGAACCCTTGGACTTCAGATTTATTCTTAAAACACCTCTCGCCCCAAATTTTTCAGCAAAAAAATGCTGGACTGGTGCCAGTGAGCCCAGGTGAGTCCTGTTTCCTGGTGTGCCCTGCCACCTTCCTTGCCATCCTTGCCCCCACACACTCCCATCCTCACCCCACAGCCACAGGGCACACTGCTGTCTGGTACGGACTGTATTTTGGAAGCCTTCTGCCTGTGCTGCAGTCATGCAGGTGCAGGACAGACACTCAGGGTTAGATGCTTCTTTTGTGATCAATACTGAGGTGATGGTGGCATCTAAAAACTTCAGGCATGGATCAGGGCCCATGTGACACGACAGGGCTGAGTGACGAAGGAGACAACCTTTGCCCCCAGAAAACAGACAGTCAACAAGTGAGTCAGGAAATAACCTGTGGGGAGAAAGGAAAACGGGTGGAATGAACCAGTAATGAAAAGAACAGATTTAGCAGTAAGTCAAAACTTCAGCCTTGTAAATAAGATTGCAATTTTGGTGTGATCCCTGCTCCTGAATCAAAGGTGAAAGCAACATGATTATTGTGCTTCTGATGCTCTCGAGCATTGTGTGTTGTCTCTCATTTGTTCTGGCCTGAACCTGTTTCCTCAAGCCTTCCTTTGCCCTATTCAGGGAAACATATGCTTGGAGAGACCTGGCACTGGCTTTCACTGCTCTGAGTAATTCCTGTGCTTCAGTATGCAATGTTGTTATCCCTGAGATCACCATCATGTTTGAAGCCTGCTGCCTCATCTCTTCACACCCAAGTGGAACATGTCCTCAGGCAGATGGGAGGATGGCAGCATGTCCTTCTTCCGTGCCCACGTTCAAACCTCTCCCCAGTGTTTTACTGGAGCATTTCCACAATGTGGAGCAGAAAGAACCAGAATGAAGAGCACAGGAGGTAGGATGGAGTAGACCAGGAGGTCATCTCCTGATCCTGTTGGCTGGTCTTTGTTGGGAAGATCAGTCCAGAATCACAGGACTGCTGGAGAGCACTGGAGAGCACTAGAGAACTTCAAACAAACAAACAAACAAACAAAAAAAGCCCAACAAAACAAAACAAAAAAAACCCACCAAAAATAAAACAAACAAACAACAACACAAGCTTGAGTTTCTGCAGCTGATGAAGTCACTCTGGTCTCTCTGTACACTGTACTCTACCAAAATCTTTTATTTCTTGCCTTATTCTGTAGCCCACATAAGCTTTCCTCTTTCTTGGTTTCACTTCCTGGGAAGTTTTACTTTGGGGTCGAGTAGTCTTGGGCATCATGCTCATCTCGTTTAGCCTATTAACATGTCTCTCCTCTTTGTCAGCTTTTTATCCCTATTTGACCACATTATCCACTTCTTGCTTCCACCAAAATGTTTTGTATAGTAAATTGCCACATCTGCATCACTTAACAGGAAAGGCATGTCTTGCTTCAGGTCTAATTATAAGGAAGGTACTCTTTGGAAGATGTGTTTTGGCAGGGGCAAGCTCATAGGAGATCTCCCATTTTATTTACTATTCATTTTATTTCCTCCTCAACCCCCACCATCACAACCCCAGGAAATTATTTTCTGTAATCATCCTCTTAATGTAAGCACATTGAAGAAGTGAATTTGTTAATGTTTCTGGCTATGTCTACCTATGATGTCAATAAATCATGTTCACCATATCCTTTACTGATCCTCTGTTCCTTACATACTTGAATACTTTGTTATTATTTACATTAATCTCCTCTGGAATCTTGCTGCACTCTTTTGCCTGTTCTTGCTTTATCATTGTTTACTGTCTCGTTTTGCAGTCATGCTCAGAACCTCCTTACATCTCACATGCAGCACTTCTCAATTTTTTGTCACATATTTGTTCATTAATCATTGGTCTTGCAGGAAAAGTGGAAAGAATTGGTAAAATTCAGCACACAGGTAGAGAGATAGGGACAAATGGAAATACACAGGCTGAGTTGTCTCTGATATTCAGCTGTTGGATTCTGTTGGTGTGCTAGGACTAGAGTGCCAAATACATCAGAACAAAGGCTATTTACAAAATATTCACACCAAAGTTCCAGATGTTAATCTTTGTAACCACACATGCTGCTGAAGGCTGGTGAGAACTAAATATGTATTCTAAAGCATGAGGGAGTACCCTAAATATAATTCCTCTGACAACATTATACTCTGATGTGTCTTGCAGTACTCATAGAGAAGAGCAGCTGCTGAAGGCAGTATGTGTGAAGAAACTTTCCATTATGTATTTTCTGATTCTCTTGTTCTGTTACTTCTTGTGAATTTGGGAAATAGCCTTTGACTTGATTGCTAGATTAGGAATCACTAAGGTGAGTGGGGTTTTATCTAAGTAGACCAAGATACACCATCAGCCACTGGTTCATTTTCAAAACCATGGGACACTCTTGGCAATACTTGCTCAAAAAGCAATGGAAGATTTCCTATTTTTTTGTTTATATGTCTTAGGATTTGCAAGATGTTCCTTCATGTTGACCAATGAGTGACCAAAGGGAACAAAATCTCAAGAAAATGGTTTTCTTACCAGAATTCACCAGAAAACATTAAATTGAATCATCTAGTTGGAGCAGTGCCTTTCATCAACACTGACACTCTTTATTGATAGGTACTGAAACAGATTTCAAGGGAAGAGCCCAGACAGCCAGAAGCCCAGTGAATATGGCAGTAATGAAGGAGGTAGGAGACAGTCTGAGTCCCTGCTTTGCCTAATGTAATCAGGGACTTGCTGCTCTGACATTGCAGGCTGAGTGCAAGCTTCATCTGGCCCCTTGTAGATGCCTTCAATACAGGATTCTGCATCTAAGCACATCATCCCTCCTGCCTTATGGGTGCTGGAGAGATGCAGGAACTTTTAGAACCTCTTACTCAAGCCCTGAGTATGACTGCTGCTCTCCACCAGCTGTGAGTGGAGCCAGAGGGAATGAATCAGAGGGAGAGCTCTGCCCTGCACATCTAGCAGCTAAGAACCCCCCTGGACACTCAGTCAACTCCACTGAACTAAACAGTTTGAGCAGGAAAGGTAGATGGGCTCAGCCCAGCTCCTACAGGTATGGTCACCTACCTGGATCACTCCAGGTTTTCCTGCTGCCATACTCCAGCATCTGCTCTTCTCTGCTGTGCGCAGATCCCTTGCACAACACATTGTGAGTTTTGCAGGCAATGCAAAATCCTGGTCTGCTCTTCTGCTTGCTTCTCATGCTTTAATCTGAGGTAAGTGATGTACTTCACACCTGACAGCTCATCCTCTAGAGAGTCCACACCAGGTCATCATGTGCTCATATTTTAGCTACCATTCATTTCCATGCTGTAGTTATATATACTAATTTCCACAGGCTTCATGGCAATCAGGTACTGCCAAATAACTTCTTTTAACTGAAAAAAAGTTTACACTTCTCCATACTAGCGGCTTGTCATATCACCTGTGATATTTAGTGGGGTTTAGCACTTTTCAAATAAGGCATTTTCCCTCATCTACTGATGCTAAAAGAGAAGAAAAAGCTAATTGTATTCTTAATGCCGTTGTTTCCAAGTCTGATTAAACCCATCTTCCTTCTTGCCTTTTGGGATAAGAATTAGATTTCTTCAGTGTTTCTACTTTTGCCTCAGAGACACTTACTGATTCAGAGTGCTTGTGCCATAGGAAACTTAAGGCTAAGTTTTAGAACTGGAGCACAACTGATATACTGATATACCTGAGAGGACCAAGGTGTAAAGGTATTAATATAGCTGCCAGGGACAGCCAGACAGTCACATAATTTAGAGCAGTGTCAGGGCTTTTCTAAAATATGCAGGTGTTCCTGACCCCCACTGAACTCTCCATTAGCCAAGGATCATTGCAACTATTAGCCTCTGCTGCTGTATTCCCTCACTAGGCTGAACTAGGATGAATTTCAATTACTGGTCCATTCCCTTCCCTTCCAGCTTTATAGTCTCTTTCAAGAAATATCCCCTATCATATTTCCAACACATTACAATATTCCAGTCAATTTTCATTAGCACAACTTTCATTTGGTTGAATTTCTTCCTGTGCCTTACATGTTTGTGTTGCCTCTTCTTGAGCACTTTTTTTCCTGGTGATAGACCGTGTCACTGGATCCTAACTACTCCCCAACTTCTACTTAATTGATCGAACTTGGCACGTTTCCTAGAATTAGGACTGTGCAGGCTCAGACTACGCAAGCCTGGCTGTTCAGCTGGCCTTGTGAGATGGCAATCTTGCATTACTTCTGGAAACCCATTCCCCGCTTCACTTGTGCATCGTGCCTCTCCCAATCAATAGCTGAGTAATTAAAATCCCTCATGATCAATGTTCTAGCTGTTTTACAGACTTCTCTTATCTGCAAAAACATTTCCCAACCTACTTTCTTCGCTTGCCCTGGGGGTCTGTAGCAACATCCAGGAATAGCATGACTGCATTCATTGTCCTTCCTCAGCTTCTGTCCAAACAGTCTCTGCTCTGACAGACGAAACATTTGTAGTTGGACATGGATATACACTGCTGTCTCTGCTGTGATTGAAGAACACAGCCTGCCCCCTTAATAAACTTTGCATCTCCCTACTCTGTTTTCAGTCCCTTCTAGCTCGCACATTCCAGGAATATCACACTTAGCCTTGGAAATGCATGTTTTCAATTGCTGACCTTATTAATATGCTCACAGCATTTGTATAGAAGCTATTTTCTCCTCCCACCTTTGCTTTACATTCTCATTATCTCCTACAATGACAACCAGCGGATACATTACCGAGAGATCCATGCATTCCCTCCTTTAAATTCCTCTCCTCCCACACCACTAATCTAAAAAAATGGCTAGATCATTTCCTTATTAGTGGACAATCTGTTTGCTCCCATAGGGTGTAGAATAATGCAGGCCATCTCTCCTTTGCCATTTTGCTTTCTCTGTTTTGTTGTTTACAACATGCTAAAGTCTCACATTTCTCCTTCTCCTGATTCCACACGCGCCCCCCCCCCCCCAATCAATCTAATCTATTAATTTTACTGTGCTAAAATGAGCCACTTGCATACTGTAAAGTATCATTATGCTGCTTTCTTCCTCCACAGGCTAGCCAGGGTGTGTAAGGCTTTCTTTTTACAAATACCAGTATGCCCTCCCTCTACGCAATTTATAAAAATCACCATCCATTATGCTAGACTTGTTTTAAAGCTATTTTATCTGCCATAACCCACTGACTGAAAATTCCCCATCCCTTCTCCTGGAGGCATATAAGTTGTGAGCATTTGTGTGAGAGTTTGGTGTTTTAAACAACTGTCTGCAACATCAACTCTGCCATCAACACTTCTCTGATCTAATTGTGCTGCAGATTTCCCCATACCCATTTCATCATTTTGTGAAACCATGTCTTCTGAATCATTAAAACTCTCGGAAATGTTCTAGGCACTGGTGCAAGCCCCCTCTCTTTATTACACTTCTTCCCTCCTTTACTGCCACTTTTCAGTCACCCAGCCACTGTCCTTTATATCCTCCCGCTTCTGCTGGAACAGGGCTGCTTCTCCAGCACAAGGATGTGCTTCCAGGGCACTCATCCTGCAACTTGCTCACAGCTGGTTCTCCTCCTCCTCTGTCACTCCTTCAGAGTATGAAACCAGCCATCTGTCATCAGTGAACCTCTCATATTCATTGATCTTCCCCAGCACATCAACCTTTCTAATTCCACTCTCCAGTTTCTTGGTGCTACAGCAATTGGCTGAGTGTGCACATATACATGTGTGTGCATACACAGGATATTTATTGTTCTGCCTTTGCCAGTCTCCATGTTCAAAACACACAGCAGCTGGAAAAAAAGAGTCTTTTTAGCTTTTTGTTTCTGAAACTGGGGCAAGGAGAGGATGACTGCAATTCAGTCACAGACACTAATAGACAAATTGCACATTATTTCCTGAAACAATGAGGAAAAAAATAACTCAAAAATAACGTGGAGCATCCCTGATTCTTGAGGAGCTCCATTTTTGAGTGGTGCCCATCCAAACCCTACAGCTCCTAGAGAGGGCACTGCAATGACTTACAGAGCTTTTTTTCCCTTCTAGCACACAGTGCAGTGCAGGGTGGGGTACAGAAACAGAGCTGTGCACTCTCCTTTCTCTCTCTGACCAATATGGATCCATTCTCTTTTGACACCACCCCCAAATCTTCTTTTTCCTCATCCTGTGGTCCATTCTCTCACCCTTGGACCATGGGCTCTTGTGCAGTGTTTGTACAGAGTCAGTTCAGTGGCCATGCCTCATGGCTGGTGCTTATAGCCACAATGGAATGAGAAACAACAAAAAACAACACTAGTAACACTAATACCAAGTCACTGTGAGGTCAGTCCTTCTACAGTATAAGTAAAGCCAGAAGGAGCTATTATTCTTATATGGTTTGCAGGGTTGGGGTTTTTTTGGACCTCTTCTAATGGCTAAGCTTAGGTCCAAACTGTACTTGTGCCACTAACTCAACCCCACTGTTCAACAGAGAAATCAAGCTGGCAGAAAGCAGCCTCCAGGCTTTCTAGTTTGATGGATCTATTTCTCTTAAAGGGTGCAATGAAGTCCTCTGTTTCATGCATGTAGTCCTGCTGAAATCAGTCAGACTCCAGGATGGCAGTGACTTCTGTCTTGCATGACACAAAGGTGTTTATGTTTTTAAAACAACAAAAAAAAAATCTTTGAAAATGTGATTCATCTTCTTTCACTTCTGCCAAATCACACTCATGATTTCCCTACAGCTGATGACATCAGATTAAAACCTACAGAGGGCAATACATCCCACATCAAACAACATGGGCCTGTTTGGAATTGTTGCAAAGTTCTTCTGTGTCTGCTGCATATATGAACGTTTAATTCCTCTACAAAAAATCACTATGACATTTTTGGTAAAAGGTGTTTACTGCATATGATCAGGGGCTGATCGTTTTTTAAACCTTTGGTATCTTGTCTGAGTTTATTTTTTCTTCAAAATTCCAAAACTGATTAAACATATGATCAATTTATCTTTGTCAAATTCCATCATTATGGTAAGACACCTTTGGTGTTGCATAACAAAAAGAAGGGGCATCTTATAATACTCAAAGCTCTTGTTTTGCACATCTATGCCTTGTCTTACTTTTTCTTGAACCTTGGCCTTCACTGATACCTGTGATATTGCTAATTCATCTCCAGAAATTAGGAGAAAAACACTTGGCTTATGAGGAAGATGTTTCTTTCTGTGTAATCAAGTTTATTTACCAATTATACCCAGAAATTCTTGTTTATCTGAGAAATTGGGAGGAAAAGGAACTTCCCAATTTAGGAATTCAAGCCAGTCTCTCAGCAAGGGTTTTGGTGAAACCTCTTTTGGATTTCTTCCTAACCACTTCACTCTACTTCTCTTACCTCCCACCATCTGCTGAGCACCCAAATCCTCACATTTGCAATGAAAAATTGCTCTGGTCTGCATGAATTCAAGTTGATTGGCTTCTCCTGAAGCCTAATTCTTTAGGTGAAGTCTTTCACTGCCTTTATCTTTCTTCATAAGGAAAACTTCCTCCATGTAGCACCAGGGATATGTGGCTGCAAACCTGTTTGCCTTAATGAGGTCAGCAACTCCCTGCAGATGACAGACAAATTGACTGCAGCCATTAGCATATTCCAACATGACAAACACATATTTTTAGTGAATATTGTAGCAAAAGGTGCTGGACAAGGCCACTCTTACACATACATTTTGCCCATTTCCCCCTTGCCACCTACTTGTGCATTTTTAGCAGTCCTGGTGGCCAATTTCTACAACTGCAGGCACAGGCGGCATCTTCAGCTGGGTCAGGGAATGGATCTGGCTAAAAAGTAATAGGAAAATTCAAAGATTGTTTTCAAGAAAATAGTTTTTCTGAGCTTCTTCACCAGAGAATCATGGGCAATGGATAGGGGCTTTGTGCTTCCTTGGGGTCTTGGATGAGGTGCCATGGAAGTTTTAACTAGCCTAGGACAAATTCTGCCACATTCCACTACAGCCATCCTTTCTTCCCATGTTGAGGATGCCACTAAAAACAGTGACATATCCAACAAGAAGCTGAGATTTCCCACTTAGAGCGGTCTGAGCTGGCTTTGGTTTAGACTGAATTTAAACAAATTACAACTTTTTTCCTCCCCATATGGTTTCTTTCAATAGAACTTGTTTCCAAATTTCTGTTCTCATATTGAAGACTCTTTCTAAAAAGTTTCTACTTGAGAAAAATCTGATTTAATTTTAGCTCCTTCAGTAAGTCTGAGGAATGCATTCATACAACTTGAGTGACAAAGATTGTCCAAGCTTGGAGATGGTGTACTCAAACAGTAAGGAAATTCTTGCAACAAAATACAAATGGGACAACCAAAAAAAAGAGAAGAGAAAAGATCAAAAACTAGTCACAACCAAGATTATTAAAGAAATTTTAAGAAAGGACTTTACACAAAATCATGATGTACAGCACTCACAGAAACATCACCCACATCCACACCTAATCTTTCCAGCTTGGATCTGTTGAACTGCCTCAGTAAAACAAACAAGAATCCTAAAAGAGTTCTGATCAGTAAGAGAAAACTTTCCACAGTTCTTAGGCCTATACTGGATTTTCTGCTGGGATGGACTGCAGGTGCTTAATTAATTTTTCTAATGTAGGCAGCACGTGCCATGGGAGATGTTGCAAGGTATTTCAGCTGGTAGCCACTGCTGCTCCAGAATCATGCTCCTTATCATGCCAGCTGGCTCCAAGGAAATATCTCGAATAAACATGGGTGTCCCAAATGGCAGAACAAGACTGGGTTTAAGCAACTGAAATCCTCCCCTGTGCCTAAATACTATTGAAGTACAATGCAGCTGTGGGGGACAGAACTCTTTCCACCTTTGTCTCCAGGCTCAGATATGTGCTGTGGCAATGGGCAAACACAGAAAACCATAGGGAGATGCACTGCAACAAGTTGTGCCAAGGGCTCTTTCACAACTTCCCAGCCAAGTAAAAATGAGCAACAAGAGATTTGGGAACTGACTCTTTTGTATAGTTGCAATTCACTCCCTTCCTCAAAGGCTGAGCATGCCAGAAACTGGTCAAGCTCTTTACCCTGAACACTTTTTTGGCTCAGTCCCAGCCCCCACAGAGTGACGGACAGGACCTTCTGCTTAGTGGGTCAAGACTATCTCTGCACTGCCCTTGCTTCCCAGCAAGCTCTCTCCAGTGATTGTCCTCATCTTCTGTCACATTGGAGCAAGGATCTTAATGTCTTCAAGCACGGCTCTGATGTCTGCAAGATGCTGGGGCCTCCCAGTCTGCTCCTTCCACCTGTACAGCTCCCAGAAGTCTGGTTCATCATCCCATGTATGGACACAGGCTTCTCTACTAAGGATCAATAGCAGCATTACAGCTCCTCAGTTCTTCCTCTGTCTTCACACATGATTATCTTTCCTGCATGTTATACAACAGCTTATATTTTGTCATTCCCAGTTGTTCCTCTTCCTCACTTTCCCTTCAAAGCTGGACACAGAACTGAGCTCCTTGTAATTCACAAAAATGACCTCCCTGCAGCAACACTGACCCACTGATGAACACTGCTAGGGGGAGGGCTCACGGAAAAGAGAGAAAGAAATATGTGGGCCATGAGTGATGGAAGGGAAGAGCTGATGGGTGGAATAGATTGCTAAACAATTTACAGTAATTTCACACTGATAAGCCGCACCTATTTCACTGAAGAATCGAGCCCATCCCGAAGTGCGGCTAATCACCAGGTGCAGCTTATTTATGGACAAATTCCAGCAAAACGCCAACCCAGAAGTGCGAGCTGGCCGGGCGGGGAGCTGCCGGGGAGCCGCAGTCAGGCGGGTGGCGAGCCAGAGCCACTGGCAAGCAGGCTGCTAGCCAGAGCCGGTTTTGCATGGCGAGGCGGTGGTAGGGGCCCAGCTTCGAGCACGTAGCAAGGCAGCGAGCCGCCGGCTTCACGCAGCGCTGGGAGCCGCCGCCACCGATGATCAGGTGGGGAGCCATGGCAGCCAGTGCCAGGGGCAGGAGTGCAGGGGCCCGCGGCACGAGGAGGGCTCCTGGGGCTGCATTTGAAGGCTTCGTTGGTCTGTGAAAACTGTTTGCAAATTGGGCACCTGACAGCAAACCCCACGATCACGAGATTCTGTTACTAACTTGTTACTTTTTTTTGCACATGGGTCCTCACTTTTTGAAAAAAAAGTGTGGCTTATCACCCGGTGCAGCTTATCTATGGACAAATTCCGTGGTCTTCCCGGCTACCCGGAAGCGCAGCTTATAACCAGGTGTGGCTTATGAGTGTAAAATTACTGTAATTGCTTTTTCTGTTTTGCTGTGGCAGAATATGCAGTGTGGCAACCTTATCTCAGACTTTGTGGGGGTGTGTGTGTGTGTGCAATAACATATATAATTAAATATAGGTATATACATACTTACTTATGCATTATTTAAATATTCCATTGCAGAGTATTTTGTAGAGTCATACTTCATTTCCACCTGTAAAGAGTAAACCATGTAACTCACGTGGGTGCCGGAGATCTCAAACAACTTGTCTCTATAAACCCTGGAGGGAATGCTAAATCGAGCTGAAAACTTTCATTCCAGCATTATGCACCCACTTTTCCTGTTAACCTGCTTTTCCCTCAATCAGAGGATTTTGGGTTTGCTCCAGGCAATACCTTCTCAGAAAGGAGAAAGTATGTGATGTGATTCCAGTTCTGATTTTAAAAGCTATCCAGAAAGAAAGTGTGGGAGGACACAAATTGCATAACAATGATTTTTTTTTAAAAAGAGAAAAATCCACTTCAGTTCTGAAGATTGTAGGGGCTCAAGGATTTATTGTACTCCAATATCTAGAGTCATGAGGGGAGATAAACACCTAAGTAGAGGGCTCAATTTGGTGTATGAAAGATGGGACCTCATATCTTCCATCTGCTTGCAGTGACTGGAACCGATACATTTTCATTTACACAACTTTGAGCTGACCAGTGGTCCATAAAGCAGGCTGGGATGCTGGGGTATTCTGTTAAAGCTGTTCCACTGCACATGGAACACACTGATATTCACTTGGCTGGAGGAATAAAGGAACATGACTTTAAAATACCCTGGTCATATCAGAGTCCTAACCAGGGACTTGGATTAGATAGAGCAGATATGAGATTCAGGGAATATCTTCTCATATTTAATTTCAACACAACACATATTGGTGAGAGCTGAGGTGTCCACTTAGAATTGTAAGATTATTCACATACAGCAAAGTCAGTAACCTCACTCTTACAGCCCAATACTTTGTTTAAAAGACTTCTGACATTAAAACTTCTAAAAGTGGCAGTCTGATGTTCCTGGATGAAGAAAACACCTTGCAACTTCAGCCATTGGCCATCTGACCTTTGAGATGGCCAGCACATCTGGTTGTACTTTAAGGGTACAGGGATGGAAAGATTCACTGGTTAATAATGTGAAACCAGGCCTAGAAGTACCACGGTGCTCCAGGGAATGATACACGGTAGCAGTACAAACTCAAGTAATAAGGCAGAAAAATACTGTCAGATGAGGAAATGTTTATGAGAATTGGGTATTGGCTAAACAGTTCATTAAATCCTTCATAGTCCCATCATTGTTTCCCATTTCTTGTCTCAGTTCTGTCTCAGCCAAGAGCAAGAGGCTGTAAAGCAATTTCCCAGAACCAAGAATGCCAAAATACTTCTCAGTTCTAGTACTTCGTTTCTATTTTACTTTGGATTAGATATGAAGTGGTTGTTTTTATGTGAGTGAAAGAATGTGAACAGAGGATGAAATCAAAGTGTGGTGGAAGTAGCTACTGCTGCCTTAGACTCCAGGGAAAACAGTGCAGTAGGAACAGATATAAAGTCGTAACAGAAGGTATGAGGAAACAGCCAAAAAGTCTCCAGTGTTGGTTTGGATGACAGAGATTGCACAGAACTCTTCCCACAGAAAACCGTATGCCAACCCCTTTAGCACTCCTGACTTACAGCTAACATGGGTCATCAACAGACAATTCATTTTTGGACAAATCATGCTAGATTCTCAAAGCTATGTGGAGGAGGAGGAGTACTGAGCAAAGCCTGTGTGTTAATCATCATTCTGACAAAAGGAGTGTATTTGATCTTTAATACATGGTCACAGGCTCCGTGTGACACAGTGGACGTTGCAGGGAGATGATGAGTGTGGATCTTATTTCATTATCCATGTGCTCATGTGTACAGAGAGACAGTTCATGCAGCCATCTGCTCTCACTGTGCAGTCATGCAACAGTTTTTCACATCTTTGTCTTCTGATTGGCCTTCTTTCACTCTAATTTTCTGTCTTGTTTGAGCTAAGAAGGACAAATGACTAGAAAGCAGTGCTTGCTTTTGTCTGTCAGCTCACGGTATCACAGTAGTGTATTTATACCCGTAACAGCTCTAAAGCAATTTGCAAGTATGAAATGGGACAGAACAGCCTTAAAGCATCCCCAAAAGTGCTAAAGAGAGTTATTTATGCTCTTTGTTTCCCTTTCCACCTGCACTCTGTGTTGGCATATATGCTTAGAGAGGAGTCAAAAATAAAAATAGGGTGTATACTAATTCTTCAAAGCTGACAAGTGATATGGAAAAACCTGTATTTTGACTCCATTAATCTAGTAATACTGTTTCTTATCACACCTCTTGCCTCTGTTTTGCAGTCAAAACCCACTGTGATCCCCAGTTCATGCATACAAATCTGCTGCTACAAAAAGTACCTTCGTACATTGGAGGTCATTCTTACTTTTAGTGTATTGTCACTGCACTTGGTCTAACAAAATCAGTTAAAACAAAGCAAGTTTGCATGCTGAAGTTCCTTTCCAGCCCAACAGGGAAAGCCTTTGAGTGTGTTTTGTCTTTCCCATTCTATAGTAAAATCCTGCAGTTTCTCAGACATCCAACCAATCTCAACTTCATCTTGAAGCAAAAAAAAGGTACCAAGAAACCCAAGCTGAGCACATAGATTTGCCTGGAAAAAGGGGCTAGACAGGGACCCAATGGGATATTCAGGAGCAGTCTATATTCTTCTCATCCATGCACTTTTTGTGCTGGATAGACAACTCGCTAACAACCTGTATGCCAATCGCTTTAAGGAGAGGAAAGGACAGGCTGAGGGATGAAAGGAGACAGCCAGACAGTTATAATTCAGACTTTCATAGAGCTTTTAGACTCAGATGCTCCTGAAATTCATTTATAAAATCATGTGAACTTTCTCACTGAAGGAATATCAGCAGTGATACCATTGTGGGGGAAAGAAAAGATCTCAAGCTTTGAAAATATGACCATAAGTGCTTTGCTGAATAGTGTTCAAGTGGGTTTGAAACTAGGCAAAATGAGTTTGTCTGTCCCTACTTAAAACCATAGATTAGATAAGTATGAAAATATTTTTGCTGCTAAGCTATCAGCACTTGGCTTCTCTTTTAATTATAGTCAAATAATGCAACAAAGGGCAATTTCCATAACATTTATTCTAACAATTTCTTTCATTTTGCATCACAAAATTGTGCTGAACTTTTATCAGGACATGTACAACACCTACTACTTTGTATTTTACCTTGATGCTGATGCCTCTGAAAGAGCAGGAAAAGGGAGATACCTGTTAATTGCCTTCAGAGAGCTGTTCAGAAAGAATCCATAATTCTTGCACACCTTGTACACTTAAATGCAACTGCACAGGTCTTTGCTAATAAGTCATCCCACAATCTGAAATCACTTGATTTCTGACTCTATTGTCTCAATTTCCACTTCTCAGCCTAGCACTTCTTCACCTGTACACACCCTGGAATACCCATAGTGAGTATACAGCCAATCCTGAGAATTACACCAGCTTCCCTCACTAGAAGACTATTCTGAAAAATTATGAAGACCAGCCACTTGTGCTAGCCTTGAGTTGTGTCCTGTTTTCTCCCAAAATTTGAATCAGGTCCTTCCTTCGAGCCTGAATGTCTCACATCTCACAGATGGAGCCTTATTTCACTTGTCAGGGAACTTTAAATTAACAGGGAAATGCTTAGTGAAAATATTAATGGCATCTATTTTAGGGAAGAACATTTGAAACTAAAGAAATTATATCCTTGAAACAAAAAGGATGAGTGAAGGGTCTTCTACATTATTATTTAGAGAAATATCATAGAAAACCAAACCATGAAATATTTATAAACTCTGCTTTGAAGACCTCTATAAAACTGCTACTGAGTTTCTTTAAAATGAATATGCAGTCCATGATTTCAAAGCTTACTGTATTGGGTCCTCAAGGTCTTTTAAAACAATTCATTTTCCCTTCAGACATGAAAGGGAAAAATGAATGTAACGAGTCTCAAAGAAAGCTTAAATCTTTGCATTTCAGGTTATGGTTTTGGTTTGCTCTGTTTTATTGATCATTTATGTTCTAATTCTAAAATGCATTGCTCATATTTAAAGCCATACACTAGAAAAAAGTAATCTAGGCTATATTTAAAGAAATAACACACATTTTTTTAACTCATAAAGTTATTTGGAGGAGTTCCTATACTTCAAGAAAAAGCATCCAAGCCACATTGCTCAATACTAGCAATAATGATGTCTAGTTGATGGCTCCTCAATAAACTTTTGATCTCAAATGGTAGTTTTATTGTTGTTAAAGCTGAAGCCTATTTAATTGTCCCCTCCATTACAGTAAGAACAGTGTCCCTCATACAGCCTGAGCCAGTAGCAACGGGCTTGTTAAAAGCAAAATATTTTATGCCAGGTCTGTAAAAAAGAATGAAGGAAACATTTAAATTTGAGACAAAATCTCCCATTGCTGCATTTTCAAAGAAAAACCAATCATTTGCAAGACAAATCATCATTTTTCCTCAGCAGACAGGGATTTTCTTTCTTAAAGGATATTAAACTCCTAAAATGTTATGCCCTATCTGAAGCCCTGAACTCCTCTGTTCAAAGCACAACATCAGAGAAGCAGTAATTCTTTGTTTAATGGAAACAAAATCCCCAGAAAACTAGGGCTGTTCATCCTCCCTTCTCAGAGCTTTCTTAGGAGCTTTAAGATATTTTTCTGCTGATGATTTTGTGCATTTCCATCTGGAAGGCAATGATTTATTTTTCCATTTTCTGAAAGGAACTGGAGTGAACATGGCTGTTTATTTTTCTACTTAGATAGTGCCTTACCATGCCAAGACAACTCTGAGCACCAGCCTCATCAATTAATATCAGCACCACTCTGAGAATGGTGTTTGCTAAGAAACTGTTGCTACAGAACAAGCAAAATGAGGACAAAACATTGGGCCAAGAGCTAGAAGAGGCAGAGGGGAGCCAGGATCTGTGGATCCTGGCCCAGGGAGCACAGACGGGATAGTGCTGTCTCCCTGGCATGCTCCCCTTCCCACCACCACCTCCTGGCTTTGGGCTCTACACCTGGGTGGGAGGGGCTGTGCTGGGATGCCATTCACACACCATATGGAGCCTTGCTCCATGTGCAAACCAGCATAGCTGAACGCTGATTCAGCTGAGGCTGCGGAACCGCACCTCGCGAGGCATCTGCGGCGCCTTGGGACATCCCGTCCTCCAGCCAGCGAGAGCCAGCCTTGCAAGAGACTCCCAGAAACAGCTCCATGCACCAGGTGCCCTCCTCATATTTCCTAAAAGAGAGGGGAAATAGCAAGCTCACCTTCCCAGGTTAATGTGGGGTACACTGCAGGCTGTAATCACTGCTGCTGAAATGCACTTGGACAGAAAGTGAACACTCACTGTCATGTTTGCCACGGTGTTTTTTCTTCATCTATATGGAAGGAGAGAGGTTGTCCAGTGGACTGTCTTTATATTAGCACACATGTACAACCCCAGCTATGCCTCATCCATGTATTTCTTTTCCTCTCTCTGTGTTCCCATATTCCTGCAGTAGTCCCACCAGAAGTGCTGCGTAGTGACCTTTAACAATTGCTTTGCTTGATCTCCACAAGTAACAGACTAAGGTGCCCTTTTTATGCCGTCTGCAGAGATGAATAGCAAAGAGAAAACTATAGGCACTGACCAGTGAGACATAAATGCCTTTTTGGGCCACAATCATGAGTATGGGCCATAACTGTGAATGATGACAATCAACTGCTCATGAAGGAGCAGGCAGACTAACCAGCAAGGCAAATAAAATAAACAGGAGCAGAGAGAGGAGGCAGGGGAGGAGGAGGGAAAGAGTGGCTAAAAAGCAGGAGTAAATAATTTATTTAAGTTCCCACAGGAAGGTACTAAAAGAGGCAGAGATAAGACTCATTTTGTACCTCCCAATTCAACGTTCTGTGTACTGTAGCACCCAGGCTGGGCTGTTTTGCTGCTATAACACACCACGCATTGTACACTTCAAAGATGATATTAATATTTTCTCTGCCTCTTTACACGATCTCATAAAAAGGAATCTCTCTGTCTGAATGTATAAACTATTATCAGGCATGCAGTTGACCAAATTCTGCCCAGATGTTGCAGCGTGGTTGCAAACTATATGTCAGCTGTTCTTTTTGCTGCTCACCATGCAGTCAGCCTGTTCATCTGGCCATATGGAAGATCCATGGGAAAAAAAGAATAGCTATTTGTGCATTGGTATTGAAAGTCAGAATAATACAGCCTTTAAGATTTAATGGGTACTCAAGCTGGCTTACAAATAACCTGCTTTGTCTGCACTATTTTGTCTATGTCTTTCCTTATGAAAAACAAAGAATAGAAAAGAAAGATCAAAGATTTCAAAAGCAGCTTTGTTTTGAAAGCCAAAATGCCTTACCCCCTTCAAACAACAGCGAAGGTTTCTATGCACAGGCTTCAGACTCACTCTGCACGTTGGCCTGCTGCAGTAGATGACGACTCCACAAGAAGTATTTCAGCTCCCTGTCCCCGCCACATCCTCTCCTTCCCCAAAGACACGGAGCCCAGCAAAGCCTGAGGTTCAGGAATGCCTTTTGCACACTGGAAGAGAAGCAGTTCCCAAGGGAAGGGGAACACACAAATTATGAGAAATGGATATTTCCTGTAAAACAGGATAAGGCAGAAGTTTGTAATGTGATTCCTAGACATCATTGAAGACAAGGGCAGATCTGAGGTAGAAACTCAAGCTTTTTATCACACCACATTTGTGCAGTACAATGAAGCTCACATCTCATATGCTGGAGGCTGATGTCTTGCAGTCACCAGGACTTAGGTGAGCTGGAGTTGCAGCTATGCCAGTGGTGGGACTGGGGTGGGGAAGAAGCTTTTGGAGGTTTGGGCACTGCAAATTTAAGCGGTTAAATCGGGTACCTACAGACCATGCACTCCAAGGAGCAACTCAGAGTGGCTCAGTTGGGCTGGCACCAGCACTCACATGCTTACAGCACCACTTGGAAGCCTCCTGTTATCCCTGCCCTCTTTGGGCAGTCTACATTCAGAATTTAAGCGCTACATTCACAGTTTAAAGCTAAACCATGAAAAACCATGTCCTTCTTTATGGACAATGCCTCGCCATGTCAAAAATCTGTTCTTGTAAGCCCAGGGGCCTGCAGGTACCCAACTCTTTGAGATACAACTTTCAACAGTGCCTGGCTTGGGAAGCAGGGTCTGTGCAGAACGTCTTCACACGTGTGAGCACCTGTTTGTACGCAGTTATCTGCTTTGCATGGGGAAGCCTGAGCCTGTGCATGGCCACACAACTTCAGACGTTCGATAATTTGGCCCTGGCTGCGCTGTCAGCTGCTGTCACTTTCTGTTTAGCGCAGCGTTCATAAGGCAGCAGCATGGGGAGGAATTCTGGCAAAGACAAGTGGCCGGGATATTTATTTGGCCATCCTTATGTAAAAGAGTGCAAAAATGGAGCAGTAAAATATTGTAAAACTTAAGCTGATACTTCCGCTAATTCAAAGTGGCAGTTTTTAAATAGGGCTGCTTCTGTTTGTCACTTTCAATCATAGAATGGTGATAGTGGTATTTAGAAGGACTTAATAGTCTTAAGAAAATAAACTGTCCCCCTCCCCCCAGAACGGAACAAACAGAGCCATATTGTCATGCCTTGAGATACATCAAGTGTGCCGCGCGGGGCAGTGGTGGCTGCGCGTGAGCGAAAGTGACAACTTGTCAACTCTCTCGTCCTGTTCACTTTGCATCCTGCTCCATTTCTTGTGCTCTCTTGCCTCTCCTTGTCTGCTCCTCCCAGTTCCAGTCCTGGTCTTCAAAAGAAAAGGGCACTCCCGTGTCGGCAGCTTTTAACTGTGCTTTATTTGTGCACACCCTTTTCCTGAAATAAAAATAACTCCTTTCCCTGACTAGTTTTCACACGTTCACAGGACTTGTACCTTAAGTGAAGCAAGGCACAGGCACGACTTAGGCTTACTGAGGGAGGAGAGCATTTTTACAGGCAGAGTGGCAGGCACTAGTGCTTCATGCCCCATGCACAGGCCAAGCCAGAAACAAGCAGCCATGAGGCAGGAGGCTCCCATGCCATGTCCTCTTTCCCAGCAGTGGGATGAGTCCATGCATTTGCAGTTGTTATTACAACGTCCCTGCACAATGATGGCCAGGGCCTTGCCTGGACTAATCTTGGTTTTGCTAAAGGGTCAGAGATGTGCTGCTTACTTGGGTTTATGATTCATGGGGACCACTGGGCAGCAGCAGCCATAATATCAGAAGTGTACCGTATTTTTCACATGCCCAGCTCTTGTTCTTCATTACACCCTGTTCCACTTACTCTGAGTGCAACAAAGTGCACATCCAGTACCTTCTGAATAAGGGCTTCCCAGATTTTAGTGAGGGAGACTCCGCTCTCCCTCAAAGGACACGCACAGAAAAAACTCAGGTACTTCCTCTTTAATATCCTTTGTCAGCCCCCTTCGCAACCTGCTCAGAATCACTGCCCAAACGACTTTGCCAAGCAAAGGCAACAGAGTCAAACCAGCAGGGACAGCTGCAGGAAACCTGCAGGCAGCAAGCAGAGAGGCATGGGGAGGGGGATCCCCCCAACACTGCCGAGGAGCTGTCTCAGTATGGAGAGCATGTTGGGAGGGCTGGAGAGGGACTGTGCAGCCAGCAAACACAGAGTTAACTTGAGAGAGGGCACAGGGGTCACTCCAAATCTCTTTCACATCAATTTTTGATGAGTTCTTTACCTAATAAATAAACAAGCAACAATAACAACAACAACAACAAAAAAAGTCGTAAAACTGAACAAAGATTTTGTTTGAATCAGAACAGAGAGAGGCAAATTTATTTTCCAGAGTGAAACTCAGTGTAATAGCTAAGATAAGAAAGTGAGTGTGTGTGTGTGTGTGTCTGTGTGTGCGTGTGTGCAAATCCAGGAGGAGAAGTCAGATAAGAAAGAACGATTAAGTTCCTGCATGAAAGTAGTTAAGCTGTCATCTTAAGCTCACTCTGTCAGAATTATTGCTCTTTATTCATAAGAGTACTAAGGAACAGATGTTCACCTGGCCAAGCAAACCTCCTGAAAGGAAGATATCCATATGTGGCAGTGATCAGAGTGTGCTCTGATTCTTAGAAAAAAAGTTCTGTTTCCTGGTATTGGTTGAAGCATAGTAGAAGAGTGAAAAGGAGAAAATAAAAGGTAGGTGGAGAGGAAAAACAAAGGGAAAGAGTGCAAAGACACATAAAGGAGCCAAGGTGAAAATACAAAAGCTAGGGGGAACTCAGGGACATTTCTTGAACATCAGTAAAAGCATTTGTAAGGACAATAGCTACACAAGAGACAGCATAATTAAATGAGTACAAGTAAGAAAAAGAGTTGAATTTCTTTTCACAGTTTCTTTCTCCGTGTTGTTACAAGTTAGCAGGCAAAATGTGCAAGCAGTGTCCATTCTTCTCTACTTCCTAATGTATTTTCTTTGCTTACTCTTTTTTCTTATTCATTTAGTGGATTTAGAGAATTGGGATTCTTTTGTGTTGAAGTTTCATGAATCAGCCTGTCTGCTACAGCCTGGGACAAGCACATCCTCCAAACACTGTCCAGAGTATAAACCAAAAGAAAACACATGAGATAAGAAAGACACAGACTCATGGGTACCTTAGAGGTAAGAGGAATTTCATCCTGTTAAATTTCTAGAGGGCTGCTCACTGCAGCTTGGGGCTGTCCAGGACGTAAGCAACCAGAATAAGAGAAAAAGCAAAATCTCCGAGGGGAACTGGGAATGAGGGAGGTGATACAAGGCTGAAGAAAGATTAGGGGCAGCTGCATTAACTGGGGTCTTGCTCCTTCTGAACTCACCATCTGGCAGCTCCAGAGGTGCGAGGCTGAAGAGAGCCTGAGAGAATATTCACTGTTTGGCATTTATCCTCATCCAACGGGAAAACAAGACAAAAGCCTCTGCCCCGCCAGTAAAGGATGTTTGGGACCTGAATAATACTGTGGGGAACATGCAGTGGCCATGTTCACATTTAGAATCTTTTTTAGTGAAAAAAGGTCATTATATTATGGCATTGCATAATCATCCCTGGAAGATACCACTTCTTCAATTACTACTTTGCAAGGATCCTATTAAAAGGCAATAAGCCAAACTGTAAGTTAATTTTGAGTGGTTTTTTTCTACCCAGGCAAATCCCCTTGTGTTCAGAGCAACGGGTGATGAAGTTATAGCCTAAACCATGTCAAGCTGTTCTGTGTGCTCCAGTCAGTCGGATATTCCTTCTGCTGGAAAGATCACTAATTATTCAGTCGGCATTTGCCTGAATAAGGCCTCAAGATTTGGTCCAAAGACAGCAAATGTTCCTTCTTGATTATTTTTGCAAATTAAATGAGAAGAATTTAGAAAGAGAGCATATGAAGCTTATTTGTAAGACAGATGTTAAACAGACTAGCAGCTTCTCAGTATCTCTCTAATACTTATCCCCAGTACCAAAATATATTTCTTTAGCCTTTATAATGACATGGGAGTACTTAAGACTTTACTGGTAGTATCGTGAATGGCTTTATAGGTCTTAAGAAGCACGAAACTATTTATTCTATTAATAATATTTTACAAGAGATTCAGGACATTTTGGAGCGGACAGGATTTTTCAATTAACAATTTGTTCACTGAGAAATGCTGTTTTGAGTCAATCAAAAATATTCATTAATACAAAGAGTCTGAAATGGGGGAGGGTTTTTTAAAAAATATCTTATTTTGAAATAATTTCTTATATCATCTGACCTAAAATAACACTTCCTATCTTTTGAGGGTGCTTGGACTAAGAAATGAAAATCCCAGGTACTCCTGCAGCTCTGAGTCAATCAAACCTTTGAGTTGTCTAGCGGTGTGACTGTAACTTCCTTAGGGTGAGCTTGGGGTGCTCCACTCCAGCAGGAGTGGGACAGGTGTGTGCTTGGCCCCTTTCCCCATCTTTCAGATCTACTTCACCTGCTCACAGCTTCCTCTGACGTGTGTGAGATGTAACAACTGTTAGCACACAAGTTAACGAACATACACCACCTTCCTTCCCAACCTGGCCAGCAACAACAGTCGTAACAGATTGCAAGATATGACATATCAGAATTGTAAAGCAGCTATTTGTTAGCCCTGGAGTGAAGTCAAAATATTATTCAGCAATGTTAGGAATAGCAACAATATCTGAATGATATTAGGACGCTAAAATAGATTTATTAGCTTTTGCTTAATACAGTACATTTAACCTTCTGAAAAACAGCAGTGTAGATATTCTGTATAATTTTTTCTTTTTGTGTACCTTCCATATAAGCTCCTGTTCTGTTTACAGCTCCAATTGCCAACTCTGCCATGTCATTCTGAAACTTGAAAATCTATCTGCCACCTCTCTGCTAGTAGTGACATGATTTTCACTGCTCAGACCTTTCCTGGGATCTGTGCTGCCTTAGAGGCCCAGGACAGACCTGCTCACTCTTCGATGGCTGTTTTGGATGTTGACACACCAGCACATTCAGGCACATGAGACTTAAGTAGTCCTCCTACAATTTGGCACACTGCTTTCACTACAATGAGTGCAAGGCCACTATTGTCCCATGGCTGCTTTGTTACAATTTAAACCAAAAACATCTTTTTACAGGGAACAGGAAGAACATACATAGGGTCTCTGGTTGCTGTAAAGTTTAACTAAATTCAACAAGGTTCCACCAGCTTGCACAAGCTGAGAAATTATCTCACAAACCAAGGGAACAATCACCATGAAGCAACATATGACACCTCTTTTAGGCTCAAACTTCCAAACGCTGCGTGTGCAATCTTAATTGAAGTGAGTCATTCTTCCAGCACTCACAGAGCCCCAAGACACATGATGAACTTGTCCAGGCTCAGAACATTTGACACTAAATCTGTCACGGATCAGATTACTTCACTGTCCTACTTCTGAAAACATGGGGACCTTATCTTAGCATTCTTGTGTGCCCGTCTTGAAGAAGATAGGCAGGGCTGTCAGCGTGCAGAGGTGATGGGTGATGCTCTGCTAAGGGGATGGCACTCCCTGAGAAAGAATTCCTGGGACCCAAAGATTCAGACAGCCTAAATACATGTTGCTTGCAGTTGCCAGCAAAACCAGAAACTTCTGTTTATTTCTCTTCATATTAGTTTAAATAACCTGGGTTTTAATTCTGGATGGTAATCATGCAAAAAAGATCCCAACAAACAACGTATGTCCTCTGTAACATTACTGCAATAAAAAGGATAAATATTGAAATTGCTTTTTTGTCATAGAATTTCCCCTGTGTTCTTTAAAGGCTGACCTGAAACACATATTAAACCAATTTAAAAAGTGAGGAAAGCCAAAGGAAAAAATATATAATTTTTTTAAAGTGAGGTTTTAGTTAGATATACAAACATGGATGATCTTTCATATATCTCTGAGATGATATCTTTACCACAACCATTCAAACCACTGTCTTGCAATTACCAGCAGTCCAGCTGATGCTCTGGCTTTCTCCAGTGTGGAGAACTATGTCTTATCACTTCCTGCCTGTTTTGAGCCCTCTCCAAGTTTGCTCCTTCCAGCAGCAGTGTTTCTCAGTCCATTCTTGATAACACCAGGGAGGGGAAATGGTCTGGAGGAAGAAGAGGCTATCATGGCATTTGAATTTCCCAAGAAATTTCTTCATGCAACATTTTTAAAGGCTTGTGAACAATCCCTGTAACATCCTGACTCTTTTTTCCTTACAGATTAGTACATCAGTGCTGGTCATTTCCTCTTCCTCCCCCCATCCCTCTTTCTTATGCTACCTAGTCCACCTATTCTGGTTTCATTTCACTCTATCCTCTCTCCCCTTTGACCTAGATTCCATCCATTTCCAAACTCTTTCTTTGATATCCACGCCAGTTCTTTATCCACTGATGTGCCTCACATCCAAACCTGCCTACCAACCTAAGAAGACATCTTTTGTGTGATACAAGATCAAAAAGGTTTCTTGAGGATCACATGAGTTGTATCCAGGCCTTTCCTCTGCCAGTCTTTCATACCTCCTCTTAAAAATTCCAGTAGGTGATCTCTTCTTTCATACCTCCTCTTAAAAATTCCAGTAGGTGATCTCTTCTATGCACCTACAAGACACTATCTGCTGTAATATCATAACTCTCTTAGTCTTTTTCCTTCCTTTAGACCCTGATTTATGATCCTTTACTCTTCCATCTGCTACAATCAATCAAACCCATAGACATGAAATACTCCAGATCTTCCCTGGACGTATTTGTGAAGTGCCAGCTGAATTTGCTGTAGCCTGTGATATTGGTAATGTGGGAAATGCCAAAGCATCTTTCCCTTGCTGCACAACAGTTTCTGAAGTAAAACTTCCACATTACCTTGTTGAGCACCACTAGTGAAGATAACCTTGAACACATTAATGAACCATAAACCAAAAGTTATCTGACATGGCAGATAGCTGGAAACTGGATCTTTGAGAGGCGTGGACAGCCCCATTCCCCCCACTGGTGTGTTAATGCTGAAACAAAAATTGACAATTTAAATTCCAACATTATTAATGATTCAACTGATGATCATTTCAGCAGACGCATCCAGCCAATGCATTTACTCCACAGTCCCAAGCTGCCTCCCATGCCTTCCCAGGTGCCAAAAGCTCCAACTGTCCCCGACCCAAGTGCCAAAGACTTCAGCTTCCCCATAGCAACTCCTAGAATGCAGTTCTGCATTGTCGTTACAGCGCTGAACCGAGCAGGGAGTGAACGTCAGGAAAACAGCATCAATTAAATTGACTTCAGTATCAAAATAAATAATACTAATTGTTTTATCCATTTAGGTACTTAGTTGAGTAAACTTTTACATAAATTTAATTTAAACAAATCTGCTATTGAACTGCAGGCTGCTTCACCAGAAGGCTGCAGGACTAATGATGCTGCCAAATAATTTAAGTCCAGTTTGTTACAGAGTCCATAATCCCCAGAATAGAAATACCACTTTAAGAAGCTAACTCCTACATTATATGCCTCTTTTTGTTTTGGTTATGGTTTTTTGTTTTGTTTTGGGTTTTTTGTTTTATGTGAACACTTTTGATGCAGTCCACAGCAGGGTGACAAGCATTATGCCACCAGACCCTTCCCATGAAGTCCACAGAACTCTGGGGATCCAAAGAAGCCTGAAATCTGAAGCCTGTCAGCTCTCTTCTTCGCCATGTATTTTCCTACAAACAGGGTCTTAAATGTGCCTGCCTGGGGTTATCCTACCTTTCTTGATGTTTTCTACTGAAAACAGACTGCTTCCCATCTGAACAAGTTATTTTTCAAATCTTCAGATATTCTAATTTCTTAATAACCTGTTCTGGCATGATTCTGCTTTCCTTTAGTGTTTCTTTCTCCTCCCTAGGGAAATTTATGCTTGTTTCTGACACCTGTGTCTGCCACCATTACCTTCTTTTCAGAGCACAAGAGCAAGAAGTGCATTGAATATTTTAAGCAATACCTGAATTTCCTTTCAATAATTTTTCTCTGCCATGTCTTAAAGGCCCTTCTGTCTCTTTCACAGGCCTCTTTTTCCTTGTGTACTTGAAAAAAGTCATCATTTTTCACAACCTCCTGTGCAATCTTTTTTTTCATTCTCTATTTTCATTGCTTTCCCTTTGCTTTTCTTATAATTTTTTATTACTTTCTGAACTTCACATTGTAATCTTTCTGGTCTGCCCCTGTACTTGATGTTTTAACACCTCACGTATGCCTCTTTCTTACACTTGATTAATTGAGGGTGGGCTTGTTCATCATAGTGTGAATGTGTTTCTTTCAAGCCTGCATATCAGATGGCCCTTGGGTATATATTAATTTCAGTTCTGCACATTTTCAGTTTCTCATCAATGTTCTTGTCCTCTCCATTACTTTTTGTTCAGCTCCTCCCACAGACTTCTGAAACTCACACTGAAATTCTGGAAAATCACCTGCCAGCCCAGAAGAAAAACTTAGGACAAGCAACACCACTGTGACCAGGTTTCCTTGGGTATACCAAGTTCTCAGCCAATTTCATGCCTTTCCCAAGCCTAGGATTAACAGAGATCAAACTGGAAGTGGAAGCACCTTGTGGGCTGAGGATGTCTTCAGCCAGAGAAGGATCACCAGACTGGAGCACATCACTGCACTGCCCTTTCTGGGGATGCTGTACTCTCTCCACGTGTGAGGATGCGGGCAAGTGGACAACACATCAGCTAACCCCATCAGTCTATCAGGGAGATGCACACCCAGTGCCTTGCTTGCACCACCAAAGTGGAGGAAAACAAGTTTGCTGGGCCAAGGCTGTGTCCTACAACCTGTCCTGAAGTGCTTCAGATCAGATTGTCTCACAGCTGAAATGGGAAGTTCGTTGAAATGAAATTTTAAAATGTCTTTGAGTCTGCATCATTTTCAGCAGTGACGTCTGGACATCTAAAACATTAAATTGAAATAAGCAAAAAGTTTTTATTATAAATCTAGATTTTTATCTCCACTCACTCCCACTGAAAGCTGTATTATTATGTGATCATGGAACTGCTGAACAGGCAGCAGGCATGGACTTTCACCTGCAGCTCCTTCATGTGTGATAGATGGACTAGCTATCCTGAAAGTGATTTAATATCTATCAAGTACTTCCCAATATAATAGAGAGTGTTTTTCTTTTTATCCATAATTTTCTTTAATAAATACTGCTTACACATACAAACCACAGCCCTGGCTATCACAACAACCAGAGTGAGGTGGTCAGGAGATAATGCTCACTGCTCTGGGACAGGCTGGGCATCAGGCAGTGGGAGGTGAGAAATTGTGTCATAGATCTCTTGTTTCTCTTGAGTTTTATATCTCACTCTCCTTCTCATTACTAATATTATTGTTGCTATCAATAATATCATTAGTATTATTATAAACTGTTCTTATCTCAACACACAAATTTTACTTTTTTTTTCTCTGATTCCTCTCCCTATTCCAGTGGGAGGAGTGAGCAAGCAGCTGAGTGGTAGTTACTTGTCAGCTGGGGTTAAACCACAAAACTCATTATAAGATTATTACATGTTTTATAGATGGGCACAGAGAGTACAAGCAGTAAAAATATCCCAACTCCTGTAAATGTATGTTGCAATTAAGGCCTTCCTCCTATATAGATAACACAGACCTTTTGATATATTGTGTGTTCAGTAAAATGGCTCAGAACAAAAGAAGTTCATCACATAAGTACATCCTTGCAAGAGTAGTAAAAGTTTTTTATCACACATAAATAATGTTAGGGTATTTCTTATGGTAGACAGCACAGTATCAACTAATTTTTCAACTTCAGAATAATGTATATCT
The DNA here is from genome assembly GCA_009812075.1 of Sialia sialis. NCBI lineage: Eukaryota > Metazoa > Chordata > Aves > Passeriformes > Turdidae > Sialia > Sialia sialis. The sequence goes on from VRYO01002297.1 coordinate 9,569,816, forward strand.
GCTTCCTTCTTCCTATTCTTTCTTTTTCCTGTGACACAGAAAATTCTATATAAAATAGAAAAACTTGAGAAAGCACATTTTCAGGCTTCAAATAAATACTGACACTTTGAATTTGGAGACTTAATCCTGCCCCTTGTGGTTTAAGTTTTGAAACTCTCTCATACAGACAGAAGACAATTTTCACAAACTTTCATTCCGGTTTTTAGTGTTCTCTACTACCAAATAGCACAGAATTTCATAAGGAAGAATTTTCTGAAAGCAGCCTACCCTCTTTCCTAGAGTTTCCATGTGAGATACCACACTGCAGCTATTCCCAAGGATTATTTTAATTGATATGGTTTATCGTGGCCCTTTTCTGGGAACTCCAGCCACTTGTACCTAAATGCAAGAAGGAATATAATCCCTACCTCAAAGGCTGGGTTGGGGAAAGACAATTCTGCTAAGAATAAGTTCAAGTAATGAAAAAGATATAAAATAAATTGATCTGGGAAGGGGAAAATAAAACCAAACAAACAAACCCAACCATAATTTATTAGCAGCCTAAGAAGTGCATAAAAAAAAAATCTTCAACAGAGATGGTATCTTCCTGCCTCCTGGAACACAGGTAAGAGGAAAAGAGGAGGGTCGATGTTTAAAGAGATGAAATATGGGTCACGTTTGACTGGAGTGTGGCTAAAAAAGCCCTGCTCACTGTCACATCTGCACACCCCCGCACAACAGAAGCAGATGACAGCGTAAGCTCCTCCGGTCCTTATGGTGTGCAGAAATTCACCATTTTTCCCAGCTATTCTTTTTTGTCTCTTACAAAGTTCAGATTGAGCCCTGAGGGCACTAACAAAGGAAAAAATGCTTCACAGCATTTTCCCCTTGCTATTGCTTTGGGGTATGTGTAAGATGAGATCAAGTCAGTATTACATGAGGAGCATTCTTAATTCACTGTGTGGTCTGCAGGCAGACTGGGATTTGATGATTTACTGCATTTTGAACACAAGCACTGTGAAGTGAATTCAGGAGGCACTCTAACACATCAGCTGGGCATTTACCATACAGTCTTCTGGTAGGCTGGGAGAAAAGAAGGAAGTTTTAGCTGTCTGCCTTTGGCTGCCTCCACCCTGAAAACTGAGAAGCCTGGTGTCCTGCTGCAGGGAGAGAGCAGCTTTTGCTACAGCTGGCTGCCCTCCTCTTTCTGAAATTCCCCTGGAGAAGAGAAGGTGGCAAAGCAAAGGCACACCCCTACCAACATCACTGCCTCTGGTCCTTACAGACACATCTTGGGACTGCAACGTAACCAACACCAGCATGTGCTGAAGCAAGGAGAAATCCTGGAGTCTGCTTAGCAGCTTATGGCGTCAAACCCTAAATCTGTGGGACAGGGCTCCTATTTGCAGATGCAGGTAAGGCATCTCCATTCCATAATGAGGAAGTGTTTAATGCAGTGAGCCCAGTGCCCATCTCTTGGCCACAAACCCCTCAGATCAGAAAGCCACAGGCACAGTATAGTCACCAACACTGCTCAAGAGGATCTGCAAAAAAAGGGAATTCCTGTCCTGCCCTGATCTGGTTCATCCACATACCACTCCTCTAAGGTAGGCCTTTTATCACTGTTTTCAGAAGAGAGGAACAGACCCACAAAAGTTTCCAAAGTCATCACAAAAAGCTGTGGCAGGAACTGGATCACAAACAGCACCAAGTGCCCCATGTCCTCTAGTCAGTATCTGTGTTTTTGCAACCAGTTTTCTCTTCTTTTCTTCTCCCACCTCCTTACCAAATTGTTCTCCATTTGATAAAGACCTGGGTAATTGATTTACTGTCAGATTTTAAGGCCAAAAAACTACTGTGAGCTGCTAAGGTGTGTTTTAGGAAATCAGCTCTTCAGGCTGATTCTGCACTTCAGTTCCTGCAAGCAAGTCCAGGGCTGTGGCCAGGACACTACTTTTCAAACAAGAACCAGCATTTCTTTTTGTGTGTTCTGCTCATCTCTTTGGATTAAATTTTTTATCCCATTTCTAGATCAAATCTATTAAAATTCTAAGTGGCCATTAAAGAGAAACTGTGAACCTGGGTGACCCAAATTCATGTTAAATTTGTAAACTAAATAAACTGAAGAAATTGCAATGAATATTTGATTTCTGACCTCACTCTGTTTATATTAAAAGCATCCATTTATCATCAGGTGTAGAAATCTAGAAATATTTTCGAAAAATTACATTAAATACTAGCTAGTTCTACTTTTATTAAAGATTTTTAGGTGCAGACAAATGATAGGCAACTCAAAAATTAAATGGAATATTGACATGTAGTGAAATTTCTACATTGGATTCCCTCAGAGTATCAGTTTCTGACCTCCTGTTTGGAAAACAGTATCTTTTGGGATGTCTGCCTCTAAAATCCTGCATGATTATTGGACCTGTCTTGTTATTAAACAAGTCATTAAATCTACAGTGTTTAATAAACAACAGAAATTATGTTTCAACATTTCCTACAGGGATCTTGAAAAGGGTCCTGGTGCTCACTGCCTCTCTGGAATCTACGTGACTATTTCAGGACGTGAACGTAAATTGTGTGTACAAGAAGTCAAGGCTCAGAAAAAAAAAAAAAATCTCACTTCAGAAATGAGGTGAAATTACAAAAATTACAGCATTACAGACTGTAACATAATATAGGAAGTCTCTCCACCCTGCAATAGCTGAACGAAAGTTAGTCCTCAATAAGCAGGGGTGGCTGTTGCCCCACATGGATTTATTTAATATTCTGGTGATTCCCTCCCTAGCTCAGGTGTATCAAGACAGAGCTGTACAGACAAAATCTAGTCAGTTTTGCTGAATAAGGATAAAATTCTGAGTGAAAGCCAACACATACTTTAATTCTCACACAGCTAGCACTAAAGTGTCTGTGTCCTGTGACTGGCTTACAGCTGCCTGTGTAAAAGAGTAGCCCATTATTTGGAAAATAAAATAAAAGATACAGGGAAAGCTCATCAAAGAGTCAAAGCATGTTGCATCCACAGTTAAAACATTTTAAAGGATCATAGTCATTAGAAATTCAAGTTTTTCAAGTATTAAAAATAAATCTTTAATTCCCCTACAGATTCCTAGTATCCAGAGTATTTTATAGAAACATCTGGATAAAGGAATAAAGGCAAATCCATTGTGTTTCTAGACATTCCTGGAGCACTGATGTTCTTGAGATTATGCTATTGGATTACTGGTATAAAAATAATAAATATTTTCAGTACTTAAAGCTGTAATGCTTTATGTTGGATTTGAATTTTGGTCTCATTTTAGTAAAAGGTGGATGGAGATTCAGAGTCTCTTCCTTAGCCAGAAGGATATAGGGAGTTTATTGCTTAGTGACCTATATTTTTCTCCTCTATATTATTTGAAAAGTTATTTAGTTACTTCCCTGCTCTTCACTCAACCTTTTAAAATAGCTGTCAAGACAAAAATATGGTTAAGACTCTGCTCCTCATTTCCATGACATTTGAAAGTGAAAGTTTGTTAATCTATGCTAAGAATGCTGTAAAATATTCTGGTCTTCAAAAAATGCATTCATTTGTGTTTATTGTCTTAAATGAAGGGCAATAATACATCCAAGGAAAAGCTGTGTCTCACACAGAAGGGCTGAGAGATGCACAGAAATCTTTGGATACGTTTTCACAAGGTTTTGCAATATTACAAAATACATTTTCTGCAGGTCACTAAGCTAACCAGGACCTTCATGATGCAACTGGCTCAGGCTCCTGTTTGTTAACAGAAAATGTGTACAAACCTCACCAGAGGCACAAGGACTGCACAGTTACAAACCTCAGCCTGTGCCCAGAATGGTGCTCCACCACAAACACACGGTCTGGCCACAGAGCCACCCCGAGCCCTTCCCTGTCTGAGGGGGAAACACAAGGTGCAGCAGCCCAGAGTGGGCTTTCACAACTCCATTTGTGCAGGGTCTTCACCCTTCCTGCTTACCATTTCTCTAGGGAGCAGCAGTGTGTTGTGGAAAGTGCTGGTAACCAAAGACAGCAATGCAACAACCTAAGCCCGATGGCTCCAACCCAGTTTTTTCACTTTATCCCTTTTACTGTTCCCTCTCCTGTTGTTGGCTTTTATTTTTTTTTTTTTTCTTTTAACATGCAAGTTGCCATGAAAAATTTGTTAATGAAATATTTGCTTAGAAGTCTGCTCTGGGCTAGGCTGATAACCTATCTGTGTTTGAGTTTGGCTTCCCATATTCTAAATACTCATCTTCTCTCTGTTTAGCTTATTGATTGGTTTGGCAGGAAAAGCAGCCTTGTCATCAGTGACCAAGGTCAAACCAAACAAAAAGGGACGAGGAGGGGGGGGAAAGGAAAGAAGTTGGACGGAGGAGCTCAGTGAGACAGGAGAGAATATCTGACCTCCTGCAACTTTCCTTTGGGAGATGGGTCCTGGTCTGCCCAGGAGCCTGCTGGCTTTTGCAAGGTCACAAGAAATCACTGACATCATCAGAACCAGCACTCGGAAAGTGCAGGAGAGACAAGAGGTGAGAGTGGGTCAGAATCCACAGAGGGAAGAGGTGGGCACGACCACACCAAGGCTGGGTGCAAATGCCCTCAGGAATATCTCCTGAGTCAAATATCTGAAACACCTAAAATTCAAAACTTAAAGCCCATGTCTGCATATACAAGTAGCAGTCACCTGTTCCCAGAGGTGCTTTTACAGAAAGCCCCGCTACAGCACCAAAAACCAGGAGTTAGTAGGGTTTTTTTTTCCTTGAACATGACTAGGTGTGGGCTCATACATCTAATTCTCCAAATAAACTTTACAGATTTTGACCTCAAACTTTCAGTTCTACTCCTAACACCTGAAAAAAGAAATCTGTTGAAAATGAGTCAGGAAGTTTAAAGGGCTAACCCAGGCACATGTAAGATGTAAGCACAGGCTCCCAGCAAGGCAGTGGATACCTTCCTATCATGCCAAGTTCAACCCTGTCTGGGGGCAGTTTTATATTACCTGAAAGTCCCAGTTCACAAAATTCATATAATGCCCTTGCAGCTATCTAGCGCATTCTACCTAAAAATGCAGATGAATCAATGAAATATGTCCAGAACTGTATAAAAGTCATTGTAAAATCCTAAATATAAGGTTAAGCTTCACTACATCACCCTTTTGAACCCCCTTGCAACATATTTTTATGTTTATGTAATTCAGTGTGAATAGCAGCGTGCCATTTCACAAAAAAGATGTGAAACTGCAAGGGAAGGTTGTATCATGGCTAAGAAAACTGAGATCAGCTGTAATGCAGTGTAGCAGTACCTTATTGCAAAGAAAATGTACTTTCTGGTTTTTGCATACTGTACAGCTGAGGTGTTCTGAAAGGAAGCTGCAACAGAATAGACCTGCTAAATAAAATACCTAGCAATATTGTTATCTGGTACAATACATTCATGTTAGTGGCTTTACAAATGAATAAGACGGTGCCAGAGGCTAATAATTATGTGACATGAACTGACTGTTAAATCCTGCAGTCTTTACTCAATATTTATATCGTCCTGACTTGTGGGGAGTTCAGCTTGATAAATGTCAGAATAAAAGAAGTAAAAGAGAACTAAATCTATTCCCAGGTTTCTCTTTAATCTTGTTACTTTCCTTCCCACTAAGGGACTAATTCAGTGATCAGTGTGTTATTCACAGGATACTGGAAACATTATTTTAGCTGAAGTACTTCATAGTTTATAGTACATGAGTACAGCATTTGAGAAAAGCAGCTTCACTGACACAGCTTGACATATGAGAGAGAGGAGTCCAACTTCTTACCTGCCAACATGGTCTCATTAACAAACTGAATAAAAAGGGTCCTCACCACAGCAAAGAAAACAGATGCAGAAAGATGCTGCTTATCTATAGAAGGTGACATCCATTTGTCGAGGAAATAATTCTTCTCTCTGCATCCCAACCCATGTGACTTAAAAAAAAGATAACATTTTTCAAGGAATGCAGAAAGCAAAACATTTTTTTATACACAAGGTACTGGAGACAAGGTTATCTGACAATTGTCCAATTTTCATAGGCAAAGGCCAAAGGCTGCACAAGTACATAGACCTCTATTTTTAGCAAGAGCAAGTTCCTTTGGCGGATTGACACTGAAAAACACATTGCAGAGGATGATTTTAAGGATGGGGTGCAGGCCATGTCTCTGAAAATTAGGCCTTGTCAAAGATGCACCTCTGGGAGCTCTCAAAATCACCAGTTGCTCTTCATCCTTTGGGGCTGGAGAACCTGACCTTCCCAAAGGGTTGCAGGATGAACCTCATGAGACAATTTCAAAGGCCTCTCTAGTAATCTGGGCCTATGTATATGGTGCTGATTTCCATCGCAGAAAGATTTGCTCAGGATTACCCAAAGAAGATAGAAAACTGGGTAACAAGATCAGAAGAAATGAAATGTCCCTAAATAAACCAAGGCTCTGGTGTCTGACATGTGGATTTAGCTGCCCTTCGCCAAGAGTGCTTTAATTTGTATCACTGTAATCGGGTTAAGAATTATTGTAGCCAAAGTAATTAGCAGCAAGCTACCAACGAGCTTCTTGACACAGAAAGCAAGCGGGTTTCTCCTCCAAGTATTTGCCCCCCTGAGAGCTGGGAGGTAAAGAGGAGAAGGAGGGAATTAGGGGTGACCTTGCAATAATGAACAGTAGCACGCTCCTGGATCAATGGGCAAACCTGGCATAGCGCAGGGAGGAAGCATCAACTGTGTCATCGAAGTGTCTCTGATATCCATGGGGGTTTTGCAATGGATGCTTATGCAAAAGAGGTAAACACAAATGAGGCTGGTGCAACAGAAAAAAAAAAAAGAGCTACAGGAAGAGAGAGAGAAGGTGTGAGGATGTAAACAAAAAATAAACAGAGAGATTGCTGTGGAATGGTTTATTTAAAGAGTCCCTACATTTGCATTATTGGATTAAGCATTTTGACCAAAGTTTGTAGAATTTATTTTGGCCAAAAATGACTAATATGGATATTGGCCTCATGCCTGAATAAAGGAATGTAGTTTCTCTCTCTAATCAGGTTGCAACAGATAAAGGCTAAATAGAAATGAGTAATTCACCGTGACTCAATATTACATGGGCTGTATTTTAAGAGCTGAATTTCAAGTGCGTTTCTGTTCTTTATTTCAGCTGTGCTATCTTTCGCTCACCCTCACCACACTGTGTGTCAGCCTGGCTTGGCAAAATGCAAATAATTTTCTTCTACAAGCCTGATGTACTTTTTAGGAGACTCAGTCTTCCTGGAAGCAAAATCAATTGAAGTATTCAGGAGGCCTCTAGTGGCTTATAGTTTCAGAGGAAGTTTCCTCTGAAGCCTAGTGAGCCTGTGAGGCTCAGAAAATATACAGAAGGTCAGAGAAACAAAAGGGACTCCCCACTTGTTGATTATGCCATTGACAATAAGCAACAAAGCTTGGTCTCTGACTTCAGTATCTAGGAATCTGGCCCTCAAGGCCCGAGATACATTTACACAAAACACTCAGAACGTGCAGAAGAGAACAATAGGGTCTCAGGCTTCTTGGTGTCTTGCATGTTTCTAAGCATACACTGGGAAAGAATTACAACGTGATGAGCCCTATATTTGAAACAGCTGTCAAAGGGGAGCCTATGCCAGTTTCATTTTGATCCACAAATATAGATGCTTTCTATTACTGACACCAGACTACGCAATAGGTTTCCAATGTGGTGCACGAGTGCGTAATCCTCCATTTGCAACTCTTCACCCCATTCCCACACCAGGAGAAGCAGATATGGCCAACCCTGACTGGGGGAATTGGCACCAGGCAAGCTATTGCTGTTTCCAACAGCTGAGGCTCTGCCCTGTACCCTACTATGCACAGATACATGCTACATATTAGCTGAGGACCTGCATCACCTGTAGGCTATATTTACACACGCGGTTATTAAAAAGTAAGAGAAGAGTAATCACAAAAGAAGGTGAGAGAAATTAAGTCCTGCTGCTCCTCTTGTGAGTTTTGGCCTAGAGAGTCAATGCTTTCTTCATCACATATGTATTTCCCTGGGCCTATTTTTATATGTCATAGGATAGTCAAAGAAATGTCCTTAATTCCCGGCACTTTGATTCACCTAAGCCTTGTTGTAGGTGACTTAGCAACCATGTGATCCACCTATTATTAGAACAGAGTTAGCCCTCCAAGCCCCCAAACTCCTGCCTCCCCTTGTCCTTATATATATATATCTGTCTCCTAGCAGAAAAGTGGCACATGACCTCCTATCCTCAAGAATACTTGGCACAAGTCCCTACTTCTCAGCCGAAGCTATTGTTCTAGGAGAGAATGACACAGGCGTGCAAGAGTCTTGCTGACACTTTTGACTTTAAACATGAAATGCCATTAATCAATCAGCTGCATCTGTTTGGAAAAATTAAGTGGCTGGAATCAAGGCAAACACAATAAATAATCCTTAGGCAAACAGGAAAGAAAATAAGGGAAGATATGCTTTTGACTTCTTGTTACTTCAGATTCATTTTATTTGTCTTTCACGTCCTCCTTGCAAATATTAGGGCTTACCAAGTGTACGGTATGAAGATACCAAACTCTAAAGGCTTATGCAAAGCACTGCCACCAAATTAAAGGTGCTAAGCTTGCAAGATATAAGTGTCTGCTATGGAATTCACACATGACATGGCAGCAGAGAGGGTCTGAATTCACAGATGTGAACCAAACCAGACTTGCAGAATGTCCGGGCATCACTTGAAAGGCTGATTTCTCTTGCTATTCAGTGAAGTTGCAGATGTAATTTATGGTCTCAAAAACATGTTCATTCCTGCTACAAAGGGTTCAGAGACTTAATACTGCATGGAATCATTCCTGACAGGTGCTCATATCCATCAAAATAAGCATCTAGTAGATTTCAAACAACCCAAAGTTCCTTGCAAGGTGGACACAAACAGCAGTGTTTAAGAGCCTGCTGCTGTCACTTCTTTGCAGGAATGAATGGAGAAATATTAAGTTGCACCTTGTAGTGGAAGAGTATCTATCTCTGCCAGGAGGAAAAAAAACATGAAATAACTGTGAACAAGAAATCAGGCTCAAGAGGGTCCTTGTCTTCCATACAGTCTTTTTATTTTTTGCGCAGCCTGGAGTCCAGGATTGGAATCCAGTTTTATTGGCCCCTGTGACTGGTTCAACAGGGAAAAAAATGTGTGAAAGATTACTCCCTGCTAGTGAAACCATGCTCAACACTTCCCTAAACCACCAGGCTAGTGACCATGCAGACTTGAAAGCCTGGTGTGGAGAAGACACAGAGAAGCCTCATCCCCTTCCCCAGCTGTGGGATGAGCAGCCCTGCACAGGGTGGGAAACACGAACCCAACCAATTCATAGTGTTTAAACACTAATCTTAAAGAAATTAGGATTTAGTTAAAAGTTGGAAGAAACTGGGCTTGAGCTATTTACCTGAAACTTAAATAATTGATTGCCTGTCAATTTATATTTGCTCAGCTGTGCTTGCAATGGGAAAGGATGAAACTAGTAGGTAGGTCCAACGAACACAAACAATTGCAACCAGAAACTCATTCTTTGCAAAACTGGAGTTGTCCCAAAAGTCATTGGTATTGTCATTAACAGAAAAGGTAAGGACGAGGAAGACTCGCCTTACTGTCTCCTTTTAAGACCCCTCCCCACAAAAACGACCCCAGACTTAATTCAAGAAGCCAACCACGCACGCTTAACAGCCATTCCAGGTAATTACCACGGGAAAGGGGGATGGGAGGGTCTAGTATTATGAATATGTATTTGTTTGAACCTTTTGTCAATAAATAGACTCTGTGACCACCTGTAATTTTGCAGTGCGTATTAGGGGGCTACCCCACGCTGCTGCCCAGCACTGAATAAACATACCCTTTCTAACCCTAAATTGTTAGAGAGTATTTTGTCCATCACAGCTGAGTATCGGTGTTAGATCAACACTCATATTTTGGTAAATCAGTGTGGGCACATACAGCAACTAAACCAAGCCCACCCCCTATTTCACACAGGCCATTAAAGGAGAACCATTTCAACCCAGGCTCATGACACCCTCAAATTTCCATTTCTCAATTCCTGCTACAAGGGTCTGCCTGAACATTGTAAAGTAATGATATTAGTGATAAGTATGGGAGCAGGGAGTGGGAAAAAACATGAGCAAAGCATTGTGAGGCCCTCTCCCTTGCTAAAACACAACATGTATTTGGTTGACTATTTAGCTATTTGATTAGTCCCAATCTTAAATAAGAATTTTTTCATTTTTTGAGCTGTTTAATCCTTTTGAAAACAACATTTAAAAATAAAAATGTCACTTGAACTCTGCTCTTGCTTTATGCTGGCTGAAATGCATACGAGCAAAACACTTCAACTTTACAGAAAAACAAACAGAAAATGGTGAGGAGGGAACTAATCTATAGATATTTTTGGTCCCTTGCACATTCTCCATTTCTGAGTGGATTTCGTATTTGTTCAATAACAGAGCTTGGGAATCTCAACGTGTTCCTGGAAAGCAGAATGGATGTACCTATGGCTTGGCCATGGATGAAGACTCAGCTGGCGTAAGTTTAACTTTCAGCTCTGTTTGTGTCCTTACAGAGTGCACTTCATCTCTCCTTCCTCTTCCACCATCATATTTAGGACAGAAATGCCTGATTGCTCTTATGTGTTTCTGCAATAACAGCTGCCACAACATTCCTGATAATATCTAGATAAATGAGAGTTTGTAGGAAGAGCTAGTATCTTTTATGAGACTAGCTGATACAACTGACAAAAGTGAACAAGTTGTGGGGTTAAGGGTCCTCGTTCAGGTGCACTAGAGAATATGCTAGACCACTCCAGTTCCAACAGCATTGCTGCTACTGGATAGATAAATAGATAGAAACCTCACTGCACAAAATGAAGAGCATATTTGAGATGCCCAGAAACAACAGGGAAAAAAAATAGAATGACATACATATTTTTGAAGGAAATAAAAGGTTAAGAAAATAATTGTGGAGAATCTTCTTTATCCTCCAAATCTTTAGTATGTGCAAATGAATCTGCAATAACAGCTCTCCACAATGCCAAAACCCCAAACTGCTGTCAGTCATTCCACTAGTAGTTGCCTGGGGCAACTGCTTTCACAATTATCAGTGGATTCACGAACTTGCTGCAGTAACAAATGATGCAACTGATTGCTTTTGTTTTTTGGTTTTTTTTTTGGTGGTCAGGTTGCAAGTGAGCACAAGAATATTCAGACTTTTTAATCAGCAACACATAAATATATGAGAAACCCTCTTTATATTAATAGGCACACATGTTATAGGCCATGGCCAAGGCCATGCTATGTCAATTTGAGATATATGCCAAAATACATGGATCAAAGAAATGGAAACTAGATCTGTGACTATGGTGTTCCAAACAAAGCAGCGATTCCAGTAAGATTAACATGAAGCTAGTACACAAGACAGCACAAGTAAAAAGCCTTTGACAATACCTTAGGAAATTCTTTTGACTTTTCTAGTAACCTAATGTTAAATAAGCCCTTTCCTGAAGGAATAAGAAGCTTGGTTTACAATTCTGATCTTTAGATGAGCCCTCTTGTACCATGGGATAAAACATGCTCAGGGTCAACAAGTTCGCTATAGGAAACAGCTAAGGGTTTTCATAAAGGAAAGCCAGATCCTGAATCCCAGCAGAGGGTGACATTCCTATGTGCTCATCCCTGCTCTGCCACAAGCAATTCACAAACTTTATCTCTGCCACAGTGTTCTTCTAAATATGGGAAAACTAAGGTTACACCAAGTTTAATTCAAGGAAGAAACATCCCCAATAGATAATAAATCACTTCAACCACTGCAGTAGACATCTCCCTTTAATGTTTACAATGTGTTTGAGCTTTTTCTTGTAGCAGTTTTAAAATCAGAGTTTATCAAGCCAGTTATTTCTAAACATTTGGCTTGGAGAGATTTGAATGTACAAACCAAGACTCAGTGGTGAAAATAAAAATAAAGCTTTTGCAGTACTTGTTATCTGACACATTTGCATAAAGCTAAAGGTCCATCTGATCTCACAGTGCAGTCTCCCAAAGATGAGAGGAGCAGCCACTAATTTCATTGTGGTTTAAATACTTGGCACATCAGGCCAAGATGAGAGAAGAGACAGAAGAGTTTAAGGGTCCAACACACAAAAACATGAAGTCCAAGATATATTCGTGGCAACTCCAGTACTGAAAGCAACCAACAAATTCCTCAGATGCCTTATTGAAAAGGCATCTAAACATGTCATCTTTGTCAAAGCCACTCTTCTGGAGACAGCTACTTTGTGATGCACACAGTGATAATTAAAACTCTGAAAATATGAACCAAATTCATTAAGCCTGGACAGAATGCACTGCTTTAGAATTGAAGTTATGTCAGTAATTAAAGAACATTCTAGAATCACGTAGGGACCAGGTTTCATTCTCATTTACAGCAGTTTTATCTAGAGACCTTTCCTTCTTGTTCTCTGGAGTTACCCTAAAGTTACATGAATTTAGAGGAAGCTAGGGAGGTAAGGGGGGCGAAAATGAGGTAGAAGGAACACTGCAGTGTAGAAAGTTCTACACAAATTGTAGTGGCAGGGCTCTGTTTCAGGATCCTTGTGGCCCAGACTGGCAAGGCTGTTTATTGTTCTCTGGAAGAGCTACAATGTCTCAGTGATTCAGCTGCAGAGAGACACAGATCTGCTGGAGAGTAAGGAATATTGACTCTTTGCCAGCTCTACCTAATGGTGGCTTTCCATTAACTGGGCCATTTGGAAAGTCACTCCCAGACAGAGATTTCCATCTTACTGAGCTTGTGTTTGTACCATTTCCATTTCTGTTTCAGGCTTGGTTAATCCAAACATATGCTTAATTTCACCTACTTCATGCAGACTTAATCCCCCTATTTGGTTTCTGTACTAAATTCCTCAGAACTTTCATCCTAACCAGACACAGTGGGCTCCCCTACTCCCAAGAGACTACCAGTGTACACTGAGGCACATGAATGCAGATTTCATGACACCTAAGCATTCAATGGAAAGACTTATATATTCCCAGATGAAAGTTGACTTCTGCATTTATTATTCATGATGTGGCTTAAACCTGTGTTAAACACTGATTTAAGGGCTTGTATGCCTTGGTCAAGCCAGCAGTGATATTTGTCATCCTTTTTCAGACCTGAATTGAGGCCCTATGGCCAGGCATAAATCACTAGAGAGAATACATAAAAGCAACTTCTGGGCTGTCACAACTCAGCAAAGCACAGAACTTGGATCTTCTACAAGGGGAAACAATGCCTCAGATGTTTTTGCAGTCTTCAGACATTTCAGACATATTAACTCCACAGGAATGGAAATTATTATTGCTGCACAGAGATATAGGTGAGAGTTCTAAGATGAAATGAGGAAGACCAACACTGAGAGGAAAGTGCAACTATTGACCAAGTTACCCTGATTCTCAATTATCAGCATAGCACATTACTTAAGAATTTTTATTCCAGCCCTGTTGTGGAACAAACCACGTTAACATGTGGTATTGAGGTTTCTTCTTAATTTCAGCTGTTGTAATTTAAGCTTACATACTGTATTTTGCTACTGGCACAGGTTATTTTTTTTTCCCCTCATAATTACAGTGAGTTACTTCATTAAGCCTCTGTTAACCCATATGCCTTTGCCTACAAGTTCACACTCTGAGCAAAAGACCATAAGGAGAGCACTGAAAGGATGGCTGCAGGAGACTTTTAAAACTAAATTAGAAAGAGCATTATGAAATGCAAGGTAAGTAGCATTGTACTGGCCTGGGTGATCTAACAGGTCTTTTCCATCACTAACATCCCTTGTCCAGGAACAACCCATTTATTCCAGGCCAGGCATTTATTAGGACAGAGAAGCAAAGTAGAAAGACATATATTCTACTGGGGAAAACAGCATTTTATTATGCCAGCTGAACTCAGAGGACAGGCAGTGAAAACATTCTTTCATTTTGTACCATTAGCTCAGCCAGGCCTCTGCAATGTAACATTCTGTCACTTTCTGTGGATTAGCTCATTTACAAAAACGTGCTGTTTTACTGAAATTAGCACAGAGAGAATATTGCACTTCCTGAGCTGCCGCACCATAACTGTTTGTCAGTAGATTTATGTAGTGGATTGTTTTCCTGCCATCCAGGCGAAGGGAAATACTTAAACAATAACCACCATGGGGAGTGTGGACAAGGCAATAATTACTTTCCATGGTGTTAATAAACCTCAAGGCTACTGGCCAAAGTGTATTTGCACTGAAGGAGATGTCTGTGGAGATTACATAGGAAATTTTAAGACAGACAAGGGTCAGGAAGCCCATCTAGGTCTGCTTCCTCTGCTGCATTGCCAGACACCCCCGGCCACCAAAGTTTTTTCAATCAAGCACTGTCTAGTGTTCACTAGTTCCTTCTTTGCTGAGTGACTTGCTTAGCATGCTCACTAGGAGCAGCCATAATTTGGTTGTCATCCTTTTGTTTTCTGCTCAACTTTTAGTTAGAATCCCTTCAGCTGTAACATTGGAATTCCACTCCACAGAAAACACTTAATTTCTGTAAAAATAAGATTATACAAGAATTATTTAAACACCTAAAACCTGAGTGATTCCTGGAAGCTCAAGTCCTGTAGCTCAACTCAATCATTTCCAGAGAGGTGTGCTCCCAAATCTCTGCCAGCCCTAGAGGAGAGAGTTCCTGAGAATCGTGTTGGGATTTTTCAGGCTTCTAAAGCTCCTGCCACAGCAACCAAGAGACAAGCCTTGGCTCAAATTAGGGATCACAAAGCTTTGGAGGAGCAGGTAGCCAGAAAGTAGGCTCAAGGCTTTCCAATGACTGCAAGATTCATCGGTACCTTGAGTTGGTGCTAAGTAACACAGACTGCAAAGCCTTCTGTTTGCCACAGGACATCTCCACATGCACCACTCATCACAGCAAACAGCCAGACACCTCAGGCCTCGATGCAGAGCTCTCCCTTCTTGTGGAGGTCCACACAAGGAGATGTTCATGTTTTCACCACTAGACTGACAGACATTTTCTGTGGATTCTGTCGTGATCAATTTCTTTTGTAACAGAACAAACCAGAGAAGAATTTTGGGATAGTGACACTGTGTAAGTCTGGAACGAAATAAAAGTCAGGTCCTCCATACCATCCTCTTACAGTAATGCTATGTCATTTACTGACAGATAAGGCCTGTCTCCATTGGTAATTGAAAGTCCCTTGGATCATTCTTGGGCACAGAGGACAACTGGCATGAAACAGAGAACATCTATGCCATTTAACTCTCCTGGTCTCCAAAACAGAGTGGCCACATCCAAAACTCTCACTGTGAAGAGCTTCTCAGCTGTGCTAAGCCCGAGTCATGCCAGATAATTGTTTAGACACAGATAGGTGACAAAAGGAAAAGTTTTACCAATAATTCAATCATATAAACAAGCAGGTTCCAGGGCCTGGTCCCACAGACTGGCACCATCTGATATGTTGGAATAGACTGGCCAATCTGTAATCCACCCAGGCTTCACACATGTTAGTATTAAGCAGTGCAAAGCTGACAGTTGCTCTTTATGCCCACATCCACCAGTGAGCAGGGCTTTAAAAGGAGATTGTCAGTGTTCTCAGCACTCTGGGACTGGTTATGCCCGTAGATGTCTCCAAGAAAATGTGCTTCTAATTTAAATGGTGTGTCAAACAAGTGGTTACTGAATTTGAGAATAGATACTGTGAGCTGCATTCAACTGAGGCAATTGACTTAGATGTTTCCTCACTACAGGAATGAGTAGTCACACAAACATTTATCGGATAGAGCACATCTGCACATCCCCCTTGTTCATATGAAGGAGCACGCACCAGCTCACACATTTTACCCCCACAGGAGCAAACAGGGATAATCTTGGAAGAGGCACTCACCAAACTAAGGGCTCTATAATCTGGTGCTACCAGCTCAACCTACCTGCAGTGAAGAACATGACAAATTTCCTGTTGCCGCATCAACTTTAGACTGGATTTTTTTTCTTCCATCTGAACTGCCCCAGGTAAAAGGAAAAGCCATCTGTGGCTCTCTCAACTCCCTTGGTTTTGTGTGTGCTGCTGGAGCGAGTATCTTCATACCAGCTGACAACTGAGCAGAACAAAGCACAGCTGTATCCTATTCCCAGGACACTCCCTGTCTTCTGCCTTGTGCAGGGAATGGAGAGAACACCTGGTGCAGGAGGCAGACCCAGTAACTCTCATCCTTAGAGATTCTTCGTTTTCAGATAAATTCTTCATTAAAAATTGTCAGACAATAGTTGAGACAGGACTTGGGAGAATATAAAATAATTCGGCCTCATAAGTCTAGACAGAGCAAACAGCTCTGGAAACTGTAGGGAGATTTTATAAGGGCCTTAGGAACAGCAAAATGACACATAAACATACTTAGAGTGTTGCATCAAACTCCATTTTCCATTGATTGTAGCAATACTGACTCACATTAGCTAAGAGTAAAAACCTCAGGCTTTTTCAAGAAAAGGTCTGTTCTGTGATTACCCAGGAACATCTGTAGAAGGCAAATAGCAAAATGCAATATTTTAAAGATAATTTGACTACACTTAGAGGTGTATTTCTTACTGGCCTATCATGAGAAAGTTCCCTATACACATTCATATAGTCACAATTATTTCTCAATGAGTACAAACATCTTGGCTTGAAGCCACTGGTTATTAGTACCATGGGAAGTCATTATTGCCTTAAACATATTCCCCACAATAGTTAAGTATTTCCCTTATTTCAGGACTGCAGGAAAACAAGATGTATATAAACCAAGTAACTTAAAGCTAGCCATGACTTCAGAAGCATTTTACAGACTTTTCACCACATTTGGCAAAATAAAGTTCACTTTCCAGACAAATTGGTTCTTTGTGAGGCCACAGGACGCTGCACAGAAGCCACTCAATGCATTAGTAGTGGCCCAAAATGACAGACTGGTTTTGCTTTCAGCTTTCTTCAGTTCAGCTGGCACAATGATAAAACATTATTTTTCTCAATTAATATCCCATCCTGACACTGTTTGCCAGTCTTCGAAGGTCACAAAGCAGTCCTGTGTCAGCCTGACACCTTCCCCCTTCCCCATATTTCTTCTTCCTCTCTGGGGAAATTTATGTCCGCCTGTGGCATCTGTCCCCTGTCCTCCTTTTGTGAGTATCGAGGCACAGCATACGTTACATTTAGAAATGTTTTCTGACCATAAATTACCTTTGCAGCATCTTAGAAGCCTTATGCTCTCCTTCACTGACCTCATGGCCCTGACACTCTGGAAGCATTTTTCATTATCTCTCTTAACCTCCTGTACAAGCTTCCTTTCATTCTCAGCATTTGCTTTTCTTATCTCTTTTTTGCACTCTTAATTTCATTCTGCAATCTGTTCAAGTCTTCTTCTCTCCCTGGTCTTTTATACCTTAAGCTTGGTTACTCCAACAATCATTTGAGCTGCCCTGCCCAGCTCCCTCATCTCACCCACTTGCCTCATGTCCTTCCCTTTCAGGCTGCAAGGCTGAAATTCAAGTACCATCCTCAGCAGATGCCTATTCCCCAAGACTTGCACCCCCCACCCTTAGCCTACCTTGCCTGGGCCCTGTAGCCAGCGTGGAGCAATGTGCAGCCACTGGCCAGTGTGACAAACCAAACTGGAAACCTTGGAGTGCACTTGAGTCAGTGCAAAGCCACACTGGGCGTTCACTCAGTCACCCCAGCCTTCAAACCCAGTCCCATCAGTCCAGCACTGGGAAAAAATGCTTTCCTTTTCTGGCCTTTTCCAGTTGGTATTCCTCATTTGCCACTCTGAATTGTAATGCTGCCATGGAGGTGAGTTGCACAAATGTTAATCCACCCTCCTTTGAAACTGAGAAGGAGTTCAGGCTCAGCTCAAGAAATGAACAAAGCCTCCAACAGGTTCTCATTTTCACCCCTCCCAAGGAGAAGTGGACTAAATAAAAATACTGATTTAGAGAAAAATTAGGATGAAGAATTTCAATCTCAATAAAGTTAAGGTTTTCCTATGGTACCCTTTTAGATTAGTGGGATAACACAGTTTCTATTGATTGGAGGGAAGACTAATCCTATTCACACGAACAATTAAATAATAAACTTCCCCTTCTTCACTTACATTTCCCTGGAGAAGTTTTGTGGAAGAAAAATCTCTTCTACCAACTGAAGAGGGAAGCAGCATGCAGTTTGCTGTGGGGAAAGTTAGCTTTTGTCTGAAGTAAATACCATGTAAATACCATGAAGCAGAAATACTGTATTGCTCACATTTCCAAAACCTCACCAAAAAAAGTGACCTTCTACTGGTTTCACCAAGCAACAAGCTGCTTGGTCTCTTATCATGCTAAGGCTGCTTCATTGCCTGAGCTCACTTTAAACATTGTCTTTTTACAGTCACTCTCGGAAAACGAGAATTTGAACAAAGTTGTGGAATTGGTTAGCTGACAGGTAGCTAATGTATAACGTATGCACATTCAGTTCAGATCAAAAAACTATTTTGCTGGTGATGTTGTTTTCAATACTTGATCAGTCACAGACAAATCCTTCCTCTTCACCTTCTCATCAAAATGTGGCAAATTTAGTCCTGTTAAATACTAGAGACAGTGATCTCTTCTGACTACAGCTGGTGATCAGATTATGCCCTGAAGCATAATGACTGCTAACACTTCTCCCTTTCATCCCAATTACTGGCCGCTTTGCCATGCACCTACCCCATTCTTCTGAGAAGCTACTGCAACAGGCAAAAAAAAGGATACAATTCGACTGTATTCTAACAGCTAATCTGAATATGTATTTATTCAGATATATACATCTGAATATATATTTATATTGATAATTACTGGAAAATAAATTAAGTTGTAAAGATAAGATTTTTTTTTTCTAGCAGAACTGCTAGGGCAAAAATCAGTTTCCCCAAAACTGCAAAAGCTCAATAACCTCAATAAACAAAATGTACCCATTTAAAGTGTAATATACTGAAGTTTTAATATAGTTGAAATGTCATCAAAATCAACACAAAACACCTTTGGACCCTGAAATGCAAACATTTTCTCACTGTTAAAAAACTTAATATTAAAATATTTTGCCCTTTAAGACTCAGGGGAGAAAAATGTGGGGGAAAAAATCTAAAATATTTTTAGAGAAGATGCAAAGCAGTTTCAGTTTTAAACTGGAGAGAAGGAGAGAAGGAGCAATCAGCAATGAGTAATATTGTTGAAGAGTGAAAGCATTTCAAAGAAAGAGGAAGGGTGCCAGTGTTTCAAAGCAGAATGCAGGAGGTAGAAAGTCCCCTGTGTCCCACACCAGATTAGATCAGCAGCTCATCTGCTTGAACCAATGAATCTCTAATAGCGGATCAGTGTTCAGCAGATCTCAGGTCACACACAGCATATTTCATCTTAAATCTTTGCCTTTAGCTATTATATAATTTTTAGGAAATTCATTAGCCAAATAAGAACCTATTCTAATCTTTAATCTCACTGAATTAATTCTCTCAACAACATCCTGTTGCAATGACTACTACAATTTATATGCTTTTTTTCCTACATGGTTTCCTGGTATTTGTCTCCTTCTTAAGAAAGACAAGTCAAACCCTTTCGTTTGCTCTCATTAACCAGTTCTTTTCACTCTTTCATATCATCTCCATTGCCTTATCTGAAGAGTAAACACCACTGAGGAGCAGCTCCTTTTGACTTTATATAGGTCAAAACTGTTTTCCCTTCTTGGCTCAAAACACATACATGTAGGTGCATTTACTTGACAAGAAAAAGATATTTGGGAACAGAGGAGAGTGTGTGGCTGAGGAAATATTATCTTTGGCATTTCTCATGATTGTGACCTCAAAAATCCTGGGTGACCAAAGGATAGTTACTGATTGGTGAGAAGTGATCTGCCACAACCTGGAGGTAGCCCTGAGTGCAGGTGAGCAGAGGGTACTCACACAGGCAAGGGAAGTGATACCAGGCCAGTTGCAGTAATTTCACAACTATAAGGTGCACTGGATTATAAGGAGCACTTTTTTTTTGCAGCGAGGATCCACGCACAAAAAAAGTAATGAATTAGTAACGGAATCATGCAATTGCATTGTTACTGACAGGTGCTCAATTTGCAAATGTTTTTCAGAGATTGGCGTAGCCTTTAAACGCAGTCCCAGGAGCACTCCCCATGCCACGGGCCCCGGCAACTTCTGCCCACCCCTGGCACCGGCTACCATGGCTCTCGCAGCTCGGTGGCTCGGCCCCGTGGCTGCCGCAGCTCGCACTTCCGGGTTGGCAAATTTCCAAACTTTGTCCGTATATAAGGCGCACCGGATTATAAGGCAAACTTCCGAGTTTCAATCAAAATTTGAGTCAAAAGGGTGCGCCTTATAGTCGTGAAATTACTGTAATCATGAGGCAGATCTCCCCATATACATTTCTTTGCCTTTACTTGCAGCACCCTCTCCGCCACCCCACACCACTCAGCCTCGCCTAACCCAAAGCATGCAGGTTTGTGTAATCACCAGACTGTACCAACACAATTCTGCTCTTTCCCTTAAACTCTTGAAAGTAAGAAACAGTTGATTTGTGGCCCTGTTTCCTGGGGATATGCAATAGGTACCCACCTTTCTCACTGAGAATGACCTCCCTATTCCCTTTTACTGAGCCAGCACACTGTCAGTATGATTGTGTCAGGATAAACTGGTTAGTTCTCAGCACTGAGGCTGCCTCCTTAGACTTCCCTATCCACTGACTCCCCGGCTCGCCTGATGGCTCTCCCAGCCACACTGCACACTGACATCAGCCCTGGTCAATTTTTGGGGGTTAATTTTTGTCTCTGTGTCTGGATTCTCGGACAGCTGAGCTCCAAACTCTGAATCAGTTCCATAACAGCTTTCAGTTAATAAAATTCTTTCTTCTGACCCTGTTTGGTAAAGATGTTTGCTGCCAAGGCCAGTCCCTTGAGTCTGCATTTGACTGTTCTTTTAGTAAAGTTTTTGATTTATGTAATAACCTTTTCCTTTATCCTTCCAATCATGGGAAACCTTAGGAAATCCCCCATTGCCAATTTACTCTCTCATTGCCTCTGGTTCTAAGACATAAGAGTTATACTTCAACCACAGCCTTCCAGACCATCCTTCAGCAATTGCTACTAACTACTCATCCCTGCTCTCCCTGCCATGGCACCCATTGGATTTTGCTCCTTATTTACTAAACCTTCACTTTCAGTATAATAAGCAAACACTAACATCAAACTGCTCTGCACTAAAGATCACAGACAAGGAATTAAATATTGTATGTTCTTCATTCATCTTTAATATCATTACAAGTCTGTTAAAGGATTTGTGTCCATTGAACAAAAAAAAGCTAGAGGCGTTACTGCAGCTGAATTCAGATTGCTAAATGTTTAACAAAGATGCTGACATTACAAAAGCTGGAGTCTCTGATCTCTCCTCTTGAAAGCTATTCAGGTTGGTTGCAAGGGAAAACTATGTCATGGGCACCTGGGCACCTGCATTTTATTCTGTCTCAGTAACCCTCTCTCAGAGGAAGTGAAGCCATAAGGTCCTGTCCCAGTAACAATTAAGAGAAACTAATGAAGAGCTGGTTTATAGCCTTTTCCCAATCCTGATGTCCTGTCTGTCTGGAGGGCAAATATAAAACATGTTTTTCAGTGCTACAGAAGGAAGTACAAGTAATTAGTCCTCACCACACAATTCACACACAAGGTTAATCAGGCCCCTCACTGGTTTTAAAGCAGAGGGGACAAACAGGAGGCTGAGTGCTCAGCCAGAAGAGGAGGTCAGCACAAGCACTGGAGGAGGCACATGGAAACGTGTGTGCATCAGCAAAAAAGGGATCTGGGTGAATGTTTTTAGGGAGTCTAACCTGGCCCTTTCTTCTTGCCATTATCCTGCCCTAACCAGCTCTGTGATCTATGAATGACTGTCAGAAGAACCCTTTTAACCTGCCAGTCTCACAGTTGTGCAAAAGGGCCTGTAACTCCACAGAGCTGCTGTGCTCTCTTACAGACCCAGAAAAGGCACCACACAAAATTTTGCCCATCCCCAGATCCACCAGCCTGCTGTCCTTCTCTCACCCATGGAGGAGTCAGCACTTCAGCTCCTCCTGAGGTCAGATTTCTTGGCTCAGAACATGCCAGGTAACACATCAGGGACAGACCACATGGAGAACAGTGTTTTCTGTGCTCAGAAATATCAAAAGCACAGGTGTTTTACTTACTGCAATACTTTACAGCAATTCCATCTCAAGAGACAAAATTTTCCTCACCTTAATACCCCATGAAAGCTGACTGGAATTTTCTTTTTGAAGCCTTGCTTTCATTCCTTCAACTTGCATATACAACACCAAGCTAGTTCTGTAATATCTTATGTAAATCAAGCATTTCCTAGTGAGTTCCAGAGGCTTTCATGATGGGAACCTTTGCTCCAGGCTTTGTATATTTGTATACAGATATTTGTATATTTGTATACAACACACTTGGCTGCAAGATGTAGCATGTCCACCTGCCAGTTCATTACTGAGTTTGTCCACAGTTAAAAAATCTGGACAAAGAGTCAACTGGGCTCATGAAACATCAGCAACTACCATAAGAAACCAAAATTTCTTTGGTCTTCAGAACACACCATCCTCTGAAATTAGGCATTTGGACTAAGAGAAACATACTCCTGTTTAGAAACGCCAACAATACCTACTACAGGCTTTAAATTCTAGCCTCTCTTTTCAGATTTTCCTCATTGCAGAGCATTTCCCTCCATGACCATCTTTAGCTTTCTTTATTGAACAAGTCTATTACATAGTCGTATCATAAGGATCTGGGTATACTGTCTGAGGTTAGGAGAATTCGCTCAGTTCTTACCTTCAAAATCCATGAGGAGCTTTGCTTTGAAAACATGCAACTCTTAAAATACAGGGAGTTCTGTTACTGTTCATGGGTTTGCTCAGATGGATCAGCTCCCTGGCTTTATGAACCCAAAGTTCACTGCCTGTCTCATAAAAACTGAAACAAGAGAGAGTTTGCATTCTGAAGAAGAACCCCACACGGTATTTTGGGCACAAGTAGAGGATTTTTGCTCTGTTTCTACAGGACATTCACAATATTTTCTTTAAACAACTGTGAATCCACTTGTATCAGGCCTTAACAACCATATTGTTGCAGTAGTATGGTGTTCATTCTGTATTTATTTCACAACCTCATCAAGATTTCCTCATCACTGATGCATTTCTCTCAGCAGTGTGTTTTCACACTGGCTTTTTTTGCCCTCAGTTTTTAAAGGTAAAATCCATGTACATATCCCATAATGGAATACACATAACTTTTTCAATTTCTTAGCAGCTAACACAGTCCAGATGATTCCAAGGCTGCACACAATCCTGCTAAGAAACACAGGAAAAAGAATCCCTAAGCTCAAACTTTTCTGTATTCTGGTAAATATAAGATGAGGCATTTCCTCTCCCGCTTTCAGCCATTGTTCATGTAGTATTAGGCTTTTCCTCCTAATTCCTTTTTTCATCCTGAATAGTTTTTTTGTACTCCTGAGCTAGTCCTAATGTCTTAGGTGGTACTCCACACACCGTGAAGGATTTGTCAGCGAGGATCATATTGCAAAGTCAGGGCCTAGGATTGTAAAATCTTCCTTGTCTGGCATTCCAGTGTAAAGTACTGTGAGCACTTACCCTGCTCCGAGATGGATGGCCAGCGTAACGATATCGGTGTCGGAAACATCCGTAGTGCTTTTCAACAGTATGCCAGGCAAGAAAGGTTTCCAATCTCTGGCCCTCACCCTGCAATCCAATCCCCACAAATAAACCCTCACCCCTGTACAAAGTAGTATTGAAGTTAATGGGGCTCTAAACAGATACAGATTCTCTCCTGAGTGACACAAATGGAAAAACTGCGAGGTTAGGACACAAAGGGGCTAAAACTTCACAAAGCCCCATGCAAGCAGAATTGGTTTAGAGCTAGAGAACTTTTAAGTGAGTTGATTATAAGGGGTTTGAAAGTGACGATAGAGAGAAAATGGAAGGATAAATGGTTGGTCTCCACAGATTATTTGCATTCTTTCCCACAGTGGTCAAACACTCACAGATCTCTGTTTTTCACTCCACTCCTAAGATTGAAGCTCCACATACAGCCCAAATGTGACCCTTTACCTGCTGCACAGTGGTGGGATGCTGGAAAATGCACCCATCCTTTAAGCTCCAGTCCAATGGAGAGCTTGATTCCCCTTTGAGCATGTGAATCTGTGCCTTATTAAGTCTGCCTGAGTGTCTGCAGTTAAGCACACTTAAGAGTTTTGCCAGATGAGTGCTCTTTGTTTTTCAAAGGCAGAGGAGATGCAGGCCTGGAAACACCAACCAGTACAAGTCCACCTCTCATTTGTCTCACTTTTATAACTTTGAAACTCTTCCTTCACTTTGATAATAATGTAAAGTATCAACTAAAAATTGCAATGCATGCATTTCATTTGAGTTTTATTGCCTTAACAGACAGCATTAGATTACAAAAGAGGACATTTTTCTTCTCAGTTTTAGCTTATTCTTATGATTTATGATTAGATACAGCAAGAGTTCATAAACTTCCCTGACCTGCTGACAGTTTTTACAGGCTCCTTGATTTATTTCCATCTCAAACCTAACAGCTTTCATGTGACTGATATTCCTAGAGTCCTGGCATGGCTGCAGCACAGCCTGAAAGAGCTCCTCTAATCTCCATGTTACTAATTTAAATGAAGTCTTGGTCTGTTGTTCAAAAAAGACATTCGTCATCTCACGGAGGTTTACAGATCCTCTTGTAATGTAATGTCAGACACTTCTGAGATATGAGTTTTATAAAGCCTCCCGATATTGAGTGTTGTAAGACACACCAAGGTCACTTCAATATGCCAAAGAAAAAAAACATTTGTAAAACAAGAGAAGAGGAATTCCTAAGAAACTGCATTGTACCAGGGACATTTAGAAATGATTTATACCATCTGTGAGTACATTTCAAAGATAAATCTGGTATTGGGGAGAAAAGCAGGGGGAGGATAAATTTGAATCCAGAAAAATCCACAGACACTCAGCCAACAGCTATGAGTTCCTGATAAAAAACAACTCACAGAGCAATATTCTCACAGTCATAGAGGTTGCAGCATCAACAGTTTCCCAATGTGCTCCGAAGCTACTGTGCTAACTAAGGCTGCTCTTTCAGCAAAGATGCAGCTGGCATTCTGTTTTCATTGTACACTTTCCAAATAACAAAAAAAAAGATACATTTTGTAATAACAAAGACCTAACTAGTAAGAGAGAGAAGAGGGAATGAGAGCGAGAGCGCCGTAAGAAAAGTGGGTGTCTCTCCAAGCTCACACACTATCCAGTTGAAGATAGAAAGATATCATTATTTTTGTCTCTAGAACATTTAGAAAGTGGAAAAGGAAGGTGTATGAAGGCAGAAGGAACCTGAGTGGAAAATATCAGGTATGTTTACTTTGAGGCCAATGGATACAGTAGAAAGAGAACAAGACCCATAAATATTTGTGGGGCTTTGGAGGTTCTCCAGTGGGTATGCTTAGACATTTGAGGTCAACTGTGATCAAGCCTTAGTCTGACAGAAAATTGCGTTTGTAATATTTGTAGATCAGTTAAGAAATGACAAGCAACACTAGGTTATGACACACTGGAGATATAAATACAGGTTGCCCAGATCATATGATTGATTGAGCCCTTTTATTTTTGCTGAAGAAATTTAGCTAGTGCTGCTGGCAACACACACAGAACACTAAATAAACGTTACATACAGTAGCTTGTCAGAATTTATAAAAGAGCAATCGACATTTGCTTTACTGTCAAAACATCAGCCTACGAGTTTCCTCTCTTTGGAAGGAGAATGTGGGAAATAAAAGAATACTGTCCAGGGTATTACCTTTGAATCAGAAATGGGTAAGCTGCACCAGAAATGAGAGTTGCTCTCATGCAGTGAGTTCTGCCTGTCCTCTAACCAAACAACCTGATTGTGAGCCTCATTGCTGCAACCCACCAGCAGCAGTTGCTGTATAGCTCAGAATATAGAGACAAATGTGGATTTATCACAGAGCTTCCTATTCCACAGTCCAAACACAGATACTTTCACTGCAGATAGACGTTGAAAAGCAGTGCTGTAAAGTGCCTGCAACTACATTGCAGTGAAGTGGATTATTAAGGACATGAGATTTTATGCCTAATTTCAGAGTTTGCACATGTAGGGGAATTAAAGTGCACAGATCTCATTCACAATTACACCAAATAGATCCTGAGATTTCTTTCCACTCTTCAAACAACATAAAAGAGCCATTTTGCACATGAAATAAAAGCTCCCAGCAGTTTATCTTTCTAGGATTACAGAGTGTTTTCAATGTAAAAATCACATCCTCTGTTGGGCAAAGGTTCATTTTACAGACCAGATCTATTGGATCAAAACAAAGACTGCCGTAAATCAGCTTTGTAGAGCTATGCTCATTTTCCCTTGCCTGACTATATCTCAAGAACCACCTTTCAGGCATTTGTGTAGGAGGAAAAGTTTGTTATTAGTATTAGCCTGGGAGATGGGTATTATTCCCCAGGGAGTAAAAAAGAAAAAAAGCCCAGCATCCCATGACCTACCTCTTCTCACTCTGATAAGGGCACAGAACGTGTGTGCACAGACAGATCAGCTGTCAGCAAGTCTGCCCTGGTGCATTTACAGACATTGCATTAATTAACACATTTCTAAAGAAGTATTTGTGTATTTCTTACAGGATCTCTCACAAGGAAACCCTCACTGTCCCTGAGTGCTAAACCCACCTGTGCCAAGGAGAGAACAGGGAGTTCAGTGGGACTCAGGAACCCACAGCTACAACTTGTAATCCAATTGGAGGTGTACTGGCACAGACATCCGCTTCTTCACCTCTTCCCATGGGCTTGCCAGGGGACAACAAACATGGGCACCAGGTCACGGATAAGCACTTTTTCATCCCTCCTTTCTGTCCTAACTTTTTCTCACTTCTGCCCATTGTGAAATGAGTAATATCTGCATTTTTGTAGAGCAAATGCTGTCTCTGGCAGGAGAATGTGCCCTCCGATAGCAAGATTTGAGGTCTTAAAATCAGTAGCATAATTCACTTCACTTGTGTTAACCCTCTTTTCTATGTTTTTCACTCCTTCTTAGAGGAAAAGGAGACTTGAAAATAACCTAGTACTTTATTGAGGGCACATATTAACGTCTCTCTTTTTAACTGTGGAAATTGCATTATTTTTTTCTAAGTACAAGGTTTAAAAAGAGTAAATTCAAGTACATTCCAGGCCAGACAGAGCAACTCATGACTAGACAAATTCCTTCAAACTCTCTGAGTCACATTGTGAGCAGCTTCTACATATTTCAGTAAGGCAAAATATATCTATCTCTGGGGCAGTGCATAACATTGTTCAGTCTTTCCTTTACTGGATGGAGTCAGCATATGTCAGTATGTCTGTAATTTCTTCTATCATGGTAAGAAATGGTACCCAGATTTCATATCCTTCTGATGGTAAAGGTCAACAGATTGGTGGTAAGAGGCAAAGCTTGAAATGGAGCTAAGAAGGTAACAAAAGAGGGAGAAGGGAGAAAAGAGAGAATTTCAATATCATACACTAAATACCCTGATGTTAATAAAAAAAATCCTCAGTGGTTACCTGACAGGGTTACACTGAAGGAAAACATGAAAAAGCACAAAAACCCCCCCTTCTATCCATTGTGCAGCATTTTTCTTTCTAACTCAATTGTGTCCTTTATACCAGACTTTCATCTTCCCAAAGCTAACTCAGGGCATATTTACAATAAAAACAGAAGTTGGAATTGTTACAATTTGTTGAGACTGCAGATTCCAATTAAAGGTGGTGATATTCCTTCTGTCTATACAGGTTTTTACTTGACTACTGAATGTAAACTAACTGACCGTTTAGAATAGCCTCAAAAAAATCACAAACACTGGTCTCCTTGAGAACCCATGAAGGATGAAAGAGGAGAATTCTTGCTTTGTTGTCTAAGGTTTACTCTGTAAAAGGTAGAGAATGTGAAACTTCACTAGTTGTATACTGATTGTATGGCTTTATTTCCTAGAACAAAGACAGTGTTCCTTCAAAGAACACTACTAGTAGCACAGGAAAATCATTTTAATATCTGACATCCATAATATTTAACAGTGCAACTGGATTTTGTTCAAGTGAAAAGAATTTATCCATGCCAATTATATAATTCACTGCATAGTTCAAAAGACCCTGATCAGAGATACACCACAAACCACACTGCTTTTCCTGCTTTAATTATGAATTTGCAGTTGAAGCACATGACAGGGTTTCAGGGCTGGGCTGGGTGACTGGAGGCAGCTTCCTTCATCTCAGCCATCCTGAGTCATATCCTTGCTGGTGTAAATCAGTAGAGGTCCACCAAGTGGAAAGGCACTCTGCTGATTTGCACCAGCTCTTAACTTGACCAAGAGAAAAACTGGGAATGGAGGTGCATGTTCTGTGTCAGAAGAGTTGTTTGTTGATGTTGGTTAAGGCATTTAGGAAGTTTCATTCTTTTTAACGAATGAGACCAATAACTAACTTCAAACCAGTAATGGAAAGAGGATTCAGGTAACTATTTTAGAGCCTTTAGAATGACTAAAATGCGTAGTGCATTTAATTGATGAACAACATACAGGAGGACATTCCAGGAACAGGGACAAAATTATGTTGTAGAATTTCCTTTCCATTTTCTTCCTTATATTTGGTTGAACATTTTTACTCTTTTGGATCAACAGAAATAAAAATACCCAGATCAGCAGCAAAAAAAATGTCCTGCTGCTTTTGCTGTGACTGCTCCTATCCATCAAGTGTTTTAACTAACACAGGGAAAATGGCTATTTCTTATGGATGGGGCTGTAGCATGAGTAACTGAACTTCAAAGATGCCGGGCCAGATTGGATAGCAAACATCAAAAGCTTTTGACTCGTGCTGAGTAAACTTTGTATTCTGACACACAAGTTCTTATCTGTTCTGTTCCAGACTTGAGAGAGAGAGGGGCTGAATCTAACCAAATCACATTGTTTTTCCTTGCAGCTGCCAACTTGGAAAAATATCAGGGCACAAAGGAACCATTAAAAACAAAACAAAAAAAGGCATGTTTTTGTTAGTTCCTAGGCAACACAATATTGCCAAGATGGTGGCTCCTATGAAAATTAGAAAATATTAGTTACACATCACACTGTTATTTATTTATACTGCTCTGTGAAGCATGATTTTTTTCCTTCTTGCAAACTGACAGATATTATGGAAAATCTGTTCTTTTGAGCAGGGTGTTTACACCACAACTGTTATGTATGTTTTGTCAGCAGCTTTTTCCATTTGTTAATTCCCATTTCTATTTTAACATTTATTTTGCTAGTTATTGTAAAAAAGCCAAAACAGCAGAGTGTGAGATAGAGGGAGACAGAGGAAGAGGAGGAAGAGGGAAAG